>VZSG01000963.1:85906-96186 GCA_013398315.1 Nothoprocta pentlandii
GCCCCCCAGCCCCTCCAGATTTCAGAGCCCCTTGCCCCGGTAAGGCCCGCAGTTCCGCAACCGACACCCCCGGGACTCAGCACCCCTCGCCCCCGTGAGACCCCTCGCCCTGCAATCGGTCCTCCCAGACGCAGCACTCCCCGCGACCCCTAGCAGCGCCGGCAGCCTCCGAGGGTAGAGCCTCCGCGCGCCCCCTCACCAGTCTCTCGTCCGTGGCCACGACAACCCCACCCGCCGCTCCACGGACCGAGCACCCCCCGCTTTCAGTTTCCTTTCCGCCTCGGGAAGAGGGGAAGGGGCGGGGCGGGGCTGCTCCGACCGCTGTAGCTCCGCCCACCAGCGCAGCTCTGCGCGCATCCGCGGCCGGGCCCGCGTGCTGGCGCGCGGTTCCGGGGCGCGGTTTCCGGGACGTGGCGGCGGCCATGCTGCAGAGCCTAGGGCTGGTGGGGACCATCGCGGAGGGGGATGCGGTGCCCGAGGACCCCGAGTCCGGGGATTCTGAGGATGATGAGGTACGCGGGGCCGAGAGGAGCTGTGCGGGACCAGGACAGGGCCGGCTCGCGCCCGTCATTCACGGAATGTCGCTGCAGGAGCCGGCCGGTGTGGGACCGCGCGGCCTCCCCCGCGGGGACTTCAGCGCCGCGTTCGTCTTCGGAGAGGCGGAGGCGGGCGGAGAGGGCGCCTGGGCGGCGGCGCTGCGGCAGCTCCGCGGCAAGGTGAGGCGCGGGGCCGAGCGCGGGGCCGGCAGCGGGGCCCCTGGGCCACCCACTCTGCTCCTCCGAGCTTCCTCTTACGGACTCTCTGTCTCCATTCCTGCGTAGAGAGCAGCCACAACGCTGGATGAGAAGATCGAAAAAGTGAGACAGAAGAGAAAGATTCAGGTCAGGCAGGTTCTTCTCATGCTACTCCTTGCGGAGTAGTCCTATGTGCTTGGCTTTCCTTGTGTTTCTCTCGGAGGTTCTGAAAACTGCCCAAGTCCCAGTGCCCAAACTGCAGCTCAATACCTCAGCTGAGTTTGCAGACACTCCTGATGGTTTGCAGTGCTCCTGAATACCCTGACTTGTTTATGCTTAAAGTTTTGCAAACTCATGCATTTGTGAATGGGCTCATAATTTAAAAAAAAAAAGTTGAAATTTAGTTTTTTTATTCTTTTTAACCCCTTCATTTCATATGTCTACCTAGGAAAAAGAAGCTAAGGAAGCAAAGGTGAAAGAGGAAGTCACAGAGATTGAGGATAATGGAATCAAAGACAAGGACAGTGAAGACTTCACTGGGGAGAAAGAAGAAGATGTGGAGTCCCAGAACTCCTTAGATAATGAAGTTATCTTCACTAAAGCAGGTATTAGCAATACACAGACAGGCGGTAAGGAGGAAGTATCTGAAAAACTATTGGCTCAGTGGAGAAAAGTCATTGGGAGGGTGCAAGAAACTATTTGTGTTGTTTTGTCCACAGTCTTTTGTGATGCTTCTTCCCATCTTAATCACATTTATTTTGTATTGTAGCCATAGTACTTGATTCAGAGTTAGTCTTAATGGAAAATGTTTGCTTGGTGTGTTACTCTATTTAGTAGTTCCGAGACCTCTCCACCAATAACTCTTTGAAAACATATAGTACAAGTGGAGAGCAGGCAGCATATCTTGTAAAGGATGTAGCTGTGTTTACACAGCTAGTAAATAGTAAATTCCTATTGTTTTTCTCTTTTTGCAGACACTCTCAAAGTGAAGGAACAGAAGAGACGGAAAAAAGGAGTAGTAGTAAGTGTTGGACAGAATGACAGTAGATAATTCTGCGACATTTCATCTTAAGTAATTTGACTTCAGTTAACAAACTGCAAATCATAGTGCAGAAGGCTCTGGTCTTCATGTTGTTCCCTATGTTGTTCCATTTATTTGTTTGTTTTTATTGTTTCTAGGATGCAGAAAACTTCTTTGAAGATGCTTCTCAATATGATGATAACTTGTCATTCCAGGATATGAATCTTTCACGACCTTTGTTGAAGGTATTTAACCATTTTATTTACTTGATAAGTTACTGTAGACAATGTATATTTTCCCCTCCATCAGTCAGGACTGTCAAATTCTTTCTCTCTTTGCAGACTCTCTGAACAAGAAATATGAGGTAGAGGAGGGCATTTTAGTTAGCTTTTTAGAAGCTATTATTTTAAAATCATAGAAACTGTTATTTGCTCTGCAGCATATGTTAATGCTAACTTAGGTAAGATTTGTCTTTTTTATATAAAGAGTTTAACTGCTTTGTGTCTTGTGCAGGCAATTACAGCTCTTGGCTTCAAGCAACCAACCCCAATTCAGAAGGCCTGTATCCCAGTGGGCCTTCTGGGGAAGGATATTTGTGCCTGTGCTGCTACTGGGACAGGTAGGAACTGAGTGAGAGAGAGAAAAAAAAACAGAGAATTAACTATTGATAATAGCTTGTTAATTCTTCATTTTCTTCCATAGGTAAAACAGCTGCCTTCATCCTGCCTGTACTTGAGCGACTGATTTATAAACCTCGTCAGGCTCCAATAACACGAGTATTGGTTCTAGTGCCAACTCGAGAACTGGGAATTCAAGTGCACTCTGTTACAAAACAGCTGGCACAGTTCAGCAACATCACAACTTGTCTTGCTGTAGGTGAGTATTAAGTTGCTTAGATAAATAGTACATCTCACTGCAAATTGCTATATTGTACTTGGAATATTTTAAACTGGAGAATGTATGGTTAGTGCAGAAAGTATGGTTATTGCAGACAAGCTTTTAGTAGGTGTGCTGTAGCTTCAGTTCTCATTTTCTATTCTGTTTTTTTCTGATAAAAAATTATAATTGGGAATGTGGTGTTAATCATGTTTTTTTCCAAGTCATCAGAATACTTGGGTCTATGCACTCTGCCTTCTGCTCAGAGAGTTAACGGTCCATGTTCGCTCTCTTTCAGGTGGCTTAGATGTGAAGACTCAGGAAGCAGCTCTGCGTTCTGGGCCAGACATTCTTATTGCCACTCCTGGGCGGCTGATTGATCATCTCCACAACTGCCCCTCTTTCCACTTGAGCAGTATTGAAGTGCTGATTTTGGATGAAGCAGATAGGTAAACTGAATAGACCAGCTGTAACGAGTGAAGTGGTAGCTTCTTGCTTTCCTTTCCCCAGGTTAAAAGGCAGTGTTTATTGCTGTAAGTAGTGGGTCTTGGCTGGAAACAGTTTGAGCCGCCTGGCTCTGTTTCTTTTGTGTAGGATGCTGGATGAATACTTTGAGGAGCAGATGAAGGAAATAATCAGGTTATGCTCTAAACACCGTCAGACCATGCTCTTCTCTGCCACAATGACAGAGGAGGTAAGGCATGCTGCTGGGAAGCATATGCAAGCAGAGAGCTGAACAGAAGGTTGTTCAGCAAATCTCTTTAACTGTAAGTATACAGACATTTTTTCTTACCTGTTTTAATAGGTGAAAGATTTGGCTTCTGTTTCTCTGAAAAATCCCACACGGATTTTTGTGAATAGCAACACAGATGTCGCTCCATTCCTGCGACAGGAATTCATTCGGATCCGACCCAACCGGGAGGGGGACCGTGAAGCCATTGTATCAGGTGAGCAAAGAGCAAGGAAAAACTGAAATTGATAGGTGACTATGAAGCATGCAGCTTATAGGCCTGTCTTTCAGCTCTTCTGACACGAACCTTCCCTGATCACGTGATGCTGTTCACCCAGACCAAGAAGCAAGCCCATCGTATGCATATCCTACTTGGGCTGATGGGTCTGCGAGTTGGGGAGCTTCATGGGAACCTCTCTCAGGCACAGCGGCTGGAGGCTCTCAGGTATTACCAGACTTAGTGAGTACTCGCAGGGGAAAAAAAAAAGTTGTTAAAAGAAGTTAAAACTTGGAAGTTTTGATCAAAAGCAAATTGCTGCATTCGTTATCTCTGTTCAGGCGCTTTAAGGATGAGCAGATTGATATACTGGTAGCTACAGATGTGGCTGCCCGAGGACTTGACATTGAAGGTGTCAAAACAGTAAGTACCTGCGATGCTGACCCTTTTCACAAGCTTTGGAACCTTTAATGTTGTGCTACTAACACTATGTTTTTTTTCCACAGGTAATCAATTTTACCATGCCCAACACCACCAAACACTATGTGCATCGGGTGGGGCGGACAGCAAGAGCTGGTAGGGCTGGTCGATCAGTTTCACTTGTGGGTGAGGAAGAGCGCAAGATGCTAAAGGATATTGTGAAGAGTGCCAAAACTCCAGTGAAAGCCAGAATTCTTCCACAAGGTATGCACTCCAGTGAGGTGGAAATGAGGCAGGAGACAGGGAACGTCTTGTCACTGATATGTTGGAATAACAGACGCTAAATTTCAGGATGGACATTGTGTAGTCTACTTCGCACATTACTTGTGCTGGATTTCTTTCAGATGTTATACTAAAATTCCGAGAGAAGATTGAGAATCTAGAGAAAGATGTCTATGCAGTTTTGTGCTTGGAGCGTGAGGAGCGTGAAATGCAGCAATCAGAAGCCCAGGTGAGTTACTGGTTTCCCAGTGTGATTGTGCGAGTGAAGCTTTTGATTTTTTAAGATGTTGATATGGAGAGCTTAAGAAGATTGCTTTAGTGTACTTTATTATAGATAGGGAAGAGGTAAATTTTTCCTTAGCAACCATGAACTTTTGGCCTGAATCTTCACAGATCAATAGAGCAAAGAAGCAGCTAGAGACAGGAAAACAGGAGACTACAAGTGAAGGTTTGGAGCGGAGCTGGTTCCAAACCCGTGAGGAGAGGAAAAAAGAAAAATGTGAGTCATATGGCTGCTAGCCATTTTAAATTCATAGCAACTGGATTCTACCCTGTGATTCTGTGATATTCCTCTTTTTTTTTTTTTTTAAATCATCTGTTTTTCTCTTGTTTCTATTCAGTGGCTAAAGCCCTGCAGGAGTTTGACCTAGCATTACGAGGGAAAAAGAAAAGAAAAAAGTTTATGCAGGACACACGGAAAAAAGGACAAATGACAGTGAGTAGATTTATGGACAGGTGTGATGCTGAGGTGGATTGTCCTAGTTTCAACTCGGCAAAAGCTGACATTGCTTTATACTTGCATTTTAACATTTTCTAGCCAGAGGAGCGATCACAGTTTGAAATCTTAAAATCTCAAATGTATGCTGAGCGGTTGGCAAAAAGGAACCGCCGTGCAAAGCGAGCTCGAGCCTTGCCGGAAGAGGAACCAGCAGTAGCTCCAGCAGGTAAGGCAAGACTGACCATTATATGTCAGTTACTTTATTACAAAGAAGTGATGTAAACTGAGTAGTGGTAGGTAGCACTTTTGTTGAAAGAATAGTTGCTGGTGCCAGTCACCTTTTGTTGCAGGGAGTCATTGTTTTTTTCTTGCTGGTTACACTGACCACAGTGGTTGTCAGGACTGTTGGGTTCTAATAAACAGGATAGGGCTTTAGCTGCCTCATTACAGACAAGGTTCTGACTTTCTGACTGTTGTCTCTGTTTCACATTAGGGCCCAAGCGGAAGAAAAAGCTGTCTGTGTTTGATGAAGAGCTTACCAACACAAGCAGGAAGGCCCTGAAGCAGTATCGTGCAGGGTAAATATATCTTAATAGTAATGCATTTTCTGGGGATACATTGTCTGATCCTAGGGGGAAGGGAGAATCACAGCCTCAAGTTATTTCATGGGCAGAGCAGAGCATCTTGCAAGAAGCGTTTGTGGCATCATAAAAGAGATTTAGTCAGCCTTTTCTGCTGTCAGAAACATGTCTGAAATAGCAAGACACTTCTTTTGACTAAGGTTAGATCAATGTCAGACAAAATACTGAATCCTAACATAAACGCAAAAAAGTACCAGCAACTGTTTGTAGATCTAAGTTGGGTAAACAATGTACTTCAGTGACTTTTATCTTACTGTTCTTTTTTCTTCCTCTTTCCTTTTCAAGTCCATCGTTTGAGGATCGGAAACGCTTGGGTATGGCCCAGCGTAAGAAAGGAGGAAACTTCAAATCTAAATCCAGGTACACCTAATTTTTTCAGTCATTAGTTATAACTGCTTTGTCTTTCCTTTTACCCTGCTTATTTAAGTGGCTGTTGGCCAAAGGCTTCCATTCATGCTGTGGCAGCTTGCCCTTCTACTGGAGGTCTGACATTCAGGCCCGTCAAAGATCCTGCCTTCTGGAGCATGCTTTTTTGTTTCTGTTTGAGAAGCATTTGCTAGAAAATCAGTTCAGTGTTGTTCTGTATCTATCAGCTGTGATGGAATATGATTTTTAAACTTTCTCTTTCAGATACAAGAGAAAATAGGAACTCTTTTGTCAAATGGATAACTTGAACAATGCAGGTATTCAAGACTGTCTACAGCGTCCTGCTGTTCTTTATCCCCTGAGATGGCAACAGCACTGAAAGTGAACAGGCCTTTTTTTTTTTTTAAACTATTGTTAGTTTTTAAGTTCTAGAATAGCTTTGGAATGTTTTGGGCTGTTCATAAATATCTGGTAAAGACTTACTGTAAGCCCATCCAAAGGTTTACATCTGGAAAGACCCATCTGTAAAACCTACACCTTTGGCAAGCTGTGTAATAAAGGATTTGTATTTTTCATTAGTTTTGTTCTAGTATTTTATAGCAGATCTGAGTTGGGATATATTTAATGGTTCTGACTTATGTAAATTAAGCTCCTGTCTTAAGGCAAAAGTCAATAATACTGCTTTGCCTTTGTAATGAGCCTTATTAGGTAATAGGTTCTGAACCATACAACTCATTCAGCCTTATTTTTGAAATATAAAGGGAAAAAAAAATCTGATGCAAATGATGATGGTATTTAGAAGTACCTCCATGAGGATGCTATCTGAAGAAAAGATCTTCCCCAAGGGAGAGAGGCAGGTGGCCTTCTCTTGCCTGTAATGAAAGCAGCTCTCCATGATGCAACAAGATTCTTAAGACTGCAGCCAGAATACAGGCTGCTTTACCATAGTGTGTGCAAATAAGCAAACCTGTCCTTATCCTGGCAAATAAACTCCTAAACCAAAAGCATGGCTGTACCCCCTATGAAGAAAAGGTTAGCTTGAATATGAGCACTATGCTTAATAGAGGCAGCAGTGTACTCACTGTGCACAGCGTTACTACGTTACTAACCTTTAACTTTTTTTTAAAAATACTTAGAAATTAAATATATCTTCACTATCCTTAAAGGACTCTTTTATAGGATTCTTGTTAACTTTCAGTGATAGGCCTTCGCAAACTCCCACTTTATTGACCTGTGTCCTTTAGAGAAACTAACTTCAGAGCTGCCTATAGAAAGATCTTTTCCCTGCAACCCTGCCTTTCATGTGATAAAACTGCAGTATTGAAAAGTAACAGTTGCATCTCTGAAACACAGTAGCACAAGCAGGACTTTATGTATAAGGTTTTCCAACTTTATTAAAAAGGGCAAGCTTTCCAAGCACCAAATAGAAAATATACATAACAAAGTTTGGAGAGGTGATACTGCTCTGTATTTTCCCTTAACCAGTCTTCTCACATTTCACAGGTACATTATTGAACATCCTAGGGCCTCGGTGGGCGCATGCCAGGTGGAGGGGGTCCTGAGAGTAAAGAAAATTAGTTGAATAGCAAATATTCACCTTAAATATGGAAATGGATTAAGGTGAACCAGGATTTTTTTTTTTTTTTTTTTTTTGCTAGTGATGGTGTTGGGACACCAAGGCATCTACAGCCAGCTTGTGCAGTTCAAGAGCCATGGAAGCCTACCATGCTTCAAATACATCTTACCCACAATTATTGCTTTTTATGGCTTCTATGCATTTCAAATAACTTCTGCTCACCTCTCATTCCTGGAGGCGGTGGTCTCATGCCTGGTGGAGGCATTCCCATAGGAGCACCACGGCCAGGTGGCATGCCCATTGGTGGGCCCATTGGTGGTCTCATACCTGGAGGAGGTCCCATCATTCCTTAAGAAAGAAAGAAAGAAAGAACAAGTCTAAAACTGCTACACAGATGGCTATACCTAGAACAGACCAGACAGCCTTAACAAGGAATGCATTTGTATTTAGTTAAAAAACAAACAAACAAATAAACCACGCGTGGCCAAGCTACTTGCTTCTTGTTCTTTCGAGTTCCTAGCTTTTGTGTTTAAATCCAGCTTCAGATTACAGGCTGCATTTCAGAATAATCCTGCTTAACAACTCTTCATCAGACTCAGACCACAGGCCACCAGATCCATCACTGATCCGGCCAAATATTATGGGCCCTTTGCTGTCCCACTCATACAAAGTAGTTCCTACCTGGAGGAGGTGCTCCTCTACTCATGGGTGGTGGAGGACCCCCACGCCCTGGTGTGTACTGAGTTGGAGCTCCTGCTATGCTAGCAGTGGCTGCTGCAGCAGCAGCAGCAACTGTTCCACGGCCTTGAGGTGTCATCACCTGAACAAAGGGGAAAAAAAGTGCTAACAACTTGTTCACAGAGAAATACTCCATCTGCTTTATGTTTTCAACAAACAAGATTTACTTATTCCTTCAGAAAATGATGCTGGTCCCTTCTTAACATGTTATCTAATGCTACAAACCTGTAACACAATTCCCTAAATACTGTCCAGGCAGCTGTACTTTTCAAGCCTTCAAGCCTCTTTCAGCATATAAACTGCAGAGTTCCTAGTGGCAGCTAGTATGAAAAGCGCCTTACTTATTAATTCTCTGAAATTACAAGCTGAGACTACAGTTGTTTCATTCCATCAACATCTTGCATCATATTGGCACCGAGAAGCAAAAGCTGCCCCAGAAGATTTCACTCAAGTCCTTTTAAATGGGCTGCAGCATCTCACCTGCTGGGATGGTCCTCCCACTCCTCTTACAGGCCCAGCTAAGCCTGCTGGAGCCTGTGGCATGGGTGCACCAGCTGGTACTCCTCTTCCAGCTGCTCTCCCAACTCCAGGTCCTCCAGCAGCTCCAGCAAGAGGTACCCGGGCAATTCCGGTCTGAAAAAAGAAAATGGTCCCTTCAGCCCTCTTTTGTCCAGTGATTCATAGTAGAACTTTTTACAGTGGAATCCATTGGATTCAGATTCACAGAAATCCGCAAGTCTAGAACAATGCTGTAGTAACAGTCTCTGCAGGGCAGCAAGTTTATCAGACATCCCTTCCCTTTCTCTTTAGCCCAGTGCTCATTTTTCTTACATCTTTTGGAGGTGGCCCTTCAACTGTCATGGACACCAGGTTTTCCCCTCGTAGCAACACTAGACCAAGAACCCGTTTCTCTTCCCGCTCTGGCTGTTTTGAATTCTTAGGTCTAATGAAGAGAGAGAGAAAAAAAAGTACATATATGACAAGTCAAAAGAGTTTCACACTGCTCTGCAGTCCTCAAACCTGTGATGGAATGCTTGCCCAGACTGCAGAACCTGTCACAAAAAACATATTTGTGTATGTCCCAGAAGGTCATGTAGAGGAGTGCAAGTACAAGATGTCTACTGTCTCCACAAGGTTTCTTCCATAATGCCTGGCTAACTAATTAGCACTGTTCAAAAGCACGCTTTGGCTGTTGCACAACAATTAAAACAAAAATGAAGTAGTATTGTAGAAAGAAAAATGAATTAATAACAAAACATTCTTCCCTCACAAATACATCCCTCACAAATACTGGGTTAAAGATGCAAGGCTGTGCCCATTGCTATGGTGTTGGGGTGCCTGGGGGTCTGTAGGGGAGCGAACCGCGGCCCCATTGCTCACTTGATCTTGCGGAACTCGTCACAGTCGCAGAGGATGAGGTTCATGTGCTTGTCGAAGGCCTTGAAAGTGCCAATGAAGACGCGCCCGTCCTGCAGGATACACCGCATGCGGTAGTCGATGTGCTGCAGCATCTTGCTGCTCTTTCCCACCGTCTGGAAGAAAAACACCGTTACAGGACGCCGCGGGGTGCGGGGATAGAGGCCGGGGCCGCCCGCGCTCACCATGGCTGCAGCTCAGGCACCACTCGCGCCTTCCCGCCGTTACCTCCGCGCCGACCCCACCGCCTGCACCGGAAGTGGCCTCAGCGCGGCCTTCCTTCCGCTCGCGACTGCCTCGCGAGACCCGCGCACAGCCCCTTCCGGCAAGGGAGGGGGTCGAAAGCTGTTCCGGTGACGCGGCCTGGAGAGGGGGTGGCTGCGCGGGGGCGGCTGGGCGGGAGGCAGCAGCGGCGCCCACGTGCTGGGACAAAAGGCGAAGCTGCCGCTGTGCGCGAGTCACGCTAACTGTGCGGAGCCCAGCAGCGGGGCGGGAGCCCTGAAACGGAGCCGGCCGCGAGAAATAAAATGTTGGCGGCGACAGAG
>VZSG01000963.1:96421-114065 GCA_013398315.1 Nothoprocta pentlandii
GGAGCTCGGCGCGGCGGCAGCTCGGGGCGCCGTGGACCTCGATCCGGGCGCTGGGCCGAGCAGAGGCGGCGGGCAGGCCCCGCGCGGCCTGTTGGCTTTCGGCGCCCGTGGCCGGTTCCTGTGGTGGGGCTGGGGCAGTGGCGGGTCCTCCGCGAGGCTTCCGCCTGGCTCTAGCGCCCGCGCCGCTCTGCCCGGCGCCCTGGCGCTTGGGGACTGGCTGGGCTTGGTGGGCCTGATAATTAGGAAAACAAACAAACAATCAAAAAACCCCAGTTCTCCCTTTAGCCAGTTTCTGTCCTTGTTAGGAGGCAGTCTGTCTCCAGCTGCATTGGAAGTTGCAAGAGAGAAATTGAGTGTTATGCGATTTCTAGTGTTCTGCAGCTGGGCAGAATCACCGGGGGCCTTGGGGAGGTGGGGGGCATAATATTCTGGAAAGCAATGGATCTGTGTCAGGGAGTTTTTTGATTTTGGAGATAAAGCATATTTCTTCTTTCTGAGCTTCAGGAGGCAAGGGTGAAGATCGTCCTTTAGCATTAGGATAGGGCTCTAGTGTCTGGGGTCCCCTCTTTCTGCACAATGGAGGAAATGTTTTCTCTGCATGCTTGTCCCATTGGTCACCATCCTACTTTCATTTAACCTGTGTGTGGGGGATTGTGTTTCCTATTGCTATTGCCATCTGGGTATTTGCTGAGAATGGACTAGAAGGTTTTGCTGCATCTGCAAAGCTGCAGCTATTCACTGGTCAATTGGGGATTTCTGCTAGACTTTTTTTTTTTTTTTTTTGAATGTGCTTTCACCCTACTCATTTTCATTCCGCATGCAGCACCCTTTGCTCTTTGTCTGTAATGAAAAGAAGACTGAGTTGGTGAATAGGCAAAAATACTCTAGTTGTTTTAGCTTGCTGCTTCTGAGGAGGCTTTTGATTAGTATGTTATGAGCTGCTCTGCTGATTTCTTCTTGTGTTGCAGCTACCCCTACACCACACCACAGCTTTGTGTGAAGGACCTCGTTCTGCAGAAGCAGAGTAAATTCATCTTTGGTGGATTTCAGCTTGGCTACTCTCGCTCTGTGGAAAAACTGGGAGTTGCTTACATGCTGTTATTGAGAAGGATGTGCTGAGGGAGACCAGTAAGTGACCGATAGTGATTATTGCAGGGAATTAGAGACTATGTGCTGCCTCCCAGAAGCTTCTAAACGATTCAAAACTAAATAGCTTTTCTTCCCAGATACAACACTGTGGTGCACTGCAAAATGCCGTGCAATTTCAATTTTAATATCTATCACCTTTCCTGTCTGCAGACATACAGTGAAATCTGTTTAAAAAAAAAATGTTGACTGGAAGTACCCTGTCTGTCTTTAGTCCAGTCTCTGTTCTCTTCTTCTGGAAAGCTTCTGCTGAGTCACTGATATGTGTAGGTCCTTGAAGGGGCTGTTTGGCACAAGCTGCTTGATGAGTTTCCTAGCTCTCTGGTTTTTTTTAATTCCTAATTCTCTGGGTTCTTATGTTTAATTAATTCATTTCAGTGGTTGAGTCTCTTCCTTGGTAGGACCATGTGATACCTGTTCTGTGATACTGCTGTCCAATTAAATGTTTTTCAAGCTCTCTTTCTTTCTCATGCATATTTGTTGTCATGTATGTTTGCTGACTGGACTAGGAAGCATAGTTTCCATAAATGGCTGTTTGTTTGGGGAAGAAGTTCAAGGCAAACATGTGTTCAAGGCAACAAGTCTAATGTGTCATGGTGAGTTTTTTTCTGAGCTTGTATGCAACTGATTTTTTTTTTTTTTTTTGAGGTTTGAAAATAGTGCAGGGAAAGTCTACTAGTTTCTTGCTTTGGCGAGGATGTTGCAGGCAGAGTGCATTGTCTCTAGGAACTGTGTATCAACTCTGTAACATTTTTTGTTAATGAAACAGGAACCTTTATAGTTCCGTGGAATTTTCCATAGTCTTAATGTTTTAATGGGTGCTTTCTGACCCTAAGTGGTGCATGTTCTCCACAAGGGAAGTGCCCATTAAAACATTAGTTTTAATGCATATAGTGCATATTAGTGCAAATAGCGCATATTAGAGATTTCTAAAGGCTTTTACCTATATAATCTGTACTCTGCCACAAACTTCTTTCTAACTTGCATTCCTAATCTGTTGGACTTCTGTAGTAATGTGTAGTATAAGTTGCAATATAAATAAACTGTGACTATAATTGAAGAGACTCAAGGAAGGAGTGATAATCGGTCAGATGTTAATTAGCTGTGGGTATATTAGTTAAAAGACTTTCTGATTCAGATCTTTATACTCAACAAGGTGATCTCTGAGCCTCACCTTTTTTTGCTATGTATTTGCTGTGCCTTGAATACAGAATGGCTTTAGATAGTTTCTAGTCACAATGTGTTAATGAATGGAAGATGCTAGTATTTCTTCAGCTGCTGTGAACCTGTAGGTTTATTGGAGGTTGTTTGCTTATGCCGTGTGGCTATGGTATCTCAGGCTTTCTAGTTTGGGAGAGAACTGAAGGGAGAGCTGAATGGAAATCCTGTACCATTTTGGTACCTGTTTGTCTATTTCTAGACTTAATGAATGAAAACTTGTGCATCCTGTAGATTTGTGCCTGTCATGCACGTTGTGCATTTTGCCTGGGGAACATATAGAAAGCTATAGTACTATAAACTAGTACTTATAAACTAATAATTGTTGTAGTATGTGTAAAGACTTAGCTGATGAGTTACCTCTGTTTCGGGTTGTCACTGCAACAGCCATGTAAATGTCTGTCCTCCTGTAATTCAGGAGAAGGAAGACTGACTAATCATTTAATTAGATTATTTTCTCTACTGTGCAAAAGGATCATATAAAGAGTTGATGCTATAAAGTTCATAGATTCAATAGACTTCTTGCATCTGCATTGTCTCATTATTACAGTGTACTTAGACAATGAAAGTAAGATATCTAGGATGAGAGAACTCCTCGTTTGCAGTGTGACATGCACACAATATCTGCTGTTGGGCATTGTCTTATGAACAGGCTGGGGATGACTCGTCTGGGTATGTCTACTGTCAATATTAACCCCAATAATAAGTGTTGTATAGAGGGTAGCAATTTCTTAAATATGTCTCGGTCTACTCCTATCTTTCTAGTTACTGCAAATCTGTAAGCACTTGCTCTGCCTAAATGGTTGGGCAAGATTCTTCTCTGTGTTCTATATGCTTTATTATCCTAGTCACTAACTTTGGACAGAAGAAGCCAGCTACTTCAGGGCGAGCGTAGAAAAAAGGAATACAGGCCCATTTGTTGATTGTTCTGGATATGAAAGTGGCAGTAGCAGCTGTGTGTTTCAAGGCCACTTGTGAATATATTTTTTATGTTAACATGTCTCTCTCAGCAAAGAATAAATTGCTTGTATCTTTTTCTTCTGGAGTGAGAGACTAGAACAGTGCTAATAAAAATTTCCTTAAAAAAAAAAAAAAAAAAAAAAAAAAAAAAGTAATAAGGTAACATATGCTCCTTGGTACAGACAGTGTCTTCACAGTACAGCATACACTTCATGCTTTCTGTTTGTTGGTCAGACGCATTCTGTTGGCTGCACAGGACTCTTCAAAACACTTTTCTGTTTGAGTTCTTATCTGAGCATTTCCTTTGTGTGACTTCATTTTGGCCAAGCTGAAATATTCTTATCTGGTGCATGTTATCTGAGGAGATCCTTTTGTGTTTGCTGTAAAGATGAAGATGGTAAAAAACTTTAATTGTTTGTGTAGCTGGTAGATTTTTAACTTGTATTTTTGTTATTTCTTTTTTAATTCTTTATAATAGGCGTTGCTATAACCATGCTTTTCTGTCATTGTACTCTAGACCCATTCAGTCTGACTCAAATATTTGTTTCTCATGAGTTTGTTGTTCTTACTGCAGCAAACTCTTGTTCATACACAAGGTCAGTTCTTACCTGGTACATTGCACTGTGCTGCTTATCTAGAAGGTTGAAGACATTGTTATTGTGAGAACCTGACATGGTCGAACATAACTTCAGTGTGTTTTGAGTGGTTCATCTTGACTGTCACTTTTCCGCAGGAGGTGTGTCATTGTGTGGGTGTATAGAAACTTAAGCATCCCTTAGATTGATGCTAAAAAGGAAAGAGGTCAGAAGGAGCACTGAATGCATTCATCTATGAGCAGGAGAGTTGTGTGTTGTTGAAATATTGTGAAATAAGAATCTGATTTGCCAGATACAAGGTGGTTAATAGAGCTACTTTGCAGCATGACTCTTCCTGAGCAAGAATGCTTTAGTAGGATACTGTCACACCATGATCTTAGAAGGGACTCCCATTACTTTTCAAGGGATGGAATAGTAGTGTGGCCCAGGTCCAGACCTGTTGTAGAAATACTGCACTTATTCTCCCATGTCCTCAATTTCAGCAGATAGGAGTAATTGTAATGTGACTATTGCAGGAGGCTGCACAGGAGACCATAGCTACCTAGGCTTGGAGACAGAAAAACCAGAGCTGCAGTTTGTGCAGTGAGTATCTGAATATTGTGAGGAAGCTGCTTGAACCAGTAAAATTGAGAACGTTTGGTAAGGATGTGCACACACGTGTGTATACGTATGTGCGTGAGCATGCAAAAAACAGAGAAATGTTAACGCACATGGCTTTTCATGTATCTGTATAGTGATACCAGTCTCTCCTAGGCAGGAAAAGGGGATAGGCATGAACTCCCTTACTCTGGATCATCTGTGCAGCTCTTCATGGTTATCTTACATTGGCCATGCAACTTGTGTATTAGACTCAACTGGTTTCATAAAATGCCCTTTTCCAAGTGAATCATATAGACCACAATCATGGGCCAAATGTCTCTGTAGCTGCTTGGTCTTTGCTGATCCATGGGAAGATTTATTTTCTGTACCGGCTTTTAGCAGGCATTTGGCTTGCTTCAGGAAAACTCTGAAGGTTGTTGCTCTTCCTTCAGGCCTTAGCCTGTCTCAATATCCTTTTCTTATCTGATCAAAGAAATCAGACTAGTCTATTAATCATGAAACAATGTTCCTGCTTGCACTAATTGTTGTCTCTCCTGGGAAAGAGGAAGTACATTGTCCATGGAAGATGGCGAATTGTACTTTGGGTGCTTATTATTGAATCTCAGGAAGATTCTTTAAGGACAGAACTTCTTTTGTGTCTGGTCAGATTTCAGTTTTGACAGCTTGAAGGTTTTGTACCTGAGAACTGCTGGCAGGGAGGGTCGTTTCCCATATGACTACTGGCTATGGCTCAGTGAGAGAGAGTAGGGCCATTTCGTCCTCCCAGGAGAGGGCAAAAACAGAGATAAGCAAATACATTTCAGCCTCTTACTAACAGATGAAACACAGACCAGCATGTCTCACTACCGTGTGGGACCAAACTCTGGACACAAGATTATGCTCTAAGGCAGATAGAGGGTTGAAAAGGTACTATTCCAGAGCAAATCTTAAATATTTTTTTTCTGTTATCATGGATGCTTTTTTTTTTCCTTTATGATATTATGGAAAGGGCATGGGCTAATTGCTGCTACTCTGACTAATCTGAGAAATGTAATTGTGACATCAATCACCAGCACACGGTGGAAAAATAATTAAAAAAAATACATCGGTCACTAGCAGAGGGTGATCAGTGTATATCTTGCATAAAGTTAGTAGGTGAATTTAGCAGGCTATTGCTTTGCCAATCCCCCAAGCTGACCTGGGACTATAGACAGTGGGTGGCAGATGGGGCTTTATTGGCTACTGTCATGTACCTTCTCTAGACCATGTACCATGGTCTCTAGTATGCTTAATTATTATTATTTTTTATCCTGTATCTAGCAGGTCCAGCAAACCATCAGACTGGTTTTGTGTAGCTGTTTAAAGCCTGGTGGTAGGTGCAATGTAACAATTAAGAGAAGACTGCTCACTGTCTTTTCTCTTAACAGGTGTAAGAGTATATGCTGTCATAAAGGCAACCACAGTAGTCCGGAGCAATGCCACCACCCTCAGACATTGTGAAAGTAGCTGTAGAGTGGCCAGGAGCCAATGCCCAACTGCTGGAGATAGATCAGGTGAGATCCAGTAACCAAACAGGGGAGGCATTGGTTTTTCCCCTGCACTGCAGACTTGATGCAGCAATGTGGGGAGAGCAGAAATGGACAATATTTCTTTTGACTGAGTGGAATACAGTACTAAGCACTGTCTCTTTCTGTTCTAGAAAAGGCCCCTTGCATCCATCATCAAGGAGGTCTGTGATGGGTGAGTCTTGTTCTCTGGGAGACCTTGTGGAGAGCTTGTCCCCTCACAAGATTTGCTGGGGTACTGTGAAAAGTCTCTGCTACTTTTCAGTGTGCTTCTAGCATGAGCCACACTACCTATTCCAAGTTTTAGCCATGGAATGAGCTGAGGTTTAATGAGGAACAAAATCATGTCTTAGAAAACAGGAGTTTGGCATCATTATTCCTCTTCTGTGCATGTGTGTGTGTGTGTGTGTGTATGTATGCCCTCAGGCTCCTGCAGTACTTTCTTCTTCAGAGTTTCCAGAGAGCTTAACTTAGAGGAGACTGAAGTCCTTTCTGAAAGGAAGTGGTTTTTTTTTCCTCTTCATTGGGAGCTTTGGTTTCTAATGCATAGGCCTTACTTGTTCTTTCTACCCTCCTGGGATCAAGTTCCTATCCTTACTGAAAGATAAGGAAGAGGAGAAAAATGCATGTATCCTTTTCCTTTGCTAGGTGGTCACTGCCAAATTCAGAGTACTACACCTTACGGTATGCTGATGGGCCTCAGCTGTACATCACAGAGCAGGTCAGTGTGAAGAAGAAAAGTGCTAATGTTCTGGGTGGATGAAGGATTCCCTGGATTAGTACTATGGAGTAACACTGTCCCTACTCCATAAGGGGCAATGTCATTCCTATCAAAAATATTCAAATTTTTAAAGTGTCGTTCAACTGAGGAGTCTTTGCACTTCTCTCTTTGTATGCCCATGGGTGCATGAACACAGTGGCTTGATTCAATACCCTCAGCAGAGTTGTATGATATAGAAACTTCTTTACTCATGTATACAGATGTGTACTGTAGATGCAATTGCATTTCTTTTTCCCAGTTTGCTGTAGCTTAAAGTTTATGTTTTTCTTTCAGACGCGTTGTGACATCAAGAATGGAACTATCCTTCAGTTAGCAGTTTCCCCGGTAAATACTTTCTCACATCTCTCTTTCTCAATAGCTAGACTGCTGTAGTAGGCACTTTTTTGCCTTTCTCCTTCCTTTTCCCCAAAGTGTTCACCTTTGTTGTGGGCTAACCTGCACAGTGAGATAAACACCCTTGTTTTTTCTTTCTGGTTGTGGCATGTATATCTTATTTTTTCGACACTCTGCCCTTTCATAGTACTTGCTGTAAATGAATCCTGTCTGTGTTTTTATTGTATTTCCTAGGTTAGCACGTCACAAAACACCTGACAGACTTATTCTCATTTTAAGCATTAATATGGATTGGAAAGCAACAGTACTGGTGTCTTACTGCAGAAAGAAAAATAATAGGTGAATTTGATCCAGTGAAGTGATTTCTTGCCATTGTGCTCTCAACTGTAGACAAACTGTAGACTGAAGGACAGTTTTCTTCATTGAAGTTCTTAAAGGCACATGTTAAGGTGCATAATTGGGAATGGAGGGCTCTTTATTTTGTTGAAGCTGATGGAATGAGAGTGAATAGAACAGGAAGAAGTGCAGAATGGACAAGAGATGGTTGAGAGGATGTTGCTGATAAGAGATTTTTTTAACATCCGTTTTCTTTACTGGTCTCATTCTAGCTTCCTATATCTATCTCCATTCAGTTTACAAAGATGGAATGATCTTTTACTCTAATACGTGAAATAACATTTTACTCATCTGCTGGTCAGCTCTATCTGTATCCAAGAACTGGCAGAGTGCTGCCATGGTTGGCAGAAAAGTCTGTGGATGACTGGTTTGTAACAGGCAGCACCCCTGTTTCTTCCCAGTCTAGGGCAGCTCGCCAGCTGATGGAGAGGATCCAGTCACACAGTATGGAAGCTCGACTGGATGCCATGAAGGAACTGGCTAAACTTTCAGCTGATGTTACCTTTGCCACAGAGTTCATCAACATGGAAGGGATTACAGTGCTGACAAGGCTTGTGGAGAGTGGGACCAAGCTTCTGTCCCAGTAAGTTTTCTGTATTACAGGACTATTGGGCTAATGGAATATGGTCTCAAGAAAGATCTAGGGTTGCTTGTTAAAGTGACATTAAGCAACTAACATGGCAGCAAATGTATTTGAGATAAAGGCTTTCCAGTCTTTTGCTAAATCTCAAGAAGGAAAAGGGAAACAGTTGTGTTTTGTCAAACTTCCATTGAAAGGTCACTTGGATATTTCAGGTGACTTATTGTGTTTCTTGTGCTCTTCCAGAGCATAGTTACTAATCTGTGGCCTAAGTGAGAAGATAGCTCATGGAGGAAAAAAAAAAAAAAAGCAATTATATGCAAAAATACCACTGTAGAACTGGTGGCACGTATATGCACATCAACAGCAGATGTAAGTTGCTGGCTCTCATATAAGCGATTGGTACTTTCTGGACTGGGTCTTGAAATGAATTGACATACTGAGCCATGCTGAAGGTCTGTTTATCTCAAGAAGTGGAAAGGACTAAGAAAAGTGTAGCAAAGAGAATTTTACTTGTAGTCTCCAGTTTCCAACAGTTTTCAGGTTTTGGGTTTTCTTGCTAGAAATATTATCCTTTTTTTTTTTAAGAACCTTTGGACATTTTTTATTTTTTTTATAATTCATTTCTACTTTTGACCTCTACAGTATTCTGTAGAAATGAAGTTCCCCACTTCCTTGTGCTATAGAGAAAAAAAATACTTCCTTTATTTTAAACATGTCACCTAACGTTCATTTGCTTCTCTCTGCAGATTTTGTTGTGCAAAGTTGTAAATGTTCTCCGTAATCTTCTCTGAATCATACATATCTCATTGCTGTAGGATTAGGATGAATTATGTGGTAGGATGATTCACCTTGTTTAAAACTAAGTAGAACGGATGTCCCCTGTGTCTTGGTAGAATGGGATGGGAAGAAACTTATCAGTAGAACAGAGAGTTAGTGTTCTTTAACCAGAGACAACCTGGAGCTGTCGGAATGTTTTTAACATATTGCAAACTTGGCAGGAAAACCCAAGGTCCATGTATCCTTTAGCATTATAATGCTAAAATCACACCCTAGGTTAAAAATACCCTTAGCCAGATGAAGACCCTTCCTCTGAGGGTGTGCATCATAGTGGACATGATGAGTAAGCAATATAATTGCATGTAAATTACTAACCAATCAGTGTGAGAGGGATGTACTTGGGAAAATTGCTGAGCGTGTAAATATGATTTGGAATGTCAGGAGCATATGCTTGATTTGTGGGAGAGCACTGGGCACCCTGAAATAAATTGTGATGAATAAATTCACCTCTGAAATAAATGAGCAAATGTCTCTCCTAGGTGTATGATTATTGGTGTATTGAACACTGAGCAGAGAATCTGCTTTTTGGACAACAATATCAGTCCTTAGTCGTTTCTCTTCTAAGTTAAAGAATTGTTAAAACTCTCCCTTAAAGCTCTTTCTTCTGGGAGCCATTCCAGAAAGCTAATCATTCTTTCCATCTTTCCCAGTAGCTCTTTCCAATACTGTGCAGTTGTGGGGTAATTTGTTACTTTTTGTTAGTTTAAAACCTGCCTCTTTAACCTCTACTGTTTTGTTTCATATCTTTTAATTGGCTATTAATCCAAGAAAGGGCTTTTGCTTTTACCCTTTAACAGCTGAAGGATTTGTTTGTTTGTTTTGTGCCATCAGTAAAATACCTTGTTAAAATCTTTTTTGGAAGTTCAAAAGTACTTTTATGTAAACTGTTCTCATCTTGACTTATTTGATTTGTTCAGAGAGCTTCAATATACTTCCCTCTATAAAAGCTGTGTGTGACGATTCTTCCTTGTTAGACACTGCTTTCTCTTTTTAGTAGTAGTATTCTTTTATTCTAGTTCACACACATCTTTCTGGTTATGAGTGCCAGAATTTCTGAAGTATACTTCAGAGTTCCCCTGGTGTCCTTTGTAAAAAGTACACGTTATGTTTGCCACTTTCTCTACAGTACATTTAGTAGTTTAACAGTGGTATATTTTAGTTTCTTTGGAAGTTTTGGATAAATATCATCTGGTCCTGGAAACTTATTTTTCTTTTTAATTAATTGTTCTAAAATATAGTGGTGTTAAAATTACATATTTGAAAACTTTTCTCCCCCTTACAGATGGCAGGAGGAAGAAAATCAACTCTGATTTGGAAATTTCTCTGAAATTTCTGCTGCACATCATTCACTTGGCTTTTCTGATATAATTATCTTCACTGAAAGCCCTTTAAAAGTTTTAATATGAGCCTTGTATTTTGAGAAATTAGTACTTAACATGTTTTCACTGCAGTTTATAGACTTTGCTCTGTTCTGATTCTGTGTTAGATTTTGTACAGTTGCTATGTTCTGGAGTTTAGTTTGAACCCATGTCCCTATATCTGCAGGTTGACACTTTTGCTTGATTTTCTCTAATATTAAACACATCTTTAGTATATATGTATGGATGGATGAGCTGTCTTTTTCAAAGATTTTTGCTTGTTTTATTATTATAAATTTACTCAGGACAGTTTTAAAGAAACAAAAGAAAAACAACACTTCAAGATAGTCTAAATTTTCAGTTGATCATTTCACAAGGCTTTTTCATTTTCAGGGTTTTCTGATGTTGTTCAATACAGTGATATTTAATTTTAAAACTTTTTTTCCTTCTCTGTCATGAAAATGTTGAATTTAAGTAGTGGTATTGTGCACTAAACTGCTCTGGAATAAATATTGTGTTGCTTCTTCTGCTATTTCTTTAGTTTTCAGTCTGTGGTGGCTGGACTCAAATGATTCCACAAAATAATAAGAGCATAAATGGAGACACTTTATAGCTTCCCCAGCTGCCAAACTGTAGCCTTCTGTTAGGAGAAGGTGGTATCATTTTTTCTGTTGCCCATTTTTGGGGGATTGGATGAGCTTTATCTGTGTGAAGATCTCTCTTAACTGCATTCTTCATTCTATCAGTTACAGTGAGATGTTGGCATTCACCTTGACTGCCTTCTTGGAACTCATGGACCATGGCATTGTTTCCTGGGACATGGTCTCAATAACCTTCATCAAACAGGTGAGCTTGGGTTTAGGGAGGCAAGAAGTACTGTTTCATTTTTATGCTTTAATGCAGATTTCAGGAACAGCAATATGACTCAGAGCACAGTGTGCTCTAAAGACTTCAACCTAGCCTTCTGAGCCATGTGTCCCTTAGCTGAAACACACAGGTTTCCTGGATGGGTGTCAAATGACCTGCTGGTTCTTGTGGTTTTAGATTGCAGGGTATGTGAGTCAGCCTATGGTAGATGTCTCCATCCTCCAGCGATCTCTAGCCATCCTAGAAAGCATGGTGTTGAACAGTCAGACTCTGTATCAGAAGATAGCCGAAGAGATCACCGTGGGGCAGCTCATCTCTCATCTACAAGTGTGAGTACCCACCACACCCACCACGAGTGGTGTGATCTAAATCAATTTCATTAAACTCAATTAATATAAAAATACATTCTTTTACATTTAAGACACACTTATGATAAGATAGCTATCAGACAGCAATTTCTCTGTCAGTTCTTTTTATCTGTCCTGAAAGGTGGGATGATGGATGACATCAAAGTAGATTACTTGGACCATACATGTTCATTGAACAACAAGACAGATGTAGTAAATATTCTTATAGGCAAAAAAGTAGACTGTAATGCTTGGCAATCTCTATTCTGCCCTTATGTCTCCCTCTCATTTTTATTTCTGCAGCTCAAACCAAGAGATTCAGACATATGCCATTGCCCTGATCAATGCCCTCTTCTTGAAGGCGCCAGAGGACAAGAGACAGGTCTGCACTTCCTTTTTAATGTTAAATCTCAATAATGGTTGTTACTTTGTCTCAGAAATTGCACTGTCTGGGCAGGACAGATATCAGACTTTGCCTAAGTTCTTAAATGTTGTTCCCATGTGTCAGCACTGAAGAAAAAAGGCCATCCAATTGGTAAAGAAGCAGCGCATCTGTGGTGAAAAGATGAGGAAATATGAAAGACCTGGGAAAACTAAAAGTAATACTGTACTCAGCACAGAATTCTTTGGTGTTGGAGGGTGGAAAAATCTATGGAAGATTAATACAAGATCTCTATTGTAGGCTGTGGGTAGTGTCGTTGGCATTGTATGTGCTTACCAAACAAAAGGACCTTTTTTTAAATCTTATGGGGATGTGTCTGCTGGCAAATGCAGGAAATAAAGCACCTATACTCTGAGGAAATCCCAGAAATCTCAGCTACATGTAAGATGTGCGTACGTCTGCATTGCATAGCTTTGCTGTGTTAAGCCTTTCTTTTCTAGTGTCCCCTTTGTGCTTTTTTTCCCCCTCCCCCTGGACTCTAAGCTAAATCCTGTCTGCTTCTCTTTGTGCCTTTTTTGCTTTCCGCCAGCAGGACAAGTTCCTTAACCCGCTAGACCTGCCCATCACTGTAAGTAACCCAAGCCTGGGGGCTGGTCATGCATAACTATAGGCATGATGGCTTTTCTCCAGTTGTGCCTCTGTGTACCCCACAGGTGCTGCATACAGACTTAAGATAATGGATGAGCCTAGGGAGAAGGGGGCGGGGGGGGACTACTGACGATGCCCTCTGATTTGGAGGGGGCAAAGGGAGAAAATATTCGGTAGTAGGAGAGATCTGAATAACTTATGCACTAAAGATATTAAGGATGATTCATAAAAAGGCTTGCTTAAGTTTTGTAAACTTTAGAAACTACAAAGCTGATCAGGTAAACTGGAACCAGATCTATAGCAGTTGAGATTGCACTGCAAACTTAACCTGCCTGAAGGTTAGTTTCTTGTGCAGCTGGGCCCTAATAATGGCAGAAATGTTTCTGAAGAACAGTCACAAAGCTTAATGCCAATAGTCTTGGGGCTACAGCATGTGTTCTGCCTCATTTGTGACCTCTGTTTCAAAGGTATTGTAAGATTTATTTTTTTTTCTCCAAGGGAAATCACCTGTGATGTTAATAGGTTGATTTGGAACCATCTGTATCTGAGATTCTGATGCACTTAGATTTCTTGGGAAGTGCAGAGAATACTGCATTGGGTTTGTCCCTGCAAAGGTGGAAGCTGCGGTCTTAATAAATCAGATAATTTCTAAAATTAATGGGTCTGCTTAACACATTCTACCAAGGAAGAATGTACTCCCTTGTCTTAATTTGACATAAATACTAAACTTCATCCCCAAAAAAACAGATTGCAAGGAATCTTTCATTCCCCTCTGCCCTTTGCACACAATCCACAGGATCTTGTTCAGCAGTTTTGGTACAACACAGATCTCTTCATAGAGGTTAGGCTGTGTGTGTGGTAATGCTTCTTATTGAGCTCTTCAAAGTTGTTTAATTGTTTTTGTCTTTCCTCCTGTTTATCTGTTTCATTACCTGTTACTTCATTTTGTGTACAAACTAGTTCCTGTAGAGCAAGGATTTTTTTGTTGTTGCATGCATGAACAAATTCTAACAGCAGGTCTTATTCTAGTACAGCAGTACCTTTCTTGAATAATAGTGAACAGTAACTCAGAGGGCCGTGTACTACTTCTGAAACCACTTCCTACTTAATATAGATGTTTCTTGGATACTTTCTACCCAAGCACTGACTCATTTTGATAATATGTAACATATAAGTACTATTGAACTTGAAGACACTGTGGCTTGGCTATCAGCCAATTCACTCTTCTGTTCCTTCCTTGAGTTACCAAAGTTGAGTTACTTTATGTTACGAAAAAGAGCTTCACATTCAGTCCATATTATTACTGTAATATATGTATTTTTCCATACTACTTATGCAATGTTAAAAGAAGGATTAATATGAACAATTTGAACTGTCCTGGACTGCTCTAATTGGATAGCTGATTGGATACAATTATCTTAAGGCTGCATATCTACTTCTGCTTCTCAATCTACGCAACATAGAAATATGAAGAGATCTCAAACTTCTTTTGGACTTCCAGATGACACATCACCCGGCAGATTTTCCCTACTCAATGGTTTTGTGCCAGCAACCTTTGATAATAGTTGATCTTGA
Organism: Nothoprocta pentlandii; assembly: GCA_013398315.1. Taxonomy (NCBI): domain Eukaryota; kingdom Metazoa; phylum Chordata; class Aves; order Tinamiformes; family Tinamidae; genus Nothoprocta; species Nothoprocta pentlandii. The sequence goes on from VZSG01000963.1 coordinate 110,593, forward strand.
GAGTAGCTTTTGTACTGCTCTACTAGCAGGTGTAATGAGATTGCTGATACTTTAAAAGCACTTCATCAGGACTCAGTGAGGAAAGGAAAGGTTAGATTTTGCAGGTGCATGTGCAACTGATCTGAGAGCTGAAGGCTTGCAGCAGATACTTAAACCTGTTTATCATCGTGATTTGATGATTGGGAAACAAATCTCATCTGGGGATGGAAGCCATTCGTTAAAGGTAGTAATAGGAAACTTTCTTGGAAGTTTTCCTTCAGACATGAAAATTACTTACCTCTTATTTTAATAACCTGAATTGTTTATGCAAATAGTCCTCTAACTAGTCCTCTTTACGAACTGAGACAAAGGAAGTGTAAGCTTTGGAGAAAGAGTTTTAGAGGGGGTTAGGGAGAACTGGCCTCTCTGGTCCATGTTACCTTGAGTGAATATTTAGGTGCAGAAAGCTGGGCCCTCTTTCTGCTGTGTGATACTCATTGCAAAAATCCTGTTGCAACTGCCAAACTTTCTCGGCAGTGCACAGAACATTCTCTGCTACAGTGTCTCTTGATACTGAGGTATCATTAGAGGTACAATACCAAGCCAAGATTTCTTGTTTTCTTGGACTATTCCCCTGTATAAGGTTATTTTGGTAGAACAACCATCCCAGAGTTATGCCATGGTAAAGGTGACCCTTGCATTCCAATTTGTTGCTTATTCTTTTGTGAAACCCCAGTGCTACAGACCATCTATAGTAAAAGCAATTTGCTATGTGCCAGTGCTGTCTCCTGTTCAAAGGCTTCATTCTTCTTCTCCTTTTTGCATGATGTTGGTGTTTTCTTTATATTTCACTCATGTTGATTTCATCTCTAAATCCCCGACAGGAAATGGCTAATGCATTTGCCCAGAAGCACCTGAGATCTATAATCCTTAATGTGAGTATGAAATGCATGCTTCCTAAGGTTTTCTTATTAGCGGTTTCCCTTGAATAAAGGATAAATCCTGCTGCCCTCAGAGCGCTTCCAGAAGAGCAAATATTTCAAGGGTGGGGTTGGAGTCACTTGTTCAAAAGCATTAACAGCATGCTGCTTCCTGATGATGGAATGTAGAGCTAAAACAGCAGAATTTTGATATCCATTTCTGTATATGTTGCCTGGCATATGCCTACAGTTAACTTCCCAGGATCTGTTTGTATTCCCTTCACTTTCCCATTTTTTATGTTTACAGCATGTGATCAGAGGAAACCGCCCCATTAAAACAGAAATGGCTCATCAGCTGTATGTGCTGCAGGTTCTGACCTTTAATCTCCTGGAAGAGAGAATGATGACCAAGATGGACCCCAACGATCAGGTTACTGTTAGAGCTGAATAAAATCTGATATAAACAAAGTTAGAAGGAGGATGCTTCCTGAGCTGCTTAAGTCTACAGAATTTGGAGTAGATGGTGCTATAAAGATTCAGAAATACTCCTTGCACTGTACTCCTTGAGATTCAGATATTCTTATCGCTATCTTGCTGTGTGCTGTAGAGCTTTTATGGCTATGAGTGTGGTCAGTGGAAAGTGTGTCTTATTTGGCTAATGTGATACCCACTATCAAACTGATTCTTCCACTTCTATGGAGGGCAAATCCTTTTATCCCATGCTTTTGTTGATTCTGTGTTCAAGGAAGCTGGACCTTTCTAAGATGTCTATTGCTCAGCTCTTTGCTTCATTGTAATGTTGAATGAGGAATGCCTTAGCAATATCTGAATGGCTGTAAATTGCTTTTAGCTAAACATGGGACAGTTCAATGTATTAAAACTTACCTTTCTGAAATAGATAACTTTTTATAAAAAGATTAACTTGACCTTTGACACCTGTCTGTGCTCACTGTGTAAACTCTGAGGAGAGACACGTTATGTGAAAATGCCACCCTCGCACTTGCTCATGTTACAGTTTTTCTGCCTTCTGTCCCTCAGGCACAGCGAGACATCATATTCGAACTGAGAAGAATTGCATTTGATGCAGAATCTGATAGCAACACTGTACCTGGCAGTGGAACAGAAAAACGCAAAGCCATGTACACCAAGGACTACAAGATGCTGGGATTCACTGTATGCATCTAGAAAGAGTGCTGGCTTTAGAGCATGTAAAGGCAAACTAAGAGATTTACATCAGAATGGTGGGAAAACAGGAACTGAAGCAGCTGTTTGCTTCACTATACTTCTGTAACTGAGTTTCAAACCTCCAGAGGACATTATTGTAAACTCACTATTTGGTAAAAATCCCAGTGGCTAAATAGGCATGTTCTCTGGGGTTATTTATGCACCATGCACAACTATTTCATGAGGAACTTGGAATCAGTCTATCTTCCAGAAAGGTTGGATAGCTTTGTCAGCATGTATCAAGTCTACCACTTGGATAGATGTGAAGGAATGTTTGAGGGACAGGCAAATTAAATATTTATTCAGAAAATCTCAGTATTTCTTGAGACTGACTTGTTTGGCATATTTCTTTTTGCAGAATCACATCAATCCAGCAATGGATTTTACTCAGACTCCTCCAGGAATGCTGGCGTTGGACAACATGCTCTATTTAGCTAAATTTCATCAGGACACCTATATCAGAGTAAGTGAAGCTACTACTTTTTCCAGGCATTAACACCTCAGTCTAAGTGTTGAATCCTCTTCCCATAGATCGTTTTGGAGAACAGTAGTCGAGAAGATAAGCATGAATGTCCTTTTGGGCGCAGTGCCATTGAACTTACCAAAATGCTTTGTGAGATCCTGCAAGTTGGGGAACTCCGTAAGTAGCACTTCTTTGACAGTTGACATTCCAGCTTTCCAAGTTCTTGACATGATGCTTCCTAAAGTAGCTTATAGCCTGCCTAAGATTCACAAGCATTTGTAAGTCAGTCTCATTTCTGCCTTGTAAGGATGGGGAGCATGGAGTTGCATATCAGTGTGCCGCTGTATCAGTATTGAAGGAAGGAATGTGACTGTGGGGACTTTGCTTTTCCTAAAGTCTGAGGCAAGTGGAAGAACGCCTCCGGAAGCTTCAGTGGGACCTTGTATGAAAAACACTCTAGATACTTGAGAATAGTAGCTGTGACAGCCTCAAAACAGCATTCTGAGACATTTAACCATGATAAGGAGCACTACCAGAGGAAAGTGCAAAACAACTAGAGATACACGAAGAGAGCCAGAGAGAGGAAGGCTTGCCCTGGGTAGAGGAAGAGTGGGTCAGAGAGCATCTAGGGAGACTCGACACCCACAAATCCATGGGCCCTGATGGGATGCACCCCAGAGTGTTGCGAGAACTGGCAGATGTCCTAGCTGAGCCACTCACCATCATCTTTGGAAGGTCCTGGAGAACGGGGGAGGTGCCGGAGGACTGGAAGAAAGCCAACATCACTCCAGTCTTCAAAAAAGGCAAGAAGGAGGACCCGAGTAACTACAGGCCAGTGAGCCTCACCTCCATCCCCGGAAAAGTGATGGAGCAGCTCATCCTGGCTG
>VZSG01000963.1:119024-153000 GCA_013398315.1 Nothoprocta pentlandii
CTTCTCTATCGGCATCACCTTCTACAACAAGTGGCTCATGAAGGTGCGGGCGGCGGGGCGGCCGCGGCGGGCGGGCGGCGCGGTGCTGACGGGCGGCCGCTGTCGGTTCCCGCAGAGCTTCCGCTTCCCGCTGTTCATGACGCTGCTGCATCTCCTGGTCATCTTCGGGCTGGCGGCGCTGGCCCGCGCCCTGGCGCGCTGCTGCACCGGCCGCCCGCGGGCCGAGCTCTCCTGGGGCGACTACCTGCGCCGGGCGGCGCCCGCAGGTAGGGGCCGCGCCGGGAAGGGACCGGGCCGGTGGGGAGGGCCGGGCCGTGCCCGTAGGTGCCTGTGATGTTAACAGGTGGATTTGGAACCGTCTGTCTCGGGTCGCGCCCCCAGGCCTGAGCTGCAGCCTGGGAAGCGGTGCCGGGCGGGCCTTGCCCTCGGCCACCCCGGGCCCGTGGCTCGCCCTCTCACCCCCGTGGACGCAGCCTGTGTGCTGCAATAACTGCTCCGGGATAACTGCTCTTAGAAGGAACCAGCTGCTCCTTTTAAGCTTTAAGTAACAATTATCAGTTGTGACAAAATAGTTAAAGCCTGTGGGGGCTCTATTGAACATGGTTTGGTGAAGGAGCCAGAGATGATGTGTGTGAATACAAAGTGAGAACACTATAGAATATACCCAGAAGTTATCTATGTGGGTTATTTCATCTCAGTAATGTCAGTAGTAAGTTACACATTTATATTATTTCAGTAACTTTTTCAGGTGGCAGCTTCTTGGCCTTCATGACATGTATGTTCATATTATATCAGAACCATGGTAGCTGAACCTGGCAAAGGAAGCTCATGCACTGAGCCCTGTCTCCCCACCACAGCAGTTGCTGGTTGTTCTGGTCCAGTCACCTTTGTACAAGAGAAAATAGGCTATAGCAAGGGCTGGACCAGGATTATGGGTCCCTAATGATGCTTGTTGCCAGACTTGCCTCTTTAGACTGCTTGGAGCAGCATTCTTACAAGACATCACACTCGGATATGCTCAGAAATAATTTAAATATTGCAAATCTGTGATAACTTTCAATCACAGGGAGGACAAGAGTTGTTTCTGGAATTCTGTGTGGTGTGAGTTCTTTTGCCACGATGCTGGGCCCTGCTTTAACCATAGAGAACAGGACAGAAATATGAAGAGTTGAGAATATCTGGGTTGCAATGGTATAGAAAAATTCATCTAAATAAAGCCAATTGTTTTCTAGGTTTGCTTTTCTTTCTGTGTTTCTGGTCAAGTAACAGGGTATTTTTATGCTGTGGAAGAAGGTTAACTTTAGGATTTTTTCTTTGCTTCCTTAGCTCTGTCAACTTCCTTGGATATTGGTCTCAGTAACTGGAGTTTCCTATACGTTACTGTTTCCCTGTGAGTAAAATACCCTTGCTCCCAAGGATTCCTTTCTTGGGGTTTGGGAAGTGCTCTGTCAGGATCAGTTTCTTGGATGGCATGTGGCTTCAAGGGGTCTATAGATCCTTTGGTCTTCAATGGAAGACGACGATAATTTGTTGGTAGCAATATAGAACTGGGTGGTCTAAATCCTAACAGTGATTTACAGGGAAGTACTGAATTGGAGTAAACTGACAGTGTGTTCTGGTTGTTACAGCTACACGATGACCAAATCCTCTGCTGTTATCTTCATCTTGCTCTTTTCACTACTCTTCAAACTGGAGGAAGTGGTAAGAGTTCTATGCAATGCTTTAGGGAGGCAGAAGGTTAGGTCTAGGCAAATAGGGCAAATATGTTGTACAGCACAGAGAAATGTATAAATGGAAGAGGAATGCAGATGTGTGGATGGATCTGAAGAAGAGGAGGTGTCTGTCTTTGTTCACTTCCAGGAGTCTCTGTAGTGACTTTGTGTTTGCTCTCACCCAGAGGGTGGCATTGGTGCTGGTGGTTCTGCTCATCGCTGGGGGGCTCTTCATGTTCACCTACAAGTCCACGCAGTTCAACACACAGGGGTTCATGCTGGTGCTGTGTGCTTCTTTCCTTGGGGGTATTCGCTGGACTCTCACACAGATACTTATGCAGAAGGCTGAACTGGGTATGTAGGGAGTTAGGAGGTGGGTAACTGTGCTGGTGGTGGGAAGGGGAATGAGGAGGTGGTAGCCTTGCTGCAGATGTAAAACTTCGTATGTGAGAAATGCTGTTTGAAACTTGAGACAGCAGCGTTTGATGGGCAATGAAAGTGGCTTGGCCTCTGCAGCGATGTAGGGATGGGCATTGCAAATAAGGTTCCTGGCTTGCTGTGTTCTGTTACTGATTCTCCTCTTTCAGGACTCCAGAACCCCATTGATACCATGTTTCACCTGCAGCCGCTCATGTTCCTGACACTCTTCCCTCTCTTTGCCGTGTTTGAGGGTGCGTGAGTTAACTGGTAAAAGCAAGAGCAGCTTTTTGCAATAATTGGGGAGATTGCTCAGCAGTTTGTTGTCTGACATGATTCATGAAGATAAGTGAATAATTGCAAATTTACAGAGTAGTTGGAGACCTTGAGTTAAAAAAGTCCAAGATAGCCTTTGTATTGCAAAATATTAAAGAGTATACAGGAATAGTACCACAGCATACTTGTGAAAATAAGGCCTTAAAGAACCATCTCAACATCTTCCTGAAAATGGCATGTGAACAGCCTAACCCTATCTTGTGGGTCATCCTGGGTGTTGGCAAAGGTACTCCACTACTCATTTTCTTGTTCCATAGGCCTACCTTTGTCTGTGTCAGTGAAACTCTTCCATTTCCATGAAGCAGGAGTGCTGCTGTCTCTGATAGGGAAGTTGTTCTTGGGTGGAATTCTTGCCTTTGGACTAGGTTTTTCTGAGTTCCTCTTGGTTTCCAGAACATCTAGCCTCACCCTTTCCATTGCTGGCATTTTCAAGGTAAGGCATGGTTCCTTGTGCTATAACCAGAAAGCAAGTGTTGTGCCATCCCTAATAGCTTTTGAAGGGTGGGGTCCTAATGAGCCCTAGAATCATAATCTCCTGTTATTTTTGTTCTTGCTGTGAACTTGCTGCATTGAACCTCTAGGAGAGGCTCAGTTACATGGGCCTTATGACTTATGCATACTGGGAGGATGGGGAGGAATGGAAGGTAAGAAGGACACTGTCTTGCTTCAGACCTGGATACTGTTTCCTCAGTCTGTTTTTAGAAATCTCCACACTGAGGAATACACTGAGGGAAATTAGTAGTTTAATATAGGCATCTTGATGTAGGCTTGCACTGTAAAATATCTCATGCCTGTTCCATCAGTTCCCACCCTGACATCTCTCATGTTTTTTCTTTCCACAGGAAATCTGCATTTTACTCCTTGCCACACGTGTGCTGGGAGACCACCTCAGTCTCTTGAACTGGCTGGGCTTTGGTGTCTGTCTTTCAGGAATCTCTCTGCATGTCATTCTCAAAGCCATTAATTCAAAAGGTGATTGGGTTTTAAATCCCCTTCTCTTTCTCTGTAGTTGTTCCTGTAACCCTGCTGTGAGTCGAGTCAGGGCCTAGCTTCTTGTGAGTTGTGGGTTTCATGGTTATTCTAGTGAGTTAGTCACTAAATGGACTATCTACGTGCAGGTGAAAAACCACTGAAGCTGCACAAAGAGTCCAGCTCCAATCCTGACCTGGAGCTGCTGCTGCGACACACTGAATGTGGAGAGGAGGAGGAGGAAGATGTTGGAACTGCACAGCAGCAATGACTGACCCTGAAACACAAAGCCCACTGCTCTGCATCCTTCTTGGACATACCTGACAGCTACCTAGGAGGAAGGTCAAGAGTCTGTCCATGACTTCCCAAAGGAGATCCAGGGCCTGGTGAGAGTCCTGTTGTTCTACTAAAGTATCGATCTGTGAAGGTTGCGCATGAAACAGGCAGTGCCCCTTCTCCAGTGATTGAATTTGGAATACAAGCTGTGGAGCTGTGGAAGTAGAATGGAATGGTGAGAGTGGGAAATGCTATGACACACTCGGTGGGAAATCCTGAAGACTGTACAATGGCAATACAAGTCGTGAACGGCAGAGTGAACGTGAGCATGTCTGAGAACTGCAGGTTAAGTGGTTCAGGGACCATTTTAGTATTGTTTAGGCTTTGGCTACCAAGGGGGGAAGGTAGATGCATCTTCCTACACTCTTTACACTCTTTTTATGGTTCTGCTAAGTGGCAGCTCCTCTCGCAGAGCGAGCAAATCGTCATACATAAATCCAAGACTTGACCAATGGGAAGAAGAGCCTTTGACCCTGGTAACTGGTAATCTTTGTGGATTATAAGATGAGAAGTAAATGCCTACTGGTATTTTGGACCAATTGGATCTGATGATCTGATGGAGTGGTGATGGGTGAAGGACAAGTAGATATGAGTACTGCTAGCCCAGCAGGTCCAGGAGAGAGAGGAACATCACAGGAGGTATTGCATGAGGAATAATCTAAGGAGAAAGTATGTGAGTGTGTGTGGTTTTGTTTTGTTTTATTTTTAATAAAAAAAGTTATTCCCTTCTGTCTGTACATTGTATAACTATGTTTGAACTAGTAGAAGTCATTCTTCTAAACTTTACTACCTTTCAAATTCACACTGACCTTTCTACATCATGCCCAATTATTTCTGAGGCCTGGCACACAAAATACTTGTATATGAACAGGATCCTTGATCTCTAGTATTAAGAGGATCTTCTGCAGCCTGCTATATTTGTGCCGGCCAAGAGAGCAGTCTGACTTGTCTGCTTTTGTGCATCTCCAAGACCCTATATCCTAAGAATATTTTTACTGTTGTGGCTTTCTGTAGGCATTTGATCTTTGTCCTGTTGGATTGGATCAGTTAGTGCCGCAACATCTAGTGCGTGCTGCTAGGAAAGCAGAAGAGTGTAGAATTTATGACGCAACTGTTAACTTCTTGCTAAGCCACAGTGGGTTGAAAAGACAGCTCTTTTGCTGTCTGGCAAAACTTTAGCCTCTTCAAGAAGCTTTATTCTGTGTTAGCTTTTGTAGTCCCTATTCTGATTTCGCTTTATAATTTTCAGATACAAAGAATCTTTCTTGGTGACTTTAATCAAGAGTATGTACTGCAAAAATAACAGAGGTTCTGAGGAGTGTGTTTTTTTGTTTTGTTTTTTTGTTTTTTTAACACTTACTATCTTTAATCATGTCCTAATAGATGCTGACAGCTTGCTTTGGAACAGACAGCAGGTGGTGCAACTTCCCCATGTAAGGCTCCTGAAGCACTGGTTCCTAGCTAGGCTATATGACCTCTGTTTTATCAATGCTGCAGCTGCTCTTTGCATTTTGCCTGTCACTTCCCTAGAACCAAATTTTCGGTATCCTTCTGCATAATTGGAATTTCAGAGCCCTGCACATCTAAGGTAAAGATGGTTTTGTTCACAGGCAGGGTTTTGCACCATGTACTGTTCTTGCAGGTGAAATTTGACTGTGCCAATGTAAATGCTTCTTGTGAACTGCAGAACTCAGTCTGTTGCTCCCAGAGTTGTCCTTCCTCTGAGAGAGGCACTGCTCTAGGTGGTAGAGTCCACTCTTTGCATTTCTGATCTAGATACAAGCATTTGTACATAGCTGTGACAATATCATTCAGTGGGGAGACAGGGCTAAGAATGGCTTTTGAGATGAGCAGTTAGTGCTGCAGCCTTCCCTGAAAAGTTGTTTCTGGTGAGGTTTCAAAGCCACTTTTTTCCTTGTTGAGTAAAATTTACTCCTTTTCAAGGGGGGGAAAAAAAAAAGAAAAACATGGGAAGAGAAACAAAAAAGTGTATCTACTGGTTCATGACTTTATCATAGCACATGGTACAGGTAGCCCAGTTCGCTTGTGAGAATAACTGAGCATCACTTATCTGCTCTGGAAAGCAACCCCTTTCTAATTTCTTCTAGTACTCAGCTTGGAATGGCAGAGAATCTCCGTTCCTGCCCATGAATTAAAAAAAAAAAAAAAAGTCTTTACAAGGAGCACAGTGATAATTAACAATTAATCTCTCTGAGCTTTACTGGAGAAGAAAGTCTGTCTCTAAGCTTTTAAAATCGGGCGAGGATCTTGTGGTACAGAGTTCATGGCAGGGCATATTGTGCACTTGTCTCTGTGACCAGCACACAACAAAGAGGCCCTGATCCAGCTCGATCTGGAGTACCTCTGCTTCTTTCCTGGCTCTGCAGTCCTAGACTGGAAAGGTTTTTTGCGCTGTAACTGCATGGGAATTGATGAAGGTGGTCATGTAAGAATTTCTGCCTGAGATTATAGTTCACTAGGTCCTCTACTTCTAGGAAAGTATTGCAGTTTTGCATTCTTTGTTTTACTTTTCTCTATCCAATTCTCTACAGGAACTTTCCTGGCATAGAGCTGACTATGCTGTGACTGCTTATGTGCAAAACTTGCTTTCTTGTCTTTCTTCTCTCTCCTTCCTTCCCCCTAACATCTGGCTTATTCCACTCCAGTAGTGCAGGAAGAAAATTGCTCTCTAGCATCCAGTTATTCCCATGGGGATTTCTTTAAAATGTCTCATCTGACAGGACTTCTGGCAGTAGCTGTACTGGCACCAGCCTGAAGGTTTTAACTGGAACTGTCCCTCAAATTCAACAGGAAGGTGAGGAATGAGGCAGACACAATGTCAAGCAAATTCATTGTTAGCTGGACTGTGTGTAAACGCGGTTCTTTCTGACAAAGCATCCATTGTCTTGGCCCCAAGAAATGACATGGCTGAACTTTGTCTGCTGCAATATATGTAAAACAAAAGTGCTATACCAGCCCACTGGAAACTGATTATGTTTATATTTCCATTCAGTGTGGTAGTGCTGGTGGGGCTTGGGGATCCCAGGAAAGAATCCCCTGAGGATTTCTAAATTGCAGTGGTGCTTCTGTTCCTTTTGTTTCCACCCTACATTGCCTTTTCATTCTGCTGTGTGTGGGTGAAGTTTGAGACCTAGCTGGGACAGGAACTTCAGTTGCCTTTGCACTTAGAGTTGGGATTGTAAGTTATGATTTGCTTTAAAATAATCATGACAATAAGGGGTGGAGGTTCTTGAGGTTTGGTTTCTGGATTCTCTCCGTAAAAATAAGAGAGAGAACATGTGCTGACAATCTGATTTACCTACTCTAGATGGTTTTTGGTGGGGAGAAAAAAAACAGCAACTAAAGTTTATGTATTTATGGATATTTTAACTGATGTGTGGCAATGTGCATCGATTAATGATATTGAGTACCAATTTAACTTATAGATAAAGGTGCTAAGCTCAGTAGCAGATGTTTGTAGAAAATACAGTAGAAGGGTTGAATAGCATGTACCAAGCATCTTACAACTTTTCTATTATAAGGATAGAATATGAGGAACTATCACTGAAGAGCCATTCCTGCAAAACTGGCCAAGATGCAAAAATTAGGACAAGGGACATTGAAACTCTAAAAACTTCTGATAGGAAAATCTGGAAACAGATACCCTGCTAGGCAACCTGAAGAAGTGGCACCTTCCTGGCTACATGTGGAGATAAAGTAAATGTGTACACGGCCTTTTTACTGTATAAAAAGTCCTTAAAAAGAAAAAAGCCTCCAAAACTATTATGTACTAGACTTACTCCTACTATTCAGATTAAGTAGATTAACTTTTTATAAGGTTGTTTGGAATTGCATGTTCCCTGCTGGCCGCAGCTTTGAAATAATAGATGAGCTCCCAAACATTAGAACAATAAGTTCTAAATCCAGTCAGGCTTGCTAAAAGAAGGTAAGAAGTAGCATCTGTTTCACAGGATGCCCAAGACTTATCTGAAGCGTTCTATGATACCTCTTCAGACAGGGAATATATAAGTCCTGTGTGGACATTGCTCAAGATTGCAATTCCTTTTTGAAGCCTCATAGCTTTGAGGGTTGTGCCAGGGGCATGTTCTTGAGGCCATCTTGTATATGATTTAAGCGCTGAACTTGTATTCCTGTAGCCTCTCCTTGAACAGCAAGATCAGGAATTGCATGACAATCAGAGGTCTGTCTGCACACTAGCCTTGAGAGTCAGGTCAATGTGAGCTGAAGGCTCATGCTGTAAAGAGGGCCTTGCCTTTCTATACACAAGACCAAATTCACCAAAGCAGGAATGGCAACAAACCTATGTACTCAACAGGAATGCTGAACATATGTACAATATCTTAAAGTCATGGCCTGGGCCTGCCCTTTAAACTTCATCTTGGAGTGCTGTTGAGTACTGTGTGTCTTGACTGGTGTTTCAGACCTGTTGAGTCCTCTTTACCACACTTACTGGTGTTTCCTTTAACATCTACGCAGTTATGTTTTTCTCTGGGTAACGATACTGGATCCAAATGGTTTTCTATAGCCTGGAGCATTCCTGCTGAGATCTATGCACACCTGCTTTCCTAGTCCTCTCATGTACTCCCACCCATGTGTGCAAGCTTACAGATCTGTTATTCTAGAAGCAGAAATGCATCTCCTTCACTGAATTTTCAGAGCTCCAGCATAGAAGATTGGATTTAAATACAGTGTAATGTTGGATATAAATGTCACTGCCTACAAGTGCCTCACTGGAGTGACCAAACAATAAGCTGAGAGAAGCCCTGCTTAAGTCTCTTCATCTTCCTGCCATTAGCTGACCAAACAGAGGGGGTTTGTACACTAAACTGTTGTTGAGTGCTAGGTGTTGCCTGGGAGACATAGAAGGAAAAATGAGAGAATCCTATTGTTTGTGTGATTATCTTGCTTTTGCAACATCTTTTGGTAAAAGTGTGAGCTTTGCAAGGGAGGAAGCACAATATATACACTGTATAGACCCTTTTCTCAGGACAGCCCTGTCAGCAGCTCCATCTCATAGTGGGAGAGCCAGCCTAGCTCCAGAGTGCCCAGGACTAGCAAGCCGGTTCAGCAACATAGGTCTTGGTGCCTAGCAGTGGGGCTGCTTCAAGCTGTGCTTCATTTCTTGTTTCAGTTAAGTATCTCTGAGGCTTTTAATATATGTTTGGCACTTAGTGAAGTGGGGAAAGGGGACTTGAGGGAGCACACAACTAGAAGGGTGTCTTCCACCCAGCCTTGGACTGCAGATAGCTCACATTCTTCTGTGATTTTTTTGCAGTGGTAAAGCCTTGTCACTAGTTCTTTATCCCTCCTTCTGCAATGAGACTATTTTTTTCTTTCACTTGTTACTGAGGTGTGCAAGTTTTGATGTTCATAGCCTTGAGTCTCTGCACTCCAAGTATGCTTGAAGAACTCTTGTTTCTAGTCTGCACCCAGTACAGGGAGATGTCTGCTTCTTCTCAAGCCATGCGAACCTGCAAAGTTATGTGTCTTGTGGTTGCTTGTAGAATGATAGATTTGGGAAGAGCCTGAGCGGGAGCATTTGTCTTGCTTTACACTAGGAAAGGTGGTGCAGCCAAAACTGAGCTGTGTCTGGAACTTTGGAGAGTGGGTTTATTTGTGATGGTGTTTGCTGCAGAGGGACCAGCTTTGCTCAGTGAGGGCCCCCCTGTAAGGACTGGGTTTTTTGACGGGACAGGTAGCTATGGAATACGTTTCTCTTCTCCCAGGCAGTCTTGTCACTGTCAGGAGCCAGGACTTCTGAGTGCCTGGCTAGGGCTGTGTTGTTAGCCTGTCCTCCCAGGGGAGCAGTTCATCCTGGCCCTTCCTATGAATACTGCCAGGAGCAGAGGCTGCTGCCAGCTTCTGGCTGCTTGCCCAGTGAAAAATAGCAGAATTGACCATGCGATTGTTAATGAAAATCACAGTCAGGAAGATGCAGCCAAGCCCTGTAATTGCACTAATTGGAGCCATCGTCATGAACGTGCTAAAAGCTGCTCTCCTGGTCTCAGCCCAGCAATTTTTCTAACCTCATGTTTCAGCACATCCCCCTGCTCTGGTGCAAGGCAAGCCCACGTGCCTTGTTGGTGTAATTCACTGTACAAATGGAAGTGCTGGAAGTAGATGAGTCCTTGCAGAGCCCTTGCCTGTGGAGATACTTTTTTGTTTTTAGATGGAGAAGCCGGTAGAACTCCCCAGAGAAGCCAAGATGAAGCTAGTGCCAGGAGTTGGGATGCTCTTTTCAGTCTTGATTCTCTCTCTCAGTGTCATAATAGCATGAGATGGATCAGTCTTGGCCAAGCAGAAGCTTCCTGTACCCTGAAAGCATGGGAGTGGGAAAGTAAGTGTTCAACTGTCCTGACTGGTGAGGTCTTATCTAAGAGCTGCAAAGTATGGGGTGGGAGAGGATCGTGTTGCTGACCCAGTAGCTTTGAGGCTAAAAGACCCTTTCTCCAGCTGTACTGAGAGATCATAGGGTAATCTATGTGAGAAGAGAGCAATGACCTGCTCAGAGTGAGGTCAGCATTGAGAACAGACCAGACTGCTCAGGGCTTTATCCAGCAGGATTGTGAAAACCTCCAAGGACAGAGACTGCACTGCCAGTCTGCACCCCTGTTCCAAAGCTTGACTGTCCTCATAAGGAAAAGGTTCATTTCCTTAGCTCCAGTCCAGACTTCAGCTTCAAGTTATGCTTGTTGTCTGTCATCATCCCATTATGCATAGCTGATAAGAGACGGGCTCTGTCTTAATAACCTCCTTGTAGGTACTGACAGATGACTCTGAAGTCCCCTCTGCTAAGCTCTCTTCTCTTCATGCTGAGTCGTCTACATAGAGCCCTGGCCTGAACTGATCATGTATTTCAGGCCACAGGCACTGCCTGTAGAGATGTCACCTCAGCTGGAGGAACTGTATTGATTCCTCAAGGATACCATCCAAGCCCAGCTACTGCAGTTTGGTACCTGTAGAGAGGCTCAGCTTTCAGTAGATCAGGAATGAAGTTCCTGGACCCTAGAAACCAGGCTGCAGAGAAAAGCTGGAACTGAAGATCCTAGTGATCCTGAAAACTGTAATTCCTCAAGTAAAGAGAGAAAGGCAGGCATGTTGTGAAAATAAATTACTGTGGTTTTGGAGGATAGTGCTTGCAACGTTGGTAAATTAGGACTGATGACACTGGAGCCAGGACTGAAACAAGAGGCCTTGGCTGCAAGGCACCAGTGCTCTGCTGTGTTACTGTACTAGCCTGGCACATGCCCTTTGAAAGGCAGTCTGGACTGTGAGGCAGACATGGGCTGGCCCTGTTAGTGAGCTCTGCAGGCAAGGTTATGGACAGAAAATTCTGAACCTTTGGTTGTCTTGTTCACATCCTGTGCAGATGAAGGCAGCTTCTGCCCAGTGCTCTCCAAAGTTGTTTGTTGTGGGAGATTTGAATCCTGCCCCCCCAACAAATCTCCTGCATTAGAATCTGTTTTCTGGCTTCCTCGGTGCAAGCCCACTGACCCTGCTAAGGTTGCCTATGTGCCTTGTCTCTCTCTAGATAGTGTGCTTGGTCTACCAATGCTTCCTGCAGTGGTTGCAGTTTCAGACTCCTGCAGGTGCAGTGTGGGGAGATTCCCCCATTGCAGCTCTAACACTGCTGTAAGTCTGCATTTGTGAATGTATTCAGCAGCTTGGCTTCTCCAATGACTTGGATGAGGAGCTGCAGCTGCACTCCCAGCCAGGACAGAGCCGCGGAGACCGCTGAGCACCAGCAGTCTGCTGGGCCCACTGTGGGCAGCAGGGACGGTGCAACCATGAAGGAGTGATTGGGGGGAATGGGATGGGGGAGCGTGTTCCTGATGCCTCTCCCTGCACCAGTCTCATTACAGGGAAAGAACTGCTATAGCCAGGGTGACCCTGGGGCTCCCTAGTGCCATGTCATGTGTTAGGGCTGCCAGTGGTGGATCTTGGCAGAGGCATGGCCAAGTTAGGAAGCGCTGGCATTGCTGGGTCCATGTGCCAGGTGCCATGGCTGCCCCTGGGATACCCGAGGTTGCCCCTGCTGCAGTCCAGCCAAATGGAGACACCATGTAGAAAAGCTCTCTGCTTCATGCAGGCATCAGAGTTGCCTCCTTGCACAACAGCATTCCTAGCTTGTGCCCACAGTTTCATATATTTTTAAGGCCTGGAATATTTTGTGCAGTTTTGGGTTTCCCAGGATAAGAGATACATAGAACTTCTAGAGAGGGTCCAGTGCAGAACAATGAAGACTATTAAGGAACTGGAGCATGTATCATATGAGGAAAGACAAAGCAAGCTAGGCCTGTTTAGCCTGGAGAAGACTGAGAGGAGATCTTATCAGTATGCCTGAGGGGCTAAACTCTTTCAGTGGTGGGCAGTGACAGGACAAGGGGTAATGAGTATATATTAAAACACAGGAAGTTCCATTTCCATAGGGGGAAGAACTTCTTTACTGTGAGGATGACAGAGCCCTGGAACAGGCTGCTCAGGGAGGTTGTGGAGTCTCCTCTGGAGGTCTGCAAAACCTGTCTGGATATGACCAGATGCCACATACTCTTAAGTGTCCCCGCTTGAGCAGGGATGTTGGACTAGATAATCTCTAGAAGTCCCTTCCAACTTCAACCATTCTGTGATTCAGTTATCTAGGGTGCCTGTATGACTTCAACTAAGAAATGTCATCTTGTTCTGCAGTACTGAACCCAGTATCTCTCAGATGATATATCTTCCATGACAGTGTGGAGGATTCTAACAGGTAGAGCAGATGGCATGTGCCTGGTATTATGGCCCAGCACTGTGTTTCCTATTTGCACTTACCTGATTACAGGCTCTAACTTTAGCCTTCTTTCTGCCCTGAAAGGCTAATTTCCCCTCTACTTGATGCTGGCACAGATGTATCATTCCTCTTATTGCCCACTGAACTCTCTCCAAGGCATTGTTTTTTCATGTCAGTAGTTCCTTGAGGATAAAAGACTAAGGAGAAGCAGGGCTTTTTGCTGGAAATTCAGCTGCCCATCATCAGCACCCTCCCTCTGCATCACCCACCTTCCCCACTTCCACATCTCCCCTGCAAAGGCAAACAAAGGGGAGCTTTGGACAGAGAAAAAAAAACAGGCAGCTGACATCTCCCCAGGAAGGGTGTGGAAACTGGGCATGTAAAAGGGGAAAGAGAAAGGATGGGTATGCAGTGGTGTATGTAGCTAGAGGAACCTACCTTATGTATCACTAGAAGATGGCTTGCTGAAGCACCTGAGGGGAATCAGAAGGGTCTTGCAAGATTCCATGCTAGCGTAAGCAGCCCTACCATCTCTGCTCTTATGCTTCCCATCCTAGTGAGGCTGAATGATTGCTTTATCTATCAGCTGCCTGCATTAACAAGAAGTAATTGGCACCTGTGTTTAAAAGCCTGGTTTCAATTACTGCCCAGTGCAGCTCAAACTCTCCAGAGCTGGGAGATTACGAGGGGGAGGAGCAGTAAAGTTCGTGCTTGTTCCCTGTCTTTCCACCAGGTGCTCCTCTTCCCCTAGGGCTGAAGCACTGTGGACAACTCTTGCCTTGTGTGTTGAATCTGCAACTGCACCAGTAAGGCTTGCTTGGGAAGTAAAGCAAACTGCATCCCAGGAGAGCAGAGAACAGGCAGAACTGGCACAGTACTGATGCCCTGTTGTCCTTCACGTGGATGTTCCTTGTAAGATTTGAAGCCGAGGCTCCTATACTGCGTGGTAGGTCTGCAAGATATGAGTGGGAATGGGTCCTTGTAGACAGTGTTGTTCCCTCATCCCCATGCAACACCAATCATGGGAGCCTCCCAGGCACTCCCCTCAGTTGCGTATCTCCTGTTGCTCTCACTGCATTAACACTCCCCTGTGTACTGGGCCCAGCCCGCTTCTGCTGCCATCCATCATTTCCGATTCAATAAACTATAACACCATTAAAATGCAATGGAAATTGTTTTCTGTGTTTTAGAGACATGAGCCTTTAAATTTCCATTTGTTTAGTAGATGATGAATGGACAGTTGTGGTAGGTGTTGGAGCAATACAAGCAGATGGGTAGAACCCTCTGACTACGAGACAACTGTTTAATGAGGCCATAACATTGTTTACTGTGGATTGTATGTGTTCTTATGCTGGTGTCTCTTCTGCCCTCTTGTTTTATGTCTTTACTCCCTTTTCTCCCCAGTGAACGGGAGGAAAGGCTGCACCCTGCTTAGCAATGCTGGAGCTGTTGTAGGGCTGTGCAGGGCATAGCCATAATTGCAGGGATTGCATCCTCTTCCCTCCATTTGCCTGTGTCCTTGCAAGCGTTTTTTAAGCCAGTCTTTGTGTCTGTCTCACAGTGTTAGCAGTAGATGGTAGGCATCACTCTGTGACTCGTCCTGCAGTGTTTGCAAGTGCTGCTTGAACAATAATAAATTCCTGCTCTAAGCTGCTCTGCCCAGACTGCTGATGCAGTTCAGTCTACCTCTTCTCCCTGTTCCTCAGTGCTGCAGCCCCCAGAAAGGGCCTGCAAGAGGCTTCCAGTTCTGTTCTCCTGCTCTGGGGCTCAGACAGCAGCTCTTCTGCTGCCTTTTCCCTGTAGTGCTTGCATGAATGGCAAGACTAGGAATGGAAAGAGTTAAACAGTGCTGAAAAAAAAAATGTATTTAATACTGTACTGTCCCTTCTAGCTAACCTAGATGGGAAAATGCCTCCCTGTTGGAACTAGCGCTTCTCGGAAATGGAAATGCTGGATGTCTGGGGATTAGGGTGCCTATCGCTGAAAATGGGTTTCTTATCGTGTTTCTGAGCTGAATTGGTGGGACAGCCTCTGAAAATTGAATTGCCTTCCCTGTTTCTGTCTCTGCCATTGCCTCTCTGCTGTGCTCTGGCTTTAAGCTCACCTTCCTGGCATCCTATCTTCCTTGTTCTGTGTCCCCTACCAAGCAGGGGTTGCCTTTAGGGATGCCTGTCTGAATAGGTCTCCTGTCTGTGGAGCAGACTGGCTGTGTTTGGGGAATTCATGTGCTAGGTTCTCAAGGCCAGAAGGATAAAGGCCTTCTTTCTAGGTTTCCCTCTGACCCTACAAAGACAGTGGTGGCCTGACAGTGCTGAGTTTAGGACAGCTGAGTAGAGGTGTGAAGTAATCAGAAGACACAGGGCACAACTGAGAATGTGAACAGGTAATGAGGAGCTGGGATGGGAGAGGGAGATGGCAAAGGCAGAGGGGAGACAACAGTAGCTGGAATAAATGATGGAGAGTGAAACTGCACGAGCAGGAAAGAGACTGGCATTCTGTGAAACGAGGAAGAGGCTGAACCCTGAGTCCATGCTGTACTTTGCTAGTGGAGGCTGATGAATCATGAGAAGTCTTGTTGGCCCAGCAGCTCTTGGGCTGTGTGCTGGGAAGGCCAAGGTGCCTCTCCTGATTCTTTGCCATACCTCTGTTTGATTCAAGACAGCCTGTACCATGAGCACCAAACAGTCTGTGCTTTGCCCTGCACAGTGCTCCCCAGCCCCAGGATGGAGTAAGGCAAACTCAAATTTGACTCTTTTCCTCAATGTGGGTGGCTGAGACTATGGCTGGTCTTGTGTGGTTGCACTGGCTGTGGGTGTCTGGAGAAAGTGCTGTGGATTTCTCCTAAAGCTTTTGTTTCCAGGATTTGTAGCAATTGATTTGGGAATAATTCTGTTCTTGCGAGCTACATTTTACCACCAGTTACTGGTGCCTTATCTCATCCTTGTCTGTCTCAGTATGCTTTTGTAGAGGAGTTTCCCATTTGTGTTAATCTTATGTATGAGCCATGAGCAAGAAGAGGGGATGATTGCATGCCTATTGATAGCTTTACAGTGAACCAGCCTGTGTTCGTGGTTCTGCTTTAATATTGACAGTGGTATTTGCACCCCATGCACACTAAATTGAGGTGTGTGTAGCAGGTTGCGTGAATTGTGGCAACTTTGTCCCTTATTACCTAGGCTGAGTGCGGGATGCCCTACACATCACGTGGGAAGGACATGCAAGCCTGCTGCTCCAGCGCCCAGCAAGTTTCCTCACCATGGCATGCTGCTCATGCCTGTTCCTCCTCACTCTGTGCTCTGCATTTGTTCATTTCTACTGTGAGCATATATTGTGCACATGCACATGCATGTGTGTGCATGGTCGGCTGCCCCTGGTGTTCCTTCACCTGCCACGACACACTGAGTTTAAACATAAAAGTTATTTGGGACTAATGGGTGAGTTTTTTGCTGCTCTGGTGGAACTACCATTCATGGAGGGTAGTGTCTGAACTCCTCACGTTTAGAATAACCCTTTTGCAGTGGGCTGGAGGGGACAAGGTGATTGCCGGTTGGCACAAGCAGGTTCTGCTTAGGCTTGCTGTGTGTCTGCAGTAAGAACAGAAGTCCTCCCTTCTTGCAAGGTGCTGGTGTCTGCCCTCTGGTAAAGGAGTCATTTAAATTGCTGACAGATAATGGGGGAAAAAAAAATTCTCTTAATCCTAAAAGCATTTCTTTGCATGCTGAGAGGCAAGTGGCACCAGGTTTAGCTGCATCAGAGGGTGGGGGAACTGATGTCTCTGTGACAAAATAGACCATGGACAGAGGTTTTTTTTTTATTATTATTTTTTTTATTTTTATTTGAAGATCTTGTTAAAGAGCTGAATAATTCCTAAAGTGGGATGCAGATGTTCTCATCAATTCCTAGTAATTCTGTACTTGCATGGGAGGATATGATTCAGGTTCAGCCTGGTGAATCACAGAATTGTTGAGGATGGAAGGGATCCCTAGAGATCATCTAGTCCAATCCTCCCCCTGCTCAAGTAAGGACACCTAGAGCACGTGGCACAGGCTAGCATCCAGGTGTGTTTTGAAGACCTCCAGAGAAGGAAACTCCACATCCTCTCTACATTCTCCCCTCAGTTGTTTGCACATGTTGATAAGATCCCTTCTCAACTTTCTCTTCTCCAGGGAAAACAGGCCCAACTCACTCAGTCTCTCCTCATACGAGAGAGATTCCAGTCCCTTAATCATCTCGGTTGCCATCCGCTGGACCCTCTCTAGAAGCTCCACATCCCTCTTGTCTTGGGGAGCCCAGAACTGCACCCAGTACTCCATGTGCAGCCTCACCAGAGCTGAGTAGAGGGACAGTTTCCCCTCCCTTGACCTGCTGGCAACATCCTCCTGAGGCAGGCCAGGATTCCATTGGCCTTCTTGGCCAGGAGTGCACATTGCTGCCCCATGGTTAACTTGTCAACCAGAACTCCCAAATCCCTCCCCGTGGAGCTGCTTTCCAGCAGGTTAACCCCTATTCTGTTCTGCTGTCTGGGGTTATTTCTCCTCAGGTGCTAGACCCTGGATCAGGTTCATCAAACACGACTTCCCCATGGTGAATCCATGCTGGCTATTCCTGATCACCTGCTTTTCCTTCACATGCCTAGAGATGGTCCCCTGGCTGAGCTGCTCCATCACCTTTCCAGGGACAGGGATGAGGCTGACTGGCCTGTAGTTTCCCAGCTCTTCTGTCTTGCCCTTTTTTGAAGACTGCAGTGATGCTGGTTTCTTCCACGCCTCTTGCGCCTCCCCTGCTCTCCATGAGCTCTCAAAGGTAACAGAGAGTGGCTTAGCAATAACCCCTGTCAGTTCCCAGGGCCTATCTGGGCCCAAAGATTTATGTGTGTCCAGTTTGTTTAAATAATCCCTAACCCAATCCTCCTTGACCAATGGAAGGTCTTCCTCTCTCCTGTTTCTCTCTCTTTTGTCTGGGCTCTGCAGTTCTTGGGACCCAGCCTTAGCAGTAAAGACAGAAGCAAAGAAAGCATTTAGTAACTCTGCCTTCTTTGCATCCTCCATCACCAAGGCACCCTGCCATTCAGCAATGAACTAACATTTTCCTTAGTCTTCCTCTTGCTGCTGATGTATTTATAGAAGCCCTTCCTGCTGTCCATGACATCGCTTGCTAACTCTAATTGTAAATGGGCCTTGGCCTTCATTGCATCTCTAGGCCTGATGTGGCCTAGAAAGCTGATGGGAGCAGCCCAGAGACACCTACAGAGCAATTCTTGGTGCGGGTTAGGAGAGCTGTGTTTCCAGCCCTTTGTGCTGCCACTCAGCTCCAGATTTGCCCTCAGCTCTGCCTTGGGGAGTGCAGCTGTGGAACTATCTCAGGAGGCTTTGATCAGCACAAAGGTGTTTCGAAGCTCTGGGCCTCTGGAGCTGAGAAGCCACTCCACATGGCTCTGCTGGGGCCGGCATAGCCAGCTGGGTGCCATCCTGCCTTAACAGTTTATCTGAGACTATTTCATTTTGGACTAAAACTGATAAATCAAGGTGACTTTGTGAAGAGGAGTAATTCCCAGGATTTGCATAATCCTGGATGGTGATATGATAATGGTGTTTGTTAAAGACAGAGCACAGTAAATTAACACTGTTAAGTTGCTGCTTCATAATACAAAGAGGATGTTTGCAGTGGGGAGGAGGAGTGTGGGAAGGGCAGGCAGGGCTGGTGGCAGTGGCGCAGGAGGATCCAGGCCCGGACCCAGAGCGGGTGGAGCACAGCACCTGCAGAGGTCAGTGCCCTGTGGTAGAGGCTCTGCCGCACTCATCCATGGTGGCATCTCTGCTTCGACTGCCTTTCCTGCTGTCTCTGCAGGTGGGTCCTGCTTTGGTCCCTGACGCTTCCCAGAGAGCCGCACACAGCCACTGGTGCCCAGTTCAGGGGAGCTGGTGGAGCTGGGCCAGTGGGGCCATGCTGCATCCTGCTGGCGCAGGGAGTCTGGATGATATAGTGCTTGCGAAGTTGGAGCTGGGCACTGGCTCCATGTGTGGTGCTGCCTTGACCTTCTTTGCAGACCCTAACACGAACACTATTGAGCAGGAGGAGGAGGAGCAGGCCTGAGGCTGAGGGGCAGAGTGGTGCCCCTCTCCTGGACCACCAGACCTCACTGGAGTCCTCGCGCCAGCTCTGCAAGTGGGGAGAGGCTGCACAGAGCCCACATGGGGTTAGGAGCTATACAGGTCTGCACTGGCACATTGACACCTCTCTCTGAGGAGCCACGGCATGGGGATTTCTTCCCGAGCTGCCCTGGCTGCTGCCTTCATATGAGGCTTTCATGTATGGATGGTGAAGGTGGAATAGCCACGGCTGCAACAGTGCCATTGTCCACATGACTTGTACTCCTGCTTATCCTTCCTGCAGGTGCCATCCTGTCCCCAAGGCAGGAAACACCTAGATACCCCAGGCCCGCCCCACGGTGCTGGTGTGGGAAACCAAAGGACTGATGGCTCCTGTGGGTGGCTTCTGGGCCGTGTCTGCTCCTCTTCCTGCCCAGAGTGCTGCTTCTCGTGAGCTGGACATGCTGGACATACCCTGCACCATGCTGCTTCCAAGCCTTGCTTTGGAGCCTGTCAGGTGGATAGGATTCACCTCATTAACACAGATTTATTCCTGTATAAACATTTCATTGCTTTAATTGCATAGCATTCAGACTACAGACAGTCAAGGTAATGGCTTCGTTAGGCAGGCTGGGACAGTGTGCCAGGTGCATGCGCCTGTCGCACTGCACGTGAAGTGGGAGCTGTGGGGTAGTATGCCCTGACAGCCCAGCATCAGCGCTGCGGTGACCAGCAGTGTGCAGTGCTGCTGGGCCCGGGACAGCGGCAGGGCTGGCAGCCCATTCAAGCCAGCAGCAGTCACAGCACTGACATGGTCCTGCGGTCCGTGATCCTCCTCACCCATTGCTCTTCTCTGGAGTCACGCTGGTGGTGTGGCGCCTTGCTGCCCTCCCTGGGGTGAGCTGCTGGCTGAGTTGGGCCTTTGCATCCTGTTGTGCTCAGGGCTGCTCCCGGGTGCCCGAGGGTGGAACTCAGAGATGCTGCCTGGCTCCCAGCCTCTTGTGGCAGTCGGGCACCCACTGGTTCCATGTTCCGTGCTTGGGGTAGCGCTCCGTGTCTCTTGGGCTCTCTGGTCTGTGATCAGAGAAAAGCGTTCCCAGGTCCCAATGCATTCATTGGTTAGGGATCAGTGATGTAACTTGTGCTCATTCTGCTGAAGTGTCTCCCCATCTGATGCAGCAGCCCAGCTGGTCCCGAGGGTTGGCCTCAGCCAGTCCTTGCAGGCCAGTATCCCAGCCCTTGTCCTCAGCACAGTGCTGACAGGATGCCACCTCTCCTGGATGTATCCTCTCACCCTCTGCTTAGCAGCACGGCCCTGCTCTTCACTTTCCTCCCCACATGCTCATCCAAATGTTAATTTCCCCAAGACCTTTATAAATCTTGCATCTTTTACCTGTCCAAAGGCTGCATAGATTTCATCTTGTTGAGAGGTGACACTTCTGGCCTTTAGTACCAGGCTATCAATTTAATGCTGTGAATGTAATAAAAAACATGGGACCATATTAACTCACAATTACTTTGCTGCTCCTTCTGTAACTCTTTTTGTACCACCTAAAGATCTTTGGTGCTGCAGGCACAGCCCCAGGCCCAGAGAGCAGCAGCCTCCTGCTGCAACAGTGATACGTTTTCCAGGTCAGGAGTTGCTTTTCTCCACCTGGCCTAGAAGTGGAGGTAATACTCACCTCTCTGTTTGACTTGGCACTGTGGAGAAACACTTGTGTCCCTCATCTGAGACCCTCCTGTGCGCTCGGAGCGGGGACACATGCAAGTCTGCAGCTATGTGGAGTGTTGATTTGCCAGGCTGGAAACAGAGGCATTTCTCTGCTCGTGTGAAATGGTGTAGCTGCCAATGAGGCTAGAAAAAGAGGTTTAGGTCATTGTGTTAATGTAAAGGTTAAATGTTGAGTTGCAGCTATTGACAAAAGAGCAAATAAAATAAATAAATAATGTGCTTTATCAAAAGATGTCTGGATCTAAGATTTGCATCCAAGCACTGGCCAGATGCAGTGCACTGAAGCTATGCCCTGTGTTTCAGCTGGTGATGATCAGGGAGCACTTCTGGGCAGCCACACTTCGTCCTAATTCATAATGTCTCAAAGTGTATTTTTTACTTTTTTTTTTTTTTTTTAATGAGACATTTTAAAGATGACCCTGGTGTTTTAAAGCATATCCCTATGATTTCTGCTTCCTATCCAACGAAGAGGATAGGATAGAAGAGGGCCAGGGAGAGGGCCATTGACTGCTTTCAGATAGTGAGTCTGTGCAAGAATGTCAGTGATTTGAATATAGAAATTTTATTGAGTAAATATAGACCTGGAAAAAACACTTTTTTTTTTTCTTAACCTATTCTAGCTTTTTTTTTCCTCTCCCACTTCAGGATATCAGTAGAGTTCTACCTTACTTGTAATGTTCTGCAGAAACAAAACAAAGCCACTTTATAAGGTTGTATTTGAGTGCCATAAAGCACTTTTGTCTTTTTGATAGCACGGTTTGCCGCTTCCATCACTTTGCGAGCACTATTAGAAGCACCCTCATCCTAATGCAGTATGCTTGTCAGCCCCATGGCAAAGTGTGTGCAAGAGGACTTGGTACAGCAGTGAGCATTTGAACAGTTTGGCTCCCTGGTGCCTGACTGCTCTCTTCCTGCCAGCTTTACGAACCATTCAGGGTGTGTCAGCACTGCCAACCTGTGGCCAGGAATTTGTGGGGAGGCCGGGAGCACCCGGGAAGTCCTGTGGCCAAGAGGGCAGTTCAGGCTCTCATCTGGGAATGCCAAGCAGCAAGGCTACTGCTCCTGCTCTGCTTCCCCAGCACGGGGCCTTGCCGTCTGCTCCTCTCCTCACCCTCTCCCCAGGGGCCACGTTCAGGCTGGCGTGGTCAGGCTGCAGTGTGCCTCTGCAGCCATGCTTGGATGTCCCCTGCTAGGCACTGAGGCTGAAGGGGCCTTGGCTGCTTTGGGCAGGTTGTGGCAGCCCCCGCATTGCCTGCAGCATCCTGGGCTGCAGCTGGCGCTGTGCAAGAGCCAGGCGGCGGGGGCGGCATGGGCGTCCCGCCACCACCCGGCCCTGGCTGCACTGTCACCTGAGGAGTAGCAGCAGATGGATGTGAAAAGCCTTTAAATTCAGCACATGATCAATACTAAACCAATCTGGTGGAGTCTCTTATAAGATTACCCCAGTCTCATGCATCCAATTGAGAAGAATTGTTCTGTACACGGGGGAGATATGAGAAAAACCAGCAACTCCGTTTAGGATGCACAGAGCCAGAGTAAGTGACTTCACAATTGTTTCTTGCAGTAAATAATTCATCCACTTTACATTTTGTTTTATTGGCCCCCAATGGCCCCCAGCTCCTGTGTCTCCATTTCCCTCTCTCGTCCTGAAATTCCCCTGTGCTGTGGCATCTCCTGTGGCGGTGATTCCTTGCAACCTGTGTGTGTGTGTGTGCACGAGCAGAGATGCAAATCTGTTCTAGTCCGAATCTGTTGGTCCCTGATGCTGGGTAGCCAGGGAAAGGATGACACTGTGTCTCTGCTGGGTGTTCAGCCCGGGACCTGGCACAGCCTTGCCACCAGGGTCGGTGGTGGCACATTTATGTGATGGCAGCAGGAATTAATAGAAATGTTTCACATGTGCTAACTATGCTCATAGTATTTCTATACTAATTAGTAACGCCGTCTGAATGAGATGTCTTGTAATGGAACAAATTACCAGCCAGGCACGCAGGGAACACTGATGGACCAGGGGGAAGTGACAGCCGTGAAGGCGAGGGAGCAGCAGGCACCCTGCGCCTGGCCCTGCAGCAGCCTGGCTTGCCCTGCCGCTAGGCCAGGAGGGGACACATGCTTGGTGCAGCATGGCATCGCACCACTGGTCCAGGCTCTGCTCCCATTGCACGCCCTTGCTGGTGCAGGCACCCTCGGGCTTCTGCACTGGCCGGTTCATGAGTCGATGCAGGTTGCTGCAGCTGCTGAAGGGGGCTGATGGATGTTCCTATCGTGGAAGAAGCTTCTCTGCCCTGTTAACACACAGTTGGGTGGTTGTCTGCCCTTGGCAATACACTCTGGCTCCCTGAGCCTCCTGTTTCTGGGCAGCTTAGTGGAAATGACTGAGTGTAAATTGGCAGTTGCCCCCTGAGCTGAAACTGGCTGGAGTTGGGGAGACTGCCAGGAAAAGCATCTTGCCTGTTTGCACTGTCCCTCAAGGCTGGAAGGACTCTCCGGCCAGGCTCGTTCAGCAGCTCTTGCTCACCCCTGCAGAAACCACCTCAGCCATGCCACTCCGGAGCATTCCCCTCTGGGCCACATGGTGCCACCAGGAGCTACAGTCCTGACACTCCTGCTTGCTGCGGATGCAGGACAGTCAGAATGGTGGCAGCAGTGACGTGTCCCTGATAGACCTCATTTGCGTCCTTGGGACAAGTGCCTCATCTTCAGGCACAGCCCAGCCCGCTCCCTGGCTCTCAGCTCCTTGTAGCCAGGCACAGGTGACCTTTTGGAGAGAAATGATCCCAGCATGAACATGGTATTTTGCACCTGTCCCCTTGAGATCCATAATTATTTAGAGACCAAGCCTGAGTTGTAGTTGTTGAGATGTGCTGGCAAGATCTGGCCAACTGGGCAGGTGTGGGCAGGGGGCTCTTCTGGGGTTTAACTTCCCAGTGGGTTTCCTGGGTGCCCCAGTGATGCTCCTGAGCCCAAGGACTCTGACAAGCTCCCTACACAAAGCCCATTTGCAAACAGGCACCTCTCTGCGAATGGGCACCACGCGTCCAGGCCCCCCGTGCTTTGGGTTCATGGCACCCAGGAGCCCAGCAGCCCCAGAGAGCTCTAGCTGAACCAGGTTAGGGGTTGCTGCTGTCAGCAAAGCTGGTCCAGGCGTTGGAGTCAGTGAGAGGATGGGAAGGGAACACACAGCCCTGCCACTTCCACACTGCTACTGCTGCGTGGCAGAACCCATCCTGTGAGTGATGGATAAGCACAGAACCCAATGGGCATCTCCGCAGGCTCTGGGGCAGTCCCTGGAATGGAGCACCCTGGGCAACCCTGCAGAGGGGAGATGGTGCCCATGGTACCTCGGTAGCTATCTGCAGAGCTCTGGCTCTACTCCCACCTGGCTCAGTCCCCCAGAACCACTGCAGGCTCGGCGTGCAGTGCCCCTTGGTGCTGCTCAACGGCTCTGGTGTGTCTGGGGCTGCAGGTGGCTGCAGCGGGCTGAGCCGACAGGCCTGTGTGGAAGAAGACGAATGGGCTGAAGCTGGTGAAAATGATTCTAATTTATAATCTGCTGCTTTGTGGAGCTCCCCAATTAATTCTCTCTAGATACATAAATAGGCTGCATGTTTGCTTTGCTTCAAATGTAATAAACATTACACGCTGTCCTCTGCTTTTGGTGCCGGTTCCTGTCAGAGCTCTGCTGCCTGCAGCTAATTCCTCACACCTGTCTGCCAGGCTCCAGGGAGCCAGGCTGAGCGCAAGAGGAAGTGCCGGGCTCCGGGAAGCCAGTGACTTGGAGAGATAAATTGCTGATCAAAGGGCCAGCACACAGTGCTGCTGAGCGTTCCGTCCCCAGAGGCAGCCAGGCCAGCATGGAGAGCACTCTGCTCCCAAAGAGCTACCCACTCTGCTGGCTCCGTGGCACAGGCTGGGGTGGGAACGTGCACTGGAATCCGCTGCCCTCCCCCCACAGGGTGTCCTGGAGTGGCATATCCCACAGGGAGCCTGGCCTCTGGAGAGATGCAGGGTTGCTGGCTGCTTTGTGCCCAGTCATGAGCTTCACTTTATCTGTCTTGTTTTCTATGTCCTTCCTCTGTGCAAGTCAGTCATCTCCTCCCCACATTCCTGCAAGTCAACCCCCGCCTCCTAGACCTCGATCAAGGCCTTGATAAGTGGAGCTGGGGAGCCAAGTCCCAGGAGCCCTGGCAGGAGGGCCATGGGGTGCTCACGAGGGCAGGTCTGCCAGCCCCGCCTGCAGCTCACAGCCCCAAGCTGGAGGTCCCAGATGCTGGCGCTCCATGTGAGCTGCCAAGCAGGAGTCAGGTGGCAGTGGTGGGCCTGCACACCGGCCCTCCTGGCTGGTCTGAGAAGGGTCTCTGAACCCAAAGGTGCCCGGGGCTCAGCCATGCACTGCAGTGGCAGCTGCTCTGCCTGCGGGGTCTGGGTGCTGCCCAGCTGCCCTCTGCTGTCCTGCAGCAACCTCTGCTCATGCTGGAGGAGGCGGGTGGCAGCCAGAGCCCATCAACAAGGAGCAGCATCAGCAAAGCAAGCTGCTATGGGGTCTCAGGACTGTGCTCAGCCGCTGCAATGTGCCGTTGGCAGCCAGGGAAGGTGAAGGGAGAGCTGCTTCCTGCGGCATCTTCCAGCTGAGCCAACCCTGTCCTGGGACCTTGAGA
Organism: Nothoprocta pentlandii; assembly: GCA_013398315.1. Taxonomy (NCBI): domain Eukaryota; kingdom Metazoa; phylum Chordata; class Aves; order Tinamiformes; family Tinamidae; genus Nothoprocta; species Nothoprocta pentlandii. The sequence goes on from VZSG01000963.1 coordinate 144,062, forward strand.
TCTCTCCTGGCCCTAGCAGTCCTGGAGCATCAGGGAAGGGCTGAGGCTGCCAGCACAGAGGCTGCCCAGCCATGGAGCAAGACATAGTAAATGCTCTTCATTCCAGCTCTGTCCTACCAGAGCTGCTCTCCATTTACAGCGATAGCATTACAGCCAAGCAAACAGGAACCAGGGATTTTTAGGGGGGTGTCCAGAGTGCCTGGGGCAGCTCTGTACCTCCTGGCCAAGTCCTGAGGATTGGGCTGCCAGGTTCAGCTGCATGCAACAGCCACGAGGACCCAAGACCTCCTTCAGGATGGCCATGTCAGGTTTGGCCCTTGTCATCCGCATCCAGCTGGTCCTGGGCTGGATGCTCCTGCCCAACTCTGCTCCTGCCGCCCCTGTGTCCTGCTCTGTCCTTGGAGGGAGAGGTCAAGACACATGCGGAGACCGGATGGGCAGCAGGGCTCGAGCCCCTGGCCCACAGAGCCCTGGGTTCCCGCACCTCCACACAGAGCACTGCTAGTGCCAGAGCTGCTCCCAGCCACCTCCCGCCACTCCAGCCAGGCTCACGTCCTGAATATATTTTTACATTTTATGATTCTCAGAGGTTTTTAAATTTAATAGGTTCTTTTTTTTCTTTCTTCCTTCTTAGCACCTGAGCTGGATCCTCTCTGAGCTGCTGCCAGCTCCAGGGATTACGAGTGAATAATTTAGGGCTGGTGGTGTGTTTGAAGTCTATGGGAAGGAAGTGGCATGTGCTGCCTGCTCCCCATCCCTGCCCCAGGGCTGTGCACAGGCTGCTGCTGCTGTTCTGGAGGCAATTTCAGGGATCCCCTACAACACTGAACACTGAGTGTTCCTGGTCCACTCAGACGTGTCATCCCCAGTCTCGGATGCCACAGGAGGTCTGAGGCTCCCTGGGGGAAGTGGTCTGGCATGGGGACCCGCCTGGGGCTGCAGAGCCTAAGGGGATCTAGCTGCTGTGGGAGAAAGGAGCCTCCTGCAGGGGCTGCAGGGGTTGGTGCAGGCAGGAAGGGCTGGCAGGGGCTGCAGCAGTGGCACAGAGCATTGCTGCTTTGCTTATCTCTGCTGAGTATGGAGTGTGCTGCTGCGTAGCTCCCTGGAACACACTGAGACCCACACACAGACTCAGGCAGTGCATGGGACTCCCCTCGTTGTGTCCTGCTGTGTTACTCCCATCCAGGGTCCCTGGGGTCTGTACTTGCACATTCCAGGTGTGCTGCTGCTTCTCAGGGGCACAGAAAGATACTACAGAATATTACCTTGAAATCCCTACTATTTGCTCTTCAGAAAGATAAGTCACTTTGCCAGGGATAGCTCAGTAGCAGTCACAGTGGAGGCAATCACCCCCTGAACCCCCAGCACTCACTTATCTTTGCAAGGTGGCCCTGACAAATTCAAATATGAGATTTAGTGGTTTCTAGGAGCTCGTGGGCCAACTATCACTGGGTCTAGCATTAAACCTTCCCTGCTGGGAAGCAGTAGAGAACTGAAACTGTCAGGCAGTTAGAGATCCATTTAACAGCAATTAGTGAAAGTCCCACTCTCTGTGCTCAGGCTGGGAGGAGAGAAGGGACGCCTAAGAGAAAATGTAGAGATGACCAAACGTGGCTAGTTGAATACCACCAAACAATGAATCATTTGAATATGTCCCATCTTTGCATGCAAGCAGAAGCAGTCAATCAGTACAGAAGTAGAGACCTGCAGTAAAGCCGTGGAGCTGAGAAACTGACAGGATCATGAGCACTGGCTCAGGCCATCTCTGGAATTCTGCAAATAGAATAAAAGGAAAAGCAAATATGCAAGGAAGAGCCAGCAACTGAGACTGCAGAAGTCTGCTGGGCAAGAAACCTCCTCCTTATACCCCAAGGAGGAGAACCCATTGGTGAGGAGAAATCGTCACTAGTAACAGATATGCTGCTGCTACAAAAATCAAAAGTAATTCCTGGAAAACTCCAAGTCACATTGAATCTAGCACAAAACTGTTTCCTGGTAAGAGGCTGTGAATTGTGTTTCAGAATCTTGTGTTTGTAAAGGCTGCAGGTAGAGCCATGACTCTGGAGGGTTTTCTGTCAGTAGCAGCATTTCAAAGGCTTCATCCTGTCAAGCGGTGCAAACAGTTGAGAGGTGCCATGATTAACTGCCATGCAAAAGGCTATGTGGGTTCATAGGATGGGATCCTGGAAAAAGAAAAGGAAAGCATGCAAGAACTGAACGGGCAAATACTTAGTTATATGCACAAAGAGCATGATGAACTGTATTTCATTCCATTCGGAAAATATGTACACTGGGCTATTTGAAAAGTACCAGAGAAGATGTAATTGCACAGGTGGAAATACTAATGTTTTTACAAAGTTAGGATCATTCTCTAGATCCTGGAAGCTGTGTGAACAAAAGGGGGCTCAACATGATGCACATACAATCCGCCTTCTGGGAGGTTCAGATTCCTGCAATTACACTTTGGAAAAGTCCCAAAAGCTTATCACAAAATGATAGGCAGAGAAGCCTGTTACTGGCAACAGCAGAACAGTAAACGACACAAGGGAAGCATAGATTTAAAGAGGACATGATGCAGCAGGGGCTATAGAGCAGGTGGAGGAAGCTGGAGACTGCCTGGATGTGCACAGGGGTTGTCAGTCAAAAGGGGCGCTCTGACAGTGCTGCATGAGCAAGAGCTGGCCGAGGAGGGGAAGGAGGATGAGCAGAGCTGAGGTCTGCTGCTCCTGCCAGATGTGGACAGGGGAAAGGGATCCTCGCTGGCAGTGTGGGAGGACTCTGCTAGCTCCTAAACACGTTGCCATGTCTGCCTTGCCCACAGCCTGTGTGTCTGCAAGTGCTGGACTCAGCCATTGCAACACCAGTCCATTCCAAAGGTGGTTGGATGCCTCTGGCTTCCTGGAACATGAGTCTGAAGACCATCCTAACACCAGGAGTAAAGAGATGCTACTTTCTAGCTTGGGACCCTGCCACAGATTTTGCAGCCAGATTGCAGCTTTCACTGTGTGTGACTGCACCACACTGTTCTCACATGTCTCTTATGGGAAGATTGCAACTGCTCTGAGCTCCATTTCTCTCTTTTCTCAGTAGGTGACAGGGCCACATGAGAATGTGTCTGTGTGTTCACGTGTCCGTGTCCATGAATGTGTTTGCAGGGAGAGGATGACCAGAGCAGGCTATATAATGTTCCTCCTACCTGAGAGCCTTGTCCTAAGTTTTCCAGTTACCTGGGACCACTGAATGCAGTCCAGACCCTGTGCAAGCCCCTTCTGTCTTTCCTCCTTTTCTTTGTCCTCATTTGTCATACTGCATACCTAGGAATGGCTTGGCTGCTCTCTTGCAGTGTGCAGGTGAGCCATATTCCCAGCCGCAGGTGTGGTGCTGTGTGCCCCACAGTAGGGCTTCATAGAAGCTCACCCTACGGCAAAGCATTCTTCTCCCAAGCACATCGTTGCCCTGACCACCAGCAGATCCAAACACTTGCTGTCAAGCTTTCTTCAAAGCTGTTGTCTGGGACCCAATCAGAAGGCTGATGCCAAATCACTGATACAAACAACTGCCCCAGCTATTAATTTTACAGGCTGAGTGGCAGCATTTCATGCTGGACACAACTTGCAGTGGAGATGACTGTTGAAAGCGAGACATCACAGAGCCAGCACAATTGCTGTTTATTAGAGAAATGCCTGTATTGCAGAGGAAGCGGAAAGGTGCTTCTTGAAAGGAACCTTTAACACCTGTGAGTATAAGCATCAAGGGCTGGGGAGCAGGGGAGCTGCCAGAGGCAATGGCTAATGGACCTGGTCCAGGGGTGAGCTGGCAGCAGGGAGCGTGTGTCTGGGAGCTGAAGGGTAAGTTGTGCTGCTGCATCCGTGACCAGAAAAACAAACCGTAGAGGGGCTGTCACAGAGCCAAGTGTAGGGGTTGCCCAGGCGGAGCAGAGAGACAAGAAATTACTGGTGGTGAAGGGGACATCCCTGGGTTCCCTCAGGAAACTGCTGTTCTTGCTAGGATCTATGCAGAGGAACTAGGAAACATGAATTCCTGTCACCAGCATGGAAACGGCATTCCTTCAGCCTTCAGCACTGAGCAGGAACTTTAGCTTCCACTTCGTAGTCCAGCTCCAATGTCTCCGTTGCTTGAGCACCTGTGAGCAAACTTCCAACTCGCTCCTTCCAAGAGCATCAGCACAGCCTTGGCTCTGAGTCCTCCTCTCCTCGGTGCAAACAGACCTGTCGCTATGCAAGGACAGACTTCCACCTTCAAAGGAAAACCAGGTCCCTCTTTCAGTTGTACGTATGCTGGCTGGGCTCAGGGGTGAGCACCACCCATCTCACTGTGGCCTTCCTTCCCTGCACCTCCCCTGTCTCAGGCCCTGCTTCTCCCCTTGCAAGCACCCCAGCTGTGCAGCAGCCTGTCCTGTTAACCAGCTGCCTGGCTGGGGCCACCATCTGGGCATGTCCCCTGCTCCCCGAGGCAGCATGTGTGGCAGAAGCTGCTGCATTAGGTCCATTTCAAGAGCCCCTCCAGGTCAGCTAGCAATTACCTGCACCAGATATGCACTTGGAAAGGAGCTTCTAATCTCTTCAGTGCACTCATTTTCCTCTTTCGATTTCAAATTCACCTCGCTGGAAATAGACACTTCAGCCTCTTTTACAGACCATAGTAAATTAGGATTTCATCCAGTTCTGTTGGTTTTGCTGATATAGATGTTTTCTGCTCAGAAACGATGCCATGGCCAATCCGAGGTATCTCTGGACCCCTCCATTCAAACTCTCCCAACTGGGCTGGCAGATGATGTCATGGTACACAGCATTTCTGCACAAAACAGGGGCCTTTCTGCACAAACTAGGGGAGAGGGACCGAGGGGCCTCTCCCAGGACGGGCACACTGACACCAAAGCTCCTGCTATAAATTCAGGCTGGTGACCAGCACTGCTGGGGCACATTCAGTGAGCAAAAGCATTTCCCGCCCTGTGTTGAAGGAGCTGCAGGATCAGCAGCAGTGCAGATTTCTCACCTGCATATATCCCAGTCTTGTCCTGGAAAGGAAAGAACTGGAAGAAAGCAAACTAGGCTCACTGTATCTGCCCTCATTCCCAAGCTGCAATCTGATTGCCAACAATTTGTCACAAAGACATTTTCTACAGTGAAATACTTCATGCAGGGCTCTTCCAAAGCATCACCAGTCATACAGCAGCTGACAGCTGTGGGAATGCTCCAGTCGGTCTTTTATGCTGCCATGCACTCAGTTGAAGAAGGCACTTTCTCTTGCTGATGACCAAGGACTATTCCTGGGGGAAGGGACCTTCTCTGAAATCTTGCAGCTGATGCAGCTGAGGCCAGTGTAAAGCCATGATGGAGACCAGGGTCTGGAGCCCAGAGTCTTAGCTAGGAAGAGGCTCAGAGCCAGATGTGTGTATGCAAGCCATGGGATCCTGACGGTGCTTGATGGTTTGATTTCAGTCTCCTTACTAGGTTACTGGTGCCTGATGCAAAATCATATAATTTCCCATCCCAAACCAGAGGTTCTGTGCTCGGAGGCAGAAGCAATTTTACATAAAGTTCAATTAAATATTTGCTTTATAATTGCGCAACAAATTATTCATAAAGGCATTGGAATCTAATCACAAGGCTGACACCGTAGAGTCTGCAGATGACACAGTACTTGGGGAGAATAAAGATGGGGGAGAGGTGCCATGCTCCAGTGCCACTCAGAGCCTAAGTGCTTGGTACGAGAGCACCATCCCAGCCTCTGTGCCCTGCTGCCGCACAGGGCAGGGGTGCCGGCTACTGCTCTGCAGCAGAGAGAAGCGATGCCGGCACCCAGCACTAGACAGGCTATGACTGACAGGGGAGCTGGTCCGGGACAGAGAGTTGGACTGGAGATGGATTGCCTGCCAGCCAGGCATGGACATTGGACAGGGAGCTAGATTAATGGGAGCTGGCTCTGCCAACAGAGAGGTGAGTCACAGAGTTTGTCCTGTGCTGAATCTGCTTCTCCAATAGGGAAGAAGTAGGAGGATTTAGCGAGATTAATCTCTGCCAGAGTTGTGAGAGTAGCCAGGATTCATGGGCTTCTCAGCAACTAATTTCCAAGTGAGCATGCAGCACTTGGCCTGCTCCATGTGACAGGGTGCAAATCTATGCCGGAGCCCCAGGCGCTGGTTACAGGCACGATGTACTACCGCCTCCTGCTCATGTATGAACCTGCAATGCACACCCAGGCAGGAGCACCGTGGAAACAGAGGTCTGAGCACTTCCTCCATGAATTTCCCTGAAGTCATTACCTGAATCTCTGGTAGACCAAATAATGCTGAACCACGCATGGACCACTCCAGAAAGGGGTCAGAAGGGACTCATCTGGCGGCTGGGAGAGGTCAGTGACCTGACACAGGACAGCCTCCCTGCTCCCTGCAGGCCACCAGGGCGAGGAGTGGGGTGCAGGACCGGACAAGAGGCAGATCACGTCCCCCAGCACAACCAGCGCTCCTCCCTGCAGCAGCCGGCGGCACGGCAGGAGCGACCGAGCTGGTGGGAGCAGCTAATACAGGCAGCAGGTGGGCTGATGGCTGCCCCACTTGGCTGGGGTGACGGGGAGCTCCCAGATGCTCCCTCTACCTCTCTAAATCACCAGGGATGAGAAGGCCAGGAGGAGAAAATCTCTGTAAATAGTTTTTATCTTGTGTTTACAGGAGCACCAGAGGGAGATAATCTCAGTGTTAGTGAAACAGGGAGATTTTCTTGGAGAAGGCAAATTTCCATCCCATTTTGGGAGCCCCGTTTTTTTGATATTTCTTCTGTTTTTCATGTCACTGCCCTTCAGTCTGAGCATTTTTACAAATGTGCTGTGGAGATGAAAGAGCTAGGGAAAGCTGCTCAGGATCAAGTTGGAAAAGCTTTTAACTTTCAACTCCTACAGACAAAAGCACACAGAGAAAGGGAGGTGTGTGTGCAAAGACTGGGAAAAGGGATAGGAAGGAGCAAAAAGAGATAAGGAGACTAAATGAGTGAAAGGGACAGAGCACAGAAGACAAATCTCAACAAGGAAGACAGAAAAAGAACAAGCGACTAGCAGAAAAGAAGGGAGAGATAGGGAAAGAACAAAGCAAAGGAGACTATAACAGAATGGGGAAGAAAGAGCATGGCTGGTGGAGGAGAGGTGAAAAATACAAAGGAGGAGAGGTGAAAAATACAAAGGAGCTATTCGAATACTGGGATAAAGCAGTGGGGAAAAGGATATGTCCTAAATCCCCATAGAGATAAAGGGGAAGGCAACAAAGCCAAAGGATAACCAATCCATCCTTCTATTCCTCAATGCATGACATGGCACAAAAGTGATGGGAAACAACACAGACATTTGAGGGAAAGGCTGGAGGAGGGGACTATGGAGACCAAGTTCAGCGTTTGTGCACATGTTCCCAAAGGGAGTGATCATGTCATGGGTGGTCCTTTCCTTCTGCCCTGCATCCTTCCTTGTTCCTTCCCCACAATGTTTGGTACCCTGGTCTCACGCCTCAGGGACCTGGGTACGTCTCAAGCGCTGCCAACTTGAGGTGTTAAAGAGCCTCCCAACTTGTCTTGTTTCTCTTAGGGTCTATGCTAGCTTGGGACTGAGGCCATGCCTGCTGGACCTGGCAGCTCGGGGGGACAGCAGATGAGGGCATGGAGCAGCCTTGACATGGGGAGGGGTATGGCGGGAGAGAAACACATCCCCTGACTCCAGTCCTGGGGGTGAGAAAGGGGCAGCAAAGCTACAGTCAAATGTCAGGACTGTATCTGCCTGTATGACACGCTGGGCTCAGATGGGGGTGCAGGCAGCATCTCGCAGAGGTCCCGGGGGAGGCCAGGGTGTTCCTGTGACTGTGCCAATGCTGTTACAAGAGCTTGGCAGCCGCCCAAGAGCCAGGCTGGCATTGAGCAAAGTCTCTGTTTGCAGACGGTGTTAGCAGAGGAGCAGCTGCATTCCAGGCTTTGCTCCGATCCCTACAAGAGCATCAGGCATGAGTGGGACCTCCTCTGGCAGCCATGCCTGCAGCTGGGAGGTTTCTGGCACTCACTGTGGGATCCAGAATGCTTCTAGATGTTTCCATGTATGAAAGGGCTGGTAGTGTGCATTTTTTTGGGGAGGTGTCTTTTTTTCAGAGCCTCATCAGGCTTTGAGGATGGGAGTCATACAGTAATACGAAGCTGGGAATCCTTGTGACAGCCAGTGCAAGAGGGAGGAGGAGGAGGACAGCCTGCATCCACTGCTGGATCTGTGCCCTGATCCTTCTGAGTCTTGGGAATGAGGAGCTGCTTCTCTGGGATTCACACTGTATTACAAACCACCCCCTTGGGTTGCTTTTCTCGCACCTTCTCTGGCCCTACAGGCTGTGCAGGAAGAACCATGCCTATGTGGTACACAGATAGAAACCTCCTGCTGGGTTACAGCTGCTTCTCGCCCAAAATGACCAAGAGCACGGCTGGTCGGCTTTGAGAAAGGTGCTGCACAAATGGAGCAACAGGATGTTCCCTTCCCTAGGCCTCCCTCAGCCACCGGCTGCCCAGTGTCACGGAGTGACTCCCAGCCCGTCTCAGCAGCGCCCAGAGCCTTCCTGCTGTAACCACAGCCCCGGGACCAGACCCCCAGGGTAGTCCTCGGAGTGGTTCCAGGGGTGGTCGGTGGTGCTGGTCCCCAAGACTGGTCCCCAGAGCTGGTCCCAGGACGGGTTCCCGGTCCTGTTCCCCGGGGCGGGTCCCGGTCCCAGGGGCGGGGAGCGGGGCCGGTCCCGGACGGGGGCCGGCGCTGCATTCTCAGATTCTCCAGCAGAGGCTGGGCTGGGCTGTCGGGGAAGAAAGGGAGCGCGGAAGGGACGGGGCGAAGGCGGCTCTGGCCGCACATGCATCCCCAGCCGCCCGCCCCGCCGCGCGCCCCGCCTCGCTCCGCGCCCGCCTGGCGCC
>VZSG01000963.1:166292-242229 GCA_013398315.1 Nothoprocta pentlandii
AAAAAAAAAAAAAAAAAAAAAAAAAAAAAAGAACATTAGGTAGGATTTGATCTATTATTCCTTTACAATATAATTACGTAATTTTTAAATAATTATTTATTTATTTTGAAAACCTAAATTTAAGGAGTAATGAAAAACAAGTTGAAATGGTCGTGTTTCCCTTCCCTCCGCATCAGGTCCCTAAACAGGGTTTGTTCGTATGAATACAACCGTGTGCGAATGTGAGCGTTATCTTTAACCATGTAGTTGCTCAAGTATGTTCAGGTTTACATGGAATAACACGTCTCGGCAGGGGATTAACATGTAAACACAAGGTGGGTGTGAGTCCCAGTAGGAGTCCTTTTACAAATTTTGCAAATAATAAAAAATGGTGTTTAAATGCACCAAGCTGCGTGGTGCTGGCGAAGGCTCCTGTGCTGGCAGGAGCCTCCTGCAGCGGTGGCTGGACGCGCCGTGCAGCACCCTGTGTCTGCTGGAGCTGCCTTGTCTCTGACACCGTTCATTCTGCCATCATTCGCGGCACGGCATTTCCTCCGTGGGCAGGGGTTGCAGCTGGGGGGTTGTTCGGATGTTGCCCAGAGCTGAGTGCGTCCTGCCCCGTGCCCTCAACACCTGCCAGCACCTCCCCCGCTGTGGGGTGTCCCTGTCTCGGGCGATGGCTGCAGCCCGGGCTGGTGGTGTCAGCGTGAGGCTCATCCCCTGCATACAGCTGCTGGGGTGTTTGCAGGCTCCATCTCTGGTGCCAAAGACTTCTGCGGGCTTGGGAAGCCCCGTTCCCACGCCATCCCGCATACCCTGCTGCATCCCTCGCTTGGTCTGGACCTGAAGTGGACCTGGCCATGTGTCACCTGCCCCGGCTGCCATGCGACCAGGTGCATGGGGAGCTGGCCGGGGCTTGGAGGGGCTCCCCGTGGGGGCTGGCAGCCCAGTGCCTACTCAGCCCCTCTGCTGCCTTGGTTGGGGCCACTGTGTTGGTTCCTGCTAGGAGAGCTGCGGCAGAGGCAATGGAGGGGTCCTACAATGCTGCCCACAGCCACTGCAGGGATCCTTTCCCAAGGGTCACTGTTCTGGATTCTTATTATTTGCAAAGTCTGCAAAGGAAATATAGCACTTTCTAGTGCTTTCTGTTTTTGTCGTTCGCAGCCCTGTTTACAGAGTCTTGCCTTTGGCTCAGTGACTCCCTCAGTTTTGCCTCTTGCCCTTTGCCATGGTGTGTGGCTGTGAGAGGGTTTTGGCCCTCTCGGGAAAGGTGACTGGTGGTGCTAGCTCGGAGTGGTCATGTGGGTCAGGCCTGTGGACAGCTGAATGTTGCAGCTTGCAAGTCCCAAAGCTTCCTGCCCCCATTACCTTCCCAGCCGCTGCCCAGTCCCTGCGCTGAAAACATGCACTGGAAATATTGCTGTGCAAGAAACATCTGAGCAGCAGAGGAGGAAATCTGCTGCAGCGGGCTCTGCCTCCCTAATCCTGTAAAGCCATCTGGGACCCCTGCGGAGGGTGTCAGATCTCTTTTCTTGTGAAAGTGATGGGTCTTTTTTCCCTGCAGGGCTGCTGCTCTGATCCCATGTTGCCCCATGAAGGGCCATCACAGGCCAACCCTGCGAGAACCCAGGTCCTGCCCCACTGTGGAATTTGTGCTCTCCTTGCACCCTGCATGCACCGCTGCTGCAATCTTGTGCCACCCTCTCACCCCTCTAGCTCCCTGGGAAACTAGCCCAGCGCAGCTCACGGACTCCAGACTCTGCTTGGTGCTGCACCTCCTAATTTGCCATCACTTATAGGAGATCTGTGGCTGAGCTCGCATGCGGCAGAGCTGATACTCTGGGCAAAGTGCCTATTAGCACTGCTATCAAACTGGAGCGCGGAGTCTGCTGTGCAGACAACCTCACGCGTGCAGCGGCCGCAGCCTCGCCTGCCGCGTTTGACCCCTGGCTGTTGAGGGGAGCCAGGGGCCATGCTGCTGCTGCTGCTCTGTGTTCAGCTGCACGCTCTGCGCTGCCTCCCCATGCACTCATGCGGGAGCTGCCCATGCAACCCAGGAGTATCCTGCCCCCAGCATGGAAAGGAGGAGTGTGCCAGGACGGCTGTGCATCGCAGGGCCAAGGGGGATCACTTGTGTGAGCTAGCTTGCTGGCGGGGATCCCTGTAGGGAGCTGCAAAGCGGAGCTGCCTGTGCAGCCCCTGTCTGCAGGCACCTCTATCACTCTTCCCTCTCCTGCAGCAGCCCTAGGAGAGAGCAGGGAAGGGCTCTGGGATCCCTCCCCCTGCTTGCTGACATTACCTCCTTTACCACTGCTACTTCAGGAGGGCTCTGTTAATTCCAACCTTGTTAGCTGCAGCTGGTGGCATTAACAACATCTGTTGACGACGCTCAAGATCCTCAGCTCACCTGAAGCTGTTGATGGGCAGAAGCCTTCTGCAGCCAATGGTGGGACATGAAGGGAGTCTCCATAGAAACGTCATGGGTAATAAGAGGTTTCTCAAAAGTATTAAGCTCTTTTCTGGGGAAGAGCTTCCAGGCATGGGCAGGCTGTGGTGGAGGAGCCATATTGCTTGAGGAAAGGTGTGCACACTCTGTGGGACAATGATGTTACCAGAAAAGGCAGCTGCAAGAACAAATGTGGTGTGTTGGTGAGCTGGGGTTTTCCTCAGGTTTGGCTGCAGACAGAGTCAGGGCAGGAGCTGTGTGATCTGGTCAATGGAGGGAGCTCTCTCCTGCAGACCAGCAAGCCCCCTGTGTGGGCCACAGTTGGGAGGGCAGTTTGGGCCTTTGTCACTCTTGAGATGTGGAAGCCTTTGTGGACTGGCTGTTCCAGGCTGGAAGGGCTGCTGGGAGTCCCTCTTGCAGCATGGGATGGTTGTAGGCAGCCTGTTCCTTGCAAGCAATGCTCCATCTGTGTGTGCTGGAGACAGGCATGCCCTGCTCTGCGCCTATTCCCTTGTGCCTGCTGCACTGGGATTATCTCCCTCTGCTTGTGCAGCAGCTGCTTTCTGGAGTCCCCAATCCCTCAAGCACTGTTTCTCCAGTAATCCACGTTGTTCAAAGGAGTTCCTGAGTACTAAATGTCTCTTCCTCTACCCAGCTGCTCCCTGTAGTTCCCGTGGGAGAGGGTGGTTTGCTATTCACCATTGTGGCTGAGTCTGGGACAGGAGCTGTCCAGCTCTGGGTTACCCTCATCTGCAGATCCCTGGAGTTCCTTCTGTTCCTCTTCAGAGCAGCTTGAAGCTGGTTTGAATTTCCTCAGGCTGCTGGTGCTGGATGGTGAGTGGCTGTCCGTGCTGGTGTGTGTGCAGGGACTGGCTGTGCTGCTGCAGAGTCGGCCCCTCAGGGTCCTGGGTTTCTGAGGGAGCTGGAATGTGCTGGTATTGAGCTTGACTGGCTGCTTGTTGTCAACATGCAACAGTCAGGAATGGCTGTGCATTCCTTGTGTCCTTGGGAAGTTGGGTCCCTGCTCAAACTTTGGAGAGTTGATTGAATCCTGCTTTGCTGCAGCCCTCCTGCACTATTTCCTGGGGCATCATGCTTTGCTCAGTGATGCCGTCTGAAGACAGGGTGCAATCTCTCTGCTGGGCTACCCTGTTGCGCCCAGACTCCTTGCATTGGGACATGGGCATCCTGTGGTGAGTGCTGCCAGCTCTGCCCTGTTGTAGCAGCGTGCGGTGCAGCTCGTGGCCCTGAGCCTGTGGTGCAGCTGGAGCCACAGGCTTTGCAGCTTTTGGAGGCAGGAGAGGGCCCAGGACTCCTCCACAGGCTGAGTGCCGGCAGAGGGAGCCATGCATCCTCCTTTTGTATGCACTGGCTGATGTACCAATTAACGAGTTAATTTGAAAGGTGCTAGAAGAGGCCAGGTTAGAACTGGGCCAGTGCCTGAATGGGTTCTGCTGGAGCAGAGATGTGGTTGTGTCCTTCCCAATCCCTCCTCTTCTGTGGCTGCATGTGTTGGGCCCTTGGGTTGAGCCCAAGCCTGGCCTGGATGTGTCCCTGCTTGAGCAGGAGCAGCCCCACAAGTGCTCACCATGCATCCACGGGGCTGCCACCACAGACGGGACTGCCACAGCAGGAGCTGGGGCTGAGCTCACGGTGCTGGTGCCAGCCCTGTCTCCAGGCTGTTGGCTGTGCTGGTCGTGCTGCTGTGCCCTTCCTCGCTCCCACAAAGTACCTGAGGCATCTAGTAAGTTCATTCTCAGTGAGAGTAAAGGCTGCAGGTGAGCGCTGGCGAGCTGTGTCTGAAGAAGCCAGTGACTGGTTGGTGCAATAGGGGACTGGTGTCTGGCTAGATAGGATGCTGGCACTGTCAGCCAGGCTTGACCTGGCTTGGGGTCCGGTGTACTCTTGTGCTCTGGTGGACTACAGAGGTGATGGCTGCTGGAGGAGCTGCGTGCTGGGCTGCTCCACAGTGAGGAGGGTCACAGCACAGAGTACTGCACGAGGCGTGTGGCAGCTGCCTTCAGTGCTGGGGATGCTGCTTTCTGGCTGATGCCTTGGGAGGAGGGTTGTTCCAGCCCCTCCTCTCTGCAGTGCGCATGGCCAAGCTGTTGTGATGCACAGTGTTGTGGTTCCTGAGCACCTCTCTAGCTGTACATCTTCTTCTTTGGGGTGCCTGGCTCTGCAGGGAGGCGCAAGGAGTGCTGAACACAAGGTCTGCAGTGTGGGCTGTGTGCTGTGCAAATTAGCTCAGCCCCATGCAACTGCAGAGCTGGGAGGACCAGACTTGACCTGTGATCGTGCTGCTCTGCAGCTACCTCTGAGCATCTCTGCAGGGCACAGAGCGAGTCTGGTTGGTGCTGCGCCTGGACCTTGTGCTGCCTGTTGCCACAACTCCTTGTGGCCAGGGATGTGGTTTCTACCAAGCACAGCACTGGCTGTGCAAAGCAGCCTGCAGTGAAATAGGAATGAATGGAGCATGGGGCACCGTGAGGACCAGACCAGGAAGCCTTTGGCTGCGCTGCAACCGTCTGGGCAGGGGCAGGATTGTTGTGATGTCCTGGCCCATGGGCAGGCAGGTGCGTGCTTTTGTCCTGGCTCAGAGGTGGTGTAGAGACTCGGACCTCCTTCCCTATCTGGCCCATCCCTGAGCTATCTAGTGCCTCCAAAGTATATTTAGAAATAGTAATGACAGCTTTTCTTCATTTTTTTTCCTGCCTGTGAGTGAAGTGTTTGATTAATTTGTAAGGCTTTATATTCTATCTGTGAGGTTTGTCTGTCTGCCTCCCTGTACACGTGGATGAAGAGAACAGTCTCATGAGCTGATGTCTTTGTTGTGCTTGGGGACCAATGTTGCACCGAGCTTGGTCCCAGGTGTCTCAGAGAATGGTCTTGATATTTCTTGGCACTGCTTGAGGTGGCTCTGATTCATTATTCTGCCCTCAGTGACAGTGGCTGTGCACTCAGGTGCAAGTTTTGTGCCGGTCAGGTGTGAGTTTGGTGCCATTCATTGCGACATCCGTTGAGATGTGGCACAGCCTGGATCTGGCCAGGGGGGTAGTGGCTTTGGATGCCCAAGTGCTGTTTGGCCAGCCCAGCCAGCTGAGAGCAGTGAGTTTTGCAGGAACAGGAGGGAGCGTCTTTGCCTTCAGTGCTCTCTGCTGACTCCAGCCTACTGCACTGTGCTGGGAGCCCAGGGGCTTGGGAACTGCGCAGAGGTGTGGGGAGCTGTGCAGTGTGGCTGGAACAAGGGTGCTGGAAGCCCTGAGCCACCCTGTGCTGCCGCACTGGGCTGCAGGAGCTGGGTTACACGCGCAAGGGACTTTGGGGCTTTGTGCGTGATGTGATTGTTGTCAAACAAACTAAACGGGTTGTGGAGAGGGAGGAGGAAGTGAAACAGCCCAGGGAATAAAGAGAAGAGACAGGCAGAGTCTGTGATGTAGCGATAAAGAGAGCAGCATGCAAATGGACGAGATGTGTGAGGATGACAAAGCCCGAGAACCCCCTAGCCCCCCTGGCAGCAGTGTCTGTGTGCGTGCAGCCCCTATGCGCATAGGGCTGCCTCGGGGAAGGGAGGATGCTCCTGGTGACAGTATCCACTGCACTGGCACTGTGAGGGCTGGGCTGTGTGCTGACCAGTGTGACTTGTCGCAGGAATCCTGCCTGTGCCATGGTCTGATGGTGATTCCAGGGGAGACCCCTTGCAAAAGCACTGCCAGGTTGCAAGTGTGCGGTGGGTCTGAAGGGCTCAGAGCTGCAAATGACTGTGTACCCCTGCTATGTGCACGTGTGCTCACGTGTCCCCATGCCGTCTGCCTTGCTCACGTGTACATGTCTCTCTTCTTGTCTCTGTTCTTTCACATGCACTTTGTCCATCTGCTTTTCTGCCCTCCCAGTTGCTACCGTAGTTTCTCCTTTTGCTCCCTGGGCTGCTTTGCTGGTTCTTACCTCTCCCTGTCCCTCTATTCCTTTTGATAATAATAACATTAGAACTTGCATACAAGGCCCCAAGGTCTCTGCTTTGTACAACTATACTGGGAAAGACCCTTCAAAGCCTGTGTGCTGGAGAGAGCAGGTTCTCATAGTCTTACTGTTGCCTGGACTAGCAGAATGAAGGGGCATGGTTGTGCAGTGCAACTTGTACCAAGACCCATGACGGTGTCCACTCTGGAAAGCCACATGTGAAAGTGCAGGTCTCCTGTCTGGTAAAGACCGAAGCCTTGTTGAGGAATTGGTCAATTAATCTCTTCTATCACCTATGCTCCCACACAGTCCCTTCCTCACTGCTGTTGGTTTAGCAGTGACATTAAACTGAGGCCGCTGGGGGATTGCGTTCTGTTCTGGTGCATTCATGTGCTCAATGCTTCCAGAAACATTCTCCTTTTCAGCAGTTATTTGAGTGTTTGGCCTCTGCTGAGAGCTGATGTTTCAGTGGGATGCTGGAGCCTGGTGAGTGCAGAGCAGCATTTCTAGTAAAATGCTGAGACTATCTGATTTTGCCTATGTGCTCTTCACCTCTGTTGCAAGGTCCTGTGTGACCACTGGATGCTAGTGCACAATCTGCAAATACAACAGTGGAAGGGTGAAGGAAGCGTATTTTTTATTACTTTTTCCCTGCCAAAATGGCTAGAGCCCCTTGCAAGGTAGGAC
This sequence comes from Nothoprocta pentlandii, assembly GCA_013398315.1. Taxonomy (NCBI): domain Eukaryota; kingdom Metazoa; phylum Chordata; class Aves; order Tinamiformes; family Tinamidae; genus Nothoprocta; species Nothoprocta pentlandii. The sequence continues at coordinate 173,365 of VZSG01000963.1, forward strand.
TGGGATGGTGTCTAACTTCTAAAAACTTAGGTTATTCCTGTTGATTTGATGTGACTGCTGTGCTAGTCCATCAAAATATCAATGATTCAGATTCTCCTTAGGAAAGGACACTGAAATTGGACAAATTTAAGATGTGTGGGTGTTCCCCCCCACCCCTCTTTTAAAGTCCTTAAAGAACTGTGCCCTTAGTCTGTGGTGGTTCCTTTCAGGTTTGACCAGCCATACTCTGGTTTTATGATGCCTCCTTGGTAGTGTCATTTTGGCTCTCTCTGTCAGGGGAGCCTTCTGCTATGCCCGTGTCAGCATTTGTGTCCTGATTCTCCTTGCTGAGAGCTGGATTTGGAAAAGAGCAAGCAGCAGGCAGTAAAACTGAAATCAGTCACCTGTTTGGGAGTGTGCTGCTTTCTCCAGCCCTTCTGATTTGCTCACAGAGGAGGTCACTGAAGCAACAGGTCATCCTGGTGCTTCTGCTTGCTTGTGTGTTCTTGGACAGCTTTAACTGTGTGCAGAGCCCTTACAGACATTAAGACTGGAGCTGATGGACGTGCTAGTATCACAGCAGGACCCTTGGTCCGTGCCTCTGCAGTCAAGAGGGGAGGATGGAGCAGGTAGCACAAAGCCTCGTCCCTTTGCTCACGCTCATGTTGGTGACTTGGGACCGGCAGCTGCAGGGTTTGCTGCCTCCTCCCTCTGGGCAAAGGACCTTGGGCAGCCTGAAGACCCTTTACAAGGAGGGACTTGGTCTCTTTTCTGAAGCACAGGACAGGGACGATGGGGATGATGTTCTTTGCTGGCACAGCAGCATCAGCAGCTCCTCTTGGTCGCAGGTGCAAGGGCTGTGGGAATCCAGCCCAGGAGCGCGTGTGTCCTGGAGAGGGACAGCAGGGCAGGCTGCCACCAGCTAGGTCCCTTTTGGCGAGGTCTCTAATCCCGGCCTACCCTCGTAAGAGGGGAAGGGGCAATCTGCCCTTCTCTGCCGCTTCTGCCCTTGCACTCTGCCTGTGCCCGCTCTGGTTGCTTGCAGCTCCCGGGAGAGCTCCTCACTGCCATGGCACTGGAGAAGGAGTCATCCCCAAGCACCATCTGCTTGTTAGAAGGAGCTGGGTCTGGCCAGGTAATGCCCAGGCTGCCCTGGAGTGCCCTGTGTGCCTTTGGGCTGGGCCAGGAGCTGGTTTGGAGGTAGAAAGCTGCAGGGCTGGGCTCACCACGCAGGGGTGCTGGCACTGCCCTGGCCCTGCCTTCCTGGGAGCGCAGGAGGCACGGGGCTGCTGCGCGCTGTCCCTCGTGCCCGCTCTGCTGGCTCTCCTCCTCCTGCTAGTTAATATTAGTATTCAGTTTGTGGAACGGGCTATGCAATTAACACAAAGGTACAGTCATTCATCCTGACTGGAGGACTCATGGGATCAGATGTGCTGGGGATAGGAAGCGGAGGCTTTCTGCTGGGAAAGAATGTCACAGCACAGCGGACACAGAAATGAAAAGCTATTAATAATGATCCCGGAACTTCACTTCCATCAGCTGTTTATTTAAAGGTGCTCCGTATTCAAAGCCTCCTGATTTATGTGGGCAATAACACTCGCAGTCCTGGGATCACTTTTTTAAGCAAGGCTAATGGGGTGAAACCATCATACTGCGACAGTGGAGATCAAGCTGGGAAAATGATACTGGAGAGAAAAATAAACTATTGCCTAGATTATCCAGGAGCTGTGCTGGGCTGGGAGTCAGTGCAAGCTCCCTGCTTTTCCTGTGTTTATTGAGGCTTTTACTTCCACTCTTGTTCTTTCTGAGCAGAGTTTATCGGGCATGGGAGGATATAAAAATTTGATTCTATCAGACAGGATGCTAAAAGCTTCTTGCTTGGCGTCAGCGTGCATTGTTGCCTGTAGCATGGCCATGTGTGGTGACGTTGTGGCCTGCCTGGCCTCTGGTGCCCATGGGACTGGCTGCTCTGGACAAGGGATGTCCACTGACTTCTGTTTCCCTACCCCTTGGCTCTTGTCCGTGCAGCCTCGGTGCTGGGCCCAGGGATGGGGATAAACCACGCAGGCTGGTTCGGCAAGGGCTGTTTGCTGGGGTCAGGAGCTGAGGTGGCTTTGACACGACCTCCCAATGTTTCCCTTGCCCCTCAGCAAGACAGTTGTGTTACAGTTGCAAGAGGTGCCCTTGCTGGTTGCTTCCCAGTCCATCCAGTCAGCCTGTGGGGACAACCTTGGGTTTCGAGGCTCCCGGACCCCAGTCAGTGCTCAGTGCCTGTGCCAGCCTTGCCTGGGGGTTCCCTTGCTCTGGCTCCCGCAGGGCGGCGAGCAGCCCGGTCGGAACTGGCGAGCGCTTCCCGGTGAGGTGCAATGTGCTCGTGTCGCTGGGCTGCGTTGCCGGCACCTGAGGCTCACGCTGCTCCGGACGGGCCGGCGCTCTGGACCCAAGTGCTGTGCATCATCGGGTGCTACTTGTGGGAGTGGTAATTAGCGAAATGAAGCAAATGATTCCAAATAAATAATACATATATCATTAATAAGTGAATGCATAATTTAGTCTATGGCTGTTATCTGTCTGCAAGTTGCTGACAAGGAGATGGTGATTTTTCAGCCTATTGTGTGCTGGAGAAAGCCTTTGTGTAGAGCTCCTTGGCACGTGGAGCACTGCGAGAACCACCTGCTTGGAGACTGGGCGCTTCTCTTCCAGTTTGTAGATCTCTGGCACAACAAAAGGGTTGTCTGGCTGTGCTGGCTGAGGGAGAGACGGGCTTTGCTTTGAAGGAGCCTCTCCCTGGGTGACCATCCTGAGCCCCTGTGGCGCCACAGCTCTCCGGCCCATTCTGAAGAACGTCTCTCAGGACTGGCCCTGTTTCTGTGGTGCTGCGATACCTTCCTTTCTTCCGCGTGGCTGCTTTTCAGAGAGCAGGAAGGATTGGGATGGAAGCCACCTCTTTTGCCTGCCAAAGACCTTTAGGCAGGATGGCACCGCTCAGAAGGTGGCGTTTGGTGCACTGTGGAGCAGTCCAGGCTGCCTTGGTGCTCCTCCTGCCCAGCTGCAGTGTTGATGCTACAGGGGCAGGTCTGGTGTAGAGCAGCACATTTTGGCGGAACTAATTTTTCCTATCTGGTATCTCGTTCTGTTTGTAATTCTTAGTTAATGAGCTCCTCTGAAAATAAGAAAACACTGGAAGACTTTTCTTAAGTGTGAAAGATTAGGCTGAAATTGGCATTAAAGGGGCTAATTGCTCCCATTCTGGTACCTTTCTGATGGCTGTTCCTGCTGCAGAGCTTATTCTCAGGTGGACTTGCATCTCCATAGGCTGCTTTCAGGCACAGGTACCAGCAGCAAAGTGGTGCCTGCTCCTGCGTGGGGCAGCCCTGAGCTTGATCGTCCTGTCGTGCAGCAGAGTTGCTCTTCAGAGCCGCAGGCAAGAGCCCTGCTTGGCTCCTCCTGCTCTTTGCTCTTGTCAGGCCCGTGACCTTCCTGCTGAGCCTGGTCCAGGCCTCCTTGTACCCTTGTGCTTCAGCCTGGCTGACCCTCTGCTGACTTGGTCTCTTCTCAGTGTGACAGTGCTGCCATAGGAAGGGATGTCCCTGGCATCGTGCATGCTAGAAGGAGAGGCCACATGTCTCCTGTCATCAGGACTGAGACATTTCCAGGAAGAAAATTGCTAAGAGCATTAAAATGTATAGGGAAGAAGAGTGAGTGGCAGCAAGACCTCCACAGGAGTGGTGTGTGCCTGCCATAATATTTAAACCAGAGGACTGAGTCTGAGCCTGACCTTGAAACCTGAGCAGTAGAGTGAGGGAAGCAACTTTGAACCCTTTTGGCTCAGCAGTGCCCACTTGTTATTCTCTGTAGAAATTTGGGGAGACTTTCATGGGAGGTGGGAAGCTGCAGACAAGAAAGCTATGAACGTCTTCAATTTTCCATTTAACTACACAATATTGAATGATAAATAATTCATATATCTGCCAAACATTTGATTAAAATAACCCAATTCCCTCGACATTTGTCAAGGAGTAAGAATTCCATTTTGTTTTTTACTTTACTCTGTCCTTTAGCTCCTTGCAGATACTTGCCTGCCCCAACTGTGGCAGCCTTGCCTTCCCTTGCCCTGTCTGAGGCACTACGGTATTTGTGCCTCCCCTTGTCCCTTCTGCAGGTCCCCAGGGGCCGAGGAAGCCGTGGTAGGTGGGAGTGTGGTGACACTGGTAGAAGACACGCGCCCCCGCGGCGAGCAGGGAACACTGTGTTCCCCGGGTGGCCTGGGGCCGTGCTGTGGGAACCAGCGTTGGTGGGACTGGGGGCCCGTGGATCCTCTCTCTGCTACACGGAGTGTTTGTGGCTCTTCATGAAGCAGAGGTGTGTGAAGATGTGAGGCTGTTGGGATGCAATTCTTGACTGTGCAGGGTGTGTGTGAGGATTTGGATGCTGCAATTGGATACAGCTTTCTGTCTAAATTCTAAATTCACCAACCTGCCCTGAACTCTGCTTAGACAGTTCGCTGGCTCAGTCCAGCCCTCCCAAAGTTGCTCGCAAAACCCTTGGCCAAGATAGGCTCCTGTTGCTTATAGATTTTTGTCTCCTACATAATGCCCTTTGGCACTCTGTGTCAGGTCGCAATTGAACTTGTCACTTGCTTTTCCTTTCACATTTCATGCCATGTTTTGGGTTCATGGCAATTTTTGTTTTGCTTTTTCCCCAGCCACTGAGAACTTTGATTCTTCTGCTACCTCTATGAAAGACTGGGCAGGACCTGAGCTACAGCAGCCCCGCTGTTGGTCTGCTCCCCAATGGAGCCATCAGTGGGTGCCGGTGTTTGCAGGGCTGGGCAATTGGCAGCTTTTCTGTGCAAAGCAAAGTGTAGCCAGGCCCTGTCTCATCTTGGTGCCCAAGTGTCTTTTTTTTTTTTTTTTTTTTTTTTTTTTTTTTTTTTTTTTTTTTTTTTTTATATTATTAAATTTTAGAGTGTTTTTTTTTTTTTTTTTTTTTTTTTTTTTTTTTTTTTTTTTTTTTTTTTTTAAACTGTTACCCAGATGCCAAAAAAAAAAAAAAGTATCCTGTATCAGGATACAGGGTATCCTGATATCAACGTATCCTGATACAGCGTATCCTGTAATTCCTTGAATTGTCCTTTGGGATCAGCCCTGTCTGTTCTGTGGGCAGGTGTCCAGGCTCCCCATGCACTGGTGCAGCAGGACATGCGTTTTGGGCGCTGACTCCATGTCTGCTGTTGTCCGAGGGCTGGTCTGGATGCCCAGGCTCGACTCTGGGGACCCAGCCTTTCTGCCGAGCCCGTCATGCTCTCCATGGCTGCAGTGCTGGTGAGGTACGAGCCCCACGTCCCTGCTGTGCCCCAGTGCCGTGCGCGACCTGGCTCCTTGCCGTTGCCTTGGCTTGGGGAAGCTTCTGCAGGGCCTGGGCAGAGGGAATCATGGATGTGCCGAGAATCACAGGAAGCTGTCTTCACTTTCGCCTCCTCTCAGTTTGTTTTTAAAGGCAAATTAAAGCATTGTATTCACGTAGACAAGGCATGAAAATTCCATATTTGGAAAAGAATTGCTGCAGAGCGAGACCGTTATGGCTGTAAAACCCTCCCCAAGGCAGGCTTTGAGATTTTCTTTGCAATTAATATTTCTTTGAAATTTGGACCAAAGTAGATTTGGAGGACAAAAACCTGAACTTTGAAAATACTTTTTCTAAACAATGCTTGGGCAAGAGCTATAACAAATATTGTTCCTCCTAGTGTGTCTGATAGCAGAATGTGACTGAGTGTGAGAAATGAAAAGGCTGTGAATAGCTCCTGCACTGACAGTTGCTGCATCCTTTCTATGTGAATTCCTCAAGGCAGCATCAAAGGGGCTATAGTTAAACTTAAAGCAATGTTAAAGAAGGGAGAAAATGGATGTTTAGTCATACAGTCCTGAGCATCGTGTAGGTAGAAATTCCTCTGGAAAAAAACAGCTTTGCCTGAGCTGCGTGCAAGTTCATCTGAGAAGGAAAGCAGAAGAGGAAGTTCCCTGTTGAGAGAATAATTCCAAGACAGAAGAAAGAGCAAGCCTAGAGATCTACTTCAAGGACAAGCAAGATTAAACTTTCAGTAAGTACAATGGGCTTCTTGCCCTGTTATTAAAGCTGGGGTTAGGGTGACATTAGTGAGAAAACTTCAATTTATCATTATCTCCCTGTGTTGCATGGCTTGGATCAGGGCAGAAGACTCGCTGAAAGGCAGATTACTATCTAGCATTGCTTTGCACTGCCTGGACGTGCACTTGGAATATGTTCATCTGGTAGCTGTAGTTTCAAAGGCCTTTCATGCGTAAGTAAAAAATAAAAGCAATTTAAATATCCTCTTTCAAACTCTGCAGTTCTGAATCCCTTGGCCACTTACCTCCACTATTTGTAAATACTGATATGTGTCATCTAGATCAATATCTACAACCATGTCTATCAGTTGTTTGATAAAATATATTTGGTTTTTGGAAAGGCAATAAAACGGTGTCTTCTGCATGAATGCATGTCCACAGAGGGATGCTATGGGCTACAGAACTCTCAGAGGACGGCTTCTCTAGGCTCAGCTTCTCCACGGCACCACGTTATTCTGATGGTTCATCCAGCTTAGTATTTTGAGAAGACTGGACCTTATGTGCAACAATACTGATGGGATCTGCTATGGGATGGGCCATTGCTGTGCAGTGGCTGTCGTTGTAACTGCTCTTGATGCAAGTGGGCTTTGCCCTGGCTGGCACCGCCGTGCCTTGCAGAATTAGTCATGTGTGGATATTTACTGCAGTTGAAGAGGCTTCTTGGTGGCAAGCATGTGCCCCTGCAGTGGTGCTCAGTGCCTCAACTGTGGTGTGGACCCGGTATTTAGAGCAGCAGACCCGCCTGGTAGGACAGAAGGCTGGAACTGGAGACTGCCCTGGGTGCTCCGTTGTCCAGCCTGGGTGGGAAGCTTTGCTGACTGGTGCTGTGTGCAGGTATGGGGCTGGGGGGATGCAGGGGTCCTTGGTCAGTGCCTTGCTGGCATGTGCTGTCAGAGCAGTACGTGAGGTGCTGGACACTTGTGCACTGGAGATTTCTTGTGGTGAGGCCCAGTCTGGAGCTGCCAGAGACTCATGTCTGGCAAAACTGCCTCCTTTCTCTCCTGTAGATTTTGAGGAGCAGTTCATAAAGGAAATGTCTGTTTGCATTCTCTTGTCTTACAATATCGAGCAGAGAAAGTGAACTCCAGAGAGCTTAATTTCATGACTTAGCCCTAGGCCTGGAGATTATGAACCATCTTAAAGCTTTGCCGCAGCCTTGCCGATATTGCCTCCATACAGCAGATAGTGGAAGTGTGTATGTAGCCAGACGGCTCCTTTTCCCAGGAAGGGAAGCATTAAGTGGATTTGGATCCTGTTTTAGAGGAGTAGCTATATACTGTTTGCTGTACTGCAGGTGGCACCAAGGCAGAATTTGGTGAGACAGTTGCAGGCTTTTTGGCACCGCTGCCTGTGCAGGGAGGTGTGTGCAGGGCCCCTGGGGCTGCCCGGGCTCTCGGGGCAGGGAGAGTGTGGACAGGGCTGAGCTGGCACTGGTAAAGTCACAGAGCTGCTGTTTGGTGCCTGCACGTGGCCTCAGCTGCTTCCTTGGGACTGAAACACGCTGCTCCTGTGCTAGGCTCCCTCGTCGCTACTGTCCCTGCTGCCGACCGTGGTGAAAGAGCTGCCTGAGGCTGACGCTTTGGACACACTTGGCTCATGAGGGCTGGGACCTCTTTGGGGGCCATGCAGGCCCTAAGGCAGAGGAGCCTTACTGTGTCCAACCCCTGCCCTGAGCCATCCCCGAAGAGGCTGCTGTCCAACCTGCTGGAAGCAGAACCTTGGCTGTGGACCAGGATGCGCCTCTGACTTCCATCTCCCTCTCTTGTCTCCCTGGTGCTTCTCCACCTGCCCTGTAGCAGCTCAGCTGGGTGCGGAAAGCTGAAGCTGAGCTGCCAGGAGCCCGTCTGGTGCTTGCGGGGCTGCATCCAGGCATTTTGGTTCAAAATGCCGCCTGGGTGGCAGGCGCTGCTGCCCCGCTCTGGGGCTGGCATCCAGCTGGGCAGTGCTGCAGCATGGAGGTGCAGGGCTGAGCTGTGTTGGGCAGCGCTTCTGCTGGGTGCTGCCGCCTGCCTGTGTGCCCCTCGCCCGCGTTCCTCTGCACCGGGCTGTGTTTGTGAAATGAAATAAATATTGACACGGACGGGATGCTATTCAATTTGTCCTGATCACTGGGCTGCGGTGAGTTCTGACAGAGCAGAGTGTAAAACATAAGCTCAGGATGTAATTTCTACTGTCAACATGATGTACAGTACGGTTGTGCCAAGCACGGCGAGCGTGCGGGCTGCTAGGGAGGAGGGGCGAGCGCTGCGCCCGTGTGTGGCAGCGGGGACCGAGGAGCAGGGCGGCAGCGCTGGGCGGGAGCCCCGCACTCGGCGTCACAGCTTCGGTGCCCTCCTCTGAGCCCTGGCACCGCAGCAGCTCCCGCTAGCAATGCAGTAGTCCCCAGCTCACACGGCAGGGATGTGGCACAGTGGGCTGCTCGGGAAGGGGGCTGCTTAGGGATGTGGGAATAAAAAATGAGGATGAGGAGCTGACATTGCTCATGGTGCTGTGCTAGTCCTGGCCGGGACGTTGGGCCCTCCGGGTGCCCCTGGGGAGCACCAAATGCTGTGGCACGTGCAGGCTCTGCATGTGCATGCAGGAGGCTGGGCGTGCATGTCCTCAAGTGGCTCCAATGCCACAGCCCCCGGGGAGGTGAGAGCACTGTCCCATGGCAGCTCTGACTGCTGCTGAGCCCATGGCAGAGAGAAGCAGGGGGCTTAGGGGTGGGGAAGAGCCACACTGCAGCACGGAGCCCCATCAATGACAAGCTGAGCACTGACATCTGCCAAAAACAGGTAGATGGACTTTCAGGCTGGGACCTGAGAGCATCCGGAGGACGTACCATGCCCCCTGCCTGCAGCAAGAGCATGCAACCGCTCAGCCAAATTGTGCTGAACTTTGGCAGGGTGAGATGGCAGCTGGCAAACAGCATTAGCTCAGATATAGCAATAAGACAAGTAAACTGTTAAGTGCAAAAAGCTCCATAATGGCAGCAACTCTAAACAGGGGTTGTGGTTCCCACAGCAACGGCAGCCCGGCCCTGTGTGCACAGCAGGGCTCTCCTGCTCGGCAGCGCCTGCATGCAACGGAGCCGAGCAAGTTGCCTTGGGAACTGTGGGCAGGTCCACGGTGCTGGGCACAGCGCTGCTCCAGCACGGCCGGCCTGCCCTCTGCCCTCGTGGGCTCTCTGCCTTCCCTGCGTGGCTCCGTTTAAAGTGTCACTTAGTGGTTTATTGACAGCGTTTTGGATGCAGTTCCCTTGGTTTATACACTGTAATTCTGACAAGGCTGGGCAGAAGGGCACGGTGTGTGGTTCTGGATAACTAGCAGTGCCATCCCTGCACGTGGTGGGGCAGCTGTCCGCATTGTGGAGGAGATTCAGCACCTTGCTGTGGGTGCTGTTGACCTGGATGTTTGGTGGTGCCGCGCGGGGCCAGGGAGGTTCTCGCTGCCCTTGTAGAGCTGCTGTTGAGGTGCTCTGCATGGCCGGGGCCAGGTGGGGCTGCGTGCAGCTGTCCCGGCTGCCCTGCACCCTGGTGTCCACGCTGGGCTCCCCATGGAGCGGAGCTGGCTGCAGAGCGGCTCTGCCTCGTCGTGGGGGGCCTCGGACCAGCACTGAGTGGTGGGGTGGCAGGGAGCGGGCCCTGGGATGAAGCCAGGAGGCTTCTGCAGCTGGTGACAGCCCTGCCGAGGCTCTGTGTATGTGATGGTTCTCGAGAACATGCACAAAGGGACGGTTGGTTTCATTTCTGTTTCTGGCAGTTGCGTTTAGCAGGTACAGTTCCCTTGCACAGGGTTTTTGTACCTGTCTAGAGATGGTGCTCGTGAAGTGCGGCAGTGTTGTAGGATGCAGCGCCCGCAGAAGGAAGAAAGATGCACATCTGCCCCTGAGCCGCGTGAGCAGGGGTAGGCCGTTTGTCCCACACTTAGTCTCCCCCGTGTTTTGGCCTGGAGCTTTTCTTTGGCACATGGCTTCTGCTGGCCAATTTATTGGCACCTCCTGCTGTCTAGGAGACTCGTTCCAAAATAGCCACAAATTCCTCCAATGCGAGAAGCTGAAGAGGTGCTGAGCATGGCAGCAGAGCTCATTTTCTTTGTGTATATCTGCTGTGCATTTGTTTGTGAGGCAAAACAGCTTGCTCTGTTGCTGGCACAGTAACAGAGCTGCTGCAGGTGGGCAGCCTCTGCTCCTTTGCATCTTTGTCCATAAAAGTTTGGTCAATGAAGGGTGCAGCTGCTCTATCCAGTGAACCGCAGATGGGGGGAACAAGCCAGGCCATGTCGCCAGTCTCCTGTGTTTAGTATTTCGTGCTGTTTGATTGCAGGCATTCTTGCCAGGTTGGCAAGAGCACCTGGTCCTGTTGCAACAGTGGCAGGAATTGCTTGTGCAAAGGGAGGCCTGACAGCAGGAAGAGTTTTATTTTCCATTGACAATAGCCTTGCATGGTTGGGGGAGACATCTCAATAATGACAGCCTATTTTGACTCCGTGCTGCCTGTGTTGAGGGAGCTGTGGGTGGGGGAGGCTGGTGCCTCGGCACCGCAGCTCTTGTCATAGCGCACCGCAGCCCTGGCGCTCTGCGGACAGTGCACGGCGCGGTGCTTGAGCTGGCAGGAGTGTGTGTGGAAGATCCGTGTGTGCATGGAGGACTGGTATGTGGACACCCAAATGAGGCACAAACGGTGAGAAATAGAGTGCTAATGATCGAACGCTCTCAGCTGTGTGTGGTGAAACTTGAGGGTGGGCATTGGCATCTGCTCTGGTGGCAACAGAGCACTGCTTCAGGGACTGGCACGGGTGACACTGGGTGCCTGTCCCACCTCTTGGGCTGGCCCCCTCCCCAGCTGTGCGCTGAATGCAGCCTCCTCCTGGCCACAGGTTTCGTGGTTCCGTCAGTGCTCCAGGCTGCCCTCACACTTGCTCTAGATTCTTTCTGCAAAAGACTTGGGTCTCGAGTTTAGCCAAGCGGTGAGTCCTTGAACAGCTGCTTCTTTTTTAGCCTGGGGCCTTAGGAGTGAGATGCCAGGAAAGTGAGACTGGGTCCATGATGGAGAGCTGGAAGCTCCTGCTGCTGGAGCCGGTGTCTCCTGGAGGGAGCCTTTGCCCTTGCCTGGTGCAGCGCAGCCCATGGTCCTGGGGCACCCAGGCAGTGGCAATTCTGGACTTGTGGTGTGGAGCACGGTCCCCTTGTGTCCATCTGCAGCATGACGGGTGCTCCCTCTGCACCTGGTAGTGCTGCAGGGAGGCACCATCTGCAGATACTGGAGCACTGCTACTCATGTCCTGCTAGAGCATGAGACCACCAAAGTGAGGAGAGCTTGGGGTGCGCTTGCTGCCCTGCTGCTGGTGTCCCGGCTTTGGCCACACCATGGGCTGGGCTCTGGCGTGGGGCAGTGCTGGGCGCGCGCAGCTGCCTCTTGCACCACCACTGATACCTTGGTCTTTTCTAGGCTCCTGGAGATGCTGCCAGCTGCCTTATGCCTGCCCGCATGAACCGTTGGAGGATGGCCGTGACAGACATCGCATGGACAAAGGATCTTCGCCAGGTGCCAGGATGTCCCCCCGCCGAAGATGGGCACCAGGAGCATGAGCGCTGCAGGCCCCGGGCTGCGGGACCCCTTGCCTGGGAGCATGTGGCTGCCACGGGCTGGGTGAGCAGCGGCCGCCACAGCTCGCCCCGCTAGCACTGCTGCCAAGCGCTGCGCTGAGGAGCTGCCCCTCGCCTCTCCAGCGAGCCCGGTTGGGCCGTGGGCTGCGACCCGCTCCGAGCAGAGCGGTGCAGCCTGCTCCTGGGACATGCCAGCTGCGGACTCTGCCCTGGAGACCCGCGTGCAGCCCACGAGGTGCTGGCACCCACCACACCTGCACTAGTGGCCGAGGGCTCGGGCAGCCCCCGTCACAAATGCACCTCTGTCCTGCTGGGATGGGAGTGCTGCGGCAGCAGGACATGAAGTGCAGCGGGATGGGGGTGCTCTGCATGGACCAGTGAGCTGCATGCTGCTGGTGTGGACTTTCCTTCTCCTCCTCCCCAAAGAATGCCAGTTACCTGTCCTAAATCTCCTGTCCATGCAGCCTGTCGGAGTGTGATGGCGGAGGGTCTGCAGGGCTTCCCCTGGGCCGTGCTGCTGCTGTGCTGCGCCCTGCTGCCGCCCGCGGCCTGGGCCTTGCACGCCGAGCTGGGGGGGCCCGCGCTGGGACAGCCGGGGGACCCTGCGCTGCTGGCTGGGGGCAGAGTGAAGCGTGGCTGGGTCTGGAACCAGTTCTTCGTGGTGGAAGAGTACACGGGCACGGAGCCGCTGTATGTGGGCAAGGTAAGGCGAGCTTGATGGGTCCCTGCCGGGGGAAGGACCCATGGCAGGGGGTGGGTGGGGAAGGGGCCTGCGTGGTGGGCTCGTGGGGCAGGTAGAAGGGTGGGGAGATCAGGAGCCACGTCTCTGCTGGGGTTTGATAAGGTTGATCCCACCTTCTGAGGTCCCTTGTGGCCCCTCAAGGACTGTGTTTGTAGGGACAGGTTCTGTTGGACCCTCAGGGCAGCAATGTCTGTTTCTTTGCCGGTCTCTCATGCAGAAGGCAGTGGCAGAGCAGGTGTCTTGCTCCTGCGTGACAAGGAAATCCCGTCCCTGCTCCTGGCAGAGGGGGATGTTGTGGCACTTCTGCCTCTTGGTCTCGTCCCCACGGGGCGGTGGGGAAGGTGCTCAGCATGTGGTGCCCGAAGGGGCTCGGGGGTGTCCGAGTCTGGAGAAGGCTCAAACACGGGTCCTTGGCCATGTGCCAGGTGGGTTCCAGTGGTGCCTTGTGCCCACTGCAGCCAGCACTTGAGCGGTGCTGGATGCAGTTACAGCTAACACCCAGCTCTCTGGGGACGTGGCCAGGAGCATCCACCCCACCACGCTCTGGAGGTAGCTTAGCAGCCAGCCAGCTCCGAAGCAAGGCGGGTGCCTGCGGCTGGTCCCTTCCGCGGCCCTTTCCCACCGTCACCGCGTCACCGCTGGCCAGCATGACCCAGAGCAATTCCCTGTAAGTGCAGCCCCAGGGCCAGGAGCCGCTGGCCCACGTAGGTCTGGGTCTGGGGGGAGATGTTCCCTGATGGTGCCATGGAGCCGGGGGCACTGGCTCATCCTGTGCAAGCCTGGCCTGGGGGATCTGCAGCATCCTGCTTCGCCCTGCCAGTGTCTGAGGCTCCTGCTGGAGTGGCTGGTCTCGCCATCCGCAGCATCCCTTGTACCTCTCCACGTGCTCTTCGAAGGGCCAATACCATTTCCATAAAATCTGGGCTCTCCAGCTAATCCTTCTTCTGAACTGTAATTTCCCCCGAGGCTGCTGTCAGTTTGATGTGGATTTCTTTGGTTTTTTTAAATAGAATTATGGGGTCAGCACTAGTTACAAACTTCTGCATGTGGACAGATCTATTTTAGATAGAAGAGAGGATTAAAGGGAAAAAAAGCAGATTTAATTAAGTTGCTAATATTTAAAGAAAATTGATGAACTCGGGCTTTATGAGTTGGAGCAAACAGAGTGCGCCTTTATTATGGGCTAGTTTTTGTTTGATTTGCCTTCTTTTTCAGCCCCAGAGTCGTTTTTCATTTGTGTATCCGTGCTTTCTGTTTAATCGGTTTTAATAAGGAATATGCACCTCTGTTCGCATTTAATTTTGATTTAATTAGTAGGAAGTAATTAACAGCCTCATGAACTTCCTGGTTTTAGCCCTTTAGGACAGGGAAACCACTTTGCTGTTCAGCAGGTGGAGCAGGTGGAGGACTCGGGTCTCTCAGCAGGTGCCGGCCACCGCGGGCTCGTTCCCGATGGGGAGCTGGGTGGTGTGGGCAGCAGCGCCGGGCCCCGGCCCGGCCCCTGGGTGCCATGCAGCCTGTACAGCCGTGTGCGTCGCCCCGTGCAGGGCGTCCCCGGGAGGCGGACAGGCCAGCGCTCAGCGGCAGCCCCTGACGTGCCCTCCCCCGTGAGCCTCTTTTTAGACAAGCCACACAGATTTAGCGCCTTTAATCTTCCCTTGTAAATCAATCTCGGCGTCTTGAGTCCAGGCTCCATTTTCCTTCGTGGCTTTCCAGTTTGCGGGGATCTGCTCCAAGTGCCCTTGGTGCCAAACAAACATGAGGAGGACGGGCTGCAAGCGCAGTGGGGCTGGGGAGGTGCCGGAGCTGCCTCTGTGCTCGCCCTCGTCGCGGCTAGGGAGGTGCGGGGGTCGCGGTTCTGCAGCACGGAGCAGCTGCCCCGTCCTCGCAGGAGCTCCATCCCGCTGAAGCAGGAGTGAGGCTGCAGCGCGGAGCGGCCGGAGGGCAGCAAGGGGCCTCCGTGCGTCCTGGCGGGTGGCAGCTGCTTCCCTGGGGAACGTGGTGCAAAGTGCATTGGGATGCCTGGCGTGGGGGCCCCTCGCTCCTGAAATAAATACATAAACTGTATCTAACAAGACAAATATAATGAAGGTCTCGTAAAAAGAGGCAGCTCCGGTATAAATTCTTGCCGGTGGAGCTGTGTGTCTGAAAGGTGGATTATGGAACAGCAGTTTGGAAGATTGAATGGCCCATAAACATTTTCATATTTCATTAGCCGATTAATGGACTTTTTTTTCCCCCTTTTTTCTTTGGCAACTTTGCTGATTCTAAGCAGAAAGTGCAGAGAGCAAATGAAGGCGGCTGACGAAGCCTTTCCAGGACTGGTCCTCTTATGGATGGTCCCAATTAGCGCTGCGCTGCTCTGTCAAATGCATTCAGCCTGTCCAGTTACTGTTAATAGATTTCTCATAAGTGGCTGGATTGCGAAAACCTCATAACTCAGTTTAATGCCACCAATAAAATGATCAGTGGACGCCTGGCCTGGCTTCCAGTCAGCTCCTTGTCCATGGGGAGCTGCTATTTACCCTTTCTTTCCTTGACTTCAAATGCTGTGTTAATTGGGAAGCTGCAAGGGAAAGGGCTACAAAAGCATCTCCCAGGGGCCTCTTCCATCCTGAGTATGGGTTTGGAAGCCATCGGCCCCAGGCAGGACATGTGGCGAGCGCATGAGCTCTTGGGCAGGTCAGAGGGGCTCCTTGTGCCGTGGGGACACCAGTGGCCTGGGATGCCCCGCATGGCGCCTTTGGCCTGGATGCAGTGAGTTTGTCCCTCCGTGTGGGATGTGGGTGGCAGTGGTACCAGGTAGAGCTCCCTGCGTCAGCCCTGGTGCTGCCCCCCTCCGCCTCTTTCCCACAGATCCACTCGGACTCGGATGAAGGGGACGGCTCCATCAAGTACACTATCTCTGGGGAGGGCGCGGGCACCATCTTCCTCATTGACGAGATCACGGGCGACATCCATGCCACTGAGCGCCTGGACCGGGAGCAGAAGACCTTCTACACGCTGCGGGCGCAGGCGCGCGACCGGCAGACGGACCGGCTGCTGGAGCCCGAGTCGGAGTTCATCATCAAGGTGCAGGACATCAACGACAGCGAGCCCCGCTTCCTCGAGGGGCCCTACATCGGCAGCGTGGCCGAGCTCTCCCCCGTTGGTAGGTGCGGGTGGCCGTGCCCCCGTTGCGCTGCCGCGGCGCTGCAAATCCCTGCCTGGGCAGCAGGGAAGGAAGAGTAAATAATGGGGCTTAGGGGAAACAAGTGGATAAATCCTCTGAGCCGATTGCAGGCTGCGGCTGGAGTGTAGGGCAGGGCTGGGGAGGCGCCAGCTGCCGTGTGCTGCAGCGGCGGGGGGGCAGCCCGAGGATGGCACCGGCCATGGGGGACCGAGACCACCAGAGGGGACAGACACCAGCCATGGGCCGCCCCAGTGCTGTCCCTCCCCTGGAGCTGCACGGTGCCCGCTGGCTCTGCAGCGCTGTGGGCTTTCACTACCGGCCGAGATTGGGGGGTTGTTGCATGTGGTGGCAGAGCAGCTTCCCCCTCTTCCCTGGGGCATCCCAAGCTCTCTCCAGGGCTGCCGAGCTCCCCTTCCTCCTCCCTCCCCCTGCCCAAATCCTCTCCCACCTCAAGCTGCGGCCATGCGCTCCTGGGGAAATGAAAGCCAGCGTGTGGGCAGCAAAACAGGAGGCATCCCATTCCCAAAGGGAAGAAGGAAATTAAATTAATCTATTTTGCTTGAACAACTTTTAAAAAAAGGCAGGAATTCTCAACTCTGGGTATTAGACAAGGATTCCAATTCTTTGAAAATTGCTAACAATTATGGAGCTGCCTGATCAGAGTGATGTGAACAAGACATATCAAAGGAGACAGTGTCTATGCGAAATTGGAGATCAGAGGGAGAAAGAAACACGGTTTCAGAACATGAAAGCAGGCAATTCCTGCAAATTAAAATATTCAGAAGTTAAAAGTAAGGAGAAGTGTTGCGAACGGCGTGGGATGTGCTTTTGAGCCGTGCGCTCGCAGCGGGAGCTGCGTCCTGCGTTCGCTCTGCCCTCGCTCTGCCCGGTGGGGCCGCCCGCAGCCTGGGCAGCCCTGGCTACTCAGGAGACTTGCTGCCGGTATGTCCAGTCTGTGCTTGGTTGGGTGCGGGTGTTTCCCAGGCCCTCAGAACCTAGAGCTTTGCTCCCCGCTGTGGATGGGGCTGCATGGGGCAGGTGCTGGGAGCGGGATGTCCTCCATCTCGGAGCACGGCTGCAGGGAGCTGTTTTTTGCTCCCAGCCTCTGCTGCTCTGCAGCCCAGCCTGACAAGTGAGGGTGACCTGCCTCCTCCTCCTCCTCCTGTGCTCCTGCTTCCCGTCCCCAGCTTGGGCTGGTGCCTAAGGCCGGTGCGTGGGTGGTTTCCTCCTGCTCACGGTGGCTGTCAGCTGCAGCTCTCCAGTCCCTGCCAGCAGCAAAGTCCCAGCCCCCGGAGCTGGGTGCCTTCCTGGAGTACAGAGAGGAGTAAAACAAATGTGGCCAGATCAGCTCGGTGACAGAAAGAGCAGATCAAAGGACATTATTTGCATAATGAAGGAGTGCTAATTGGGAGGGAAAGTCATTTGATTTCCCAGTGTCTAAGTGAGAATGACAAGTAATAAGAGAACTGCTCAAACTCTTGCTGAGTAGCTGGGACTGCTCTGCCCTAGGGCCAGGACAGCCAGTTTGGATAGTGACAGCATAAATGCTGCTCGAGTTGGAGAATAGTTGTGTTAGGGTGGATTGAAGGCCTCTTTCTTCCAGGATCTTGTCCTGACAGTGGCCAAAGAGCGGGTGCTTGTGGGTGCATTAGGAAGCATTTGTGATGCTTTTCTTCTCCCGGCCAGCAGTCAGTTTCAGTTTGGGAATTTACTGAGCTATATTTGCTTTTCATAGATTCAGTGAATATCAATGTCTTTGTCGTTTGTGAACTTATCCACGCTCACCTTAAATATCTGCAAATGAGAAAGTAAAAGTTTGCAAGAGGAGACTTGGAGCGGCAGAGAAGGCGGGACAGAAACCACTAGGGATGCAGCCAGCTGCCTGGGAGCTGCGGGAGCTTCACCTTGTAATAGGAGATGCTAAAATTAGATGTGTTTTGGGCTCCCTTCTGGAGCTCCCTGGGGTCTGCTCAGCTGTAGTCTGCCGCACACGGGCGTGAGCATCCTCTGTGCTGCCTCCTGCATGAGTTCCGCTGAGAGCAAAGCGGGTGCTGCAGCTCTGAGCTTGTCTTGGGCTGACCAGGGAGCTGGCAGCAACGGATGTGGTGGGAAACGCGTGTCCTTTCATCTGTACCGTGTTCCTCCCTTGCTGCATTTGCTCTCCTTATTTCTGTGTAGCACCAAGTCCAGATTAGAGATGATCTGGCTGTGCAGACAGAAACTTGGGGTCAAGCTCTGACTCCAGCACAAAGCTGGCTGAAAGCAGAAGTGATTATTGTGGAGAGAAATTGTTTAATCTCCACACTGGAAATAGAAAAAGACTCGTTTAACATGCAGCCAGAACATTCGTAGGCAGCCTGATGGGTAGATTTTTTTAATAGAAAGTGCTAAAGTTGGAGTGTGTATCTGGGAAGGGCTGGGGTAGCAAGCAGCCAGGAGGCAGCCTGGCCCTGCCTGCTGGCCCTCATGGGACCCCCCAACCCTTCTGTGCTGTGCTCTGTATCACGGGGTAAGGTCTGGAGTCCCTGCTGACCCTCTCCTCCAGAGACCGTGCGCAGAGCCCCCATGCAGTGGGTTTTCTCCCCTGGACCTTACCTGCTTGGTGCTGGAGAGTGCAGGAGTGTCTCTTCTGGTTGGTGTCTGCCAGACCTCCCTGAGGATGCTTCCCTTGTGTGTGTTTGACTGCCATAGCCAGATTAGCTCCCCCGGGTTTGTCCTGAGGGGTGTGAGAGCTCTGCAGTGAATTCCCCCTGGGTCCGGCCTGGCTTTCTACCAAGTCAGAATGTTCCTGAAACTGCAGGAAACTCATTTCTGCTCCAGTAATTTTTAAGCTGCCCTGGTTTGTTTTCCTCCCTAGTGTTCTGCCTGCCTGCTTCTGGGGTGCACCAGATGCTGTGTGAAGGCTGATGACTTGATGGTTTGTAAAGTCTGAGCAGCACCCCCCATAGCACCCAGACCTCGAGGTGGGAGCCCCGAGCTCTGGCACCAGTGTGGGATGCGTGGCTCTGCCTGACCAGGCACTGCTCTCGGGCTCCTTTGTGTTCCATGGCGATGAAATGACCCATAGAGTTGGCAAAAGACTTGCACAGAAAGGTTGTGCCTGGCTCTGAGCGGGGATAGAGAGTCCTTCAACCCAGGACAGCGCCCTGAGCCTCTGAACAAGTGCTGGAAGTGGCCCTGGCTGCGCTCCCCCCGCAGGAGTGCGGCTGCTTGGGCTGAATGCAGGTTTGTTAGGATTTTCCCCACCTGAGAAGAGTGCTCAGCCTCATCAGAGGAACAGGAAGGAGTATCAGGCTGCTGCTGCCCACTGAGAGAGGCTTTCCTTGCTTCCTCTCAGGATCAGCACTGGGCAGTGCTGCTGTCTCTGTGAGGTCTGTGCCCCTGCGGAGCTGGGGGCACCCTGGTGTGTTTGCCTGCCAGGCACTGCCTCTGCTCTGTGTGCAAGGTGTTGGAGCATATCTGTGTTTGCAGCCATTTCAGGACCCTCTTCAGGGCTCTGTGCTTGGAGGCTGCTCTGAAGCGGCGTTGCACCGGCTGCGACTTGGAGATGGTTTGGAAAGCAGTGGGAGGCTCTGGCATGTGCCGGGAAAGAGATGGGAGCTGCAGGTGAAGAGGTAACAGCCAAAGCCAACACGCATTGTCTGCTGCTGCTTGTTTACCTCTTTGCAGGCCTGCAGCCTGGCTGTATTTCTATCCCTAGGGAAGTGACAGATCCCTTTGGCTTGCTTGTAGATTTTCTGCAGGGTCTCTTTGCTCTTGGACGTGTTTAGAGTTTGCCTGTTGACATTTATTTTAGCTAAAATGGTCTGGAGTGAGTGGCATAGTAAGTGGTCTGGAGCCATTAGCCTTCTGTGTGCAGGTGGAGAGCTGCCTGCCATGGTCCCTGGTAGGAAACTGGCTCCCAGGGGAGCCTAGGAATGGTGCAGGAGCCAAGGGAAGTGCAGTGTGGCTATGGCCAGCTGTGCCGCTCCAGCCCTGTGTGGCCCTGCTCCATCCATCCAAGGCTCTAGGGCTGCCCACCCCGGGGCTCGCAGCAGCAGTGTGCAGCCCAGCGGGGCCGGCAGCCGTGCTCTGTGCCCTGTCTGCAGCTGCGGCGAAGGTGCCGGCACCAGCTGGGCTGCTCCCTCCTGGAAGGCAGGGTCTCGGCCGGGGCCACAGCGGGAAATGCTCTTTGATGTGCTCTGCTGGGCTGCACCTTTGCAGAAGGAGAGTAAAAGGCAGAGCCTGGCAGCCTCATTAATTTTTATGTAAAATTGTTGGTTGCCTCTGGTTTCTTGGGGTCAGCTGGTGGGGGAGAAGAGGGAAATAAGATCTTTCTTTCTCTTTTCATGTCTAAATATTTCTTTGGGCATGAGCTCAGGATCCCTGGTTAAGGGGTGTGGGTTATGCAGCACATGATGTTTAGATTTTATTTATTGCATCTTTTATGGCTGAGGCAGATGCCAGGAAAGTGCTGTACAGGCTGTACCGGGTGGGCAGCGCTATGCTTGGAGAGCAGGGACTAATAAGGGAGCTGGCGTGGGAGCCGGTGTTCTGGGGTCCTATAGGAGGAGGGGGTGAAGTCTTAGCAGTAAATTAGAATCTAGGACCTTGGAAGTGGGGTCCTGGGCTGCTGATGCCTGGGGGGCCTTGAGCAGGCTGCAGCACGGTGCTGGGATGCTGGTGTGTGCAAAGGGGGTTCTTGGTGGCTGCCTGCCCAGTGCAGGAGCAGTGGGAAGGGGCAGAGCACTCTTCGCGCCAGGCTGGTGGCGCTGGCGGGGATGGCAGGTGCTGCGGGTGCCCGGCTGCTCTGCTGCTCTGGGGTTTTCCCTGCCAACAGCTGGGGTGCTGCGAGACGCGGCCTGAAACCAGGCGCAGGACCCGCCTGTCCAATGGGTGCCCTGCCTTCCCCCCCGTGCAGTGGTGTGCAGCGTTGGGCTGAATACAGCACGGAGCGTTGCTGTCTGGCAGGGAAGGATTAGTGGGAAAACTGCGCAGTGCCTCAGGAGAACAGGTCTGCAGAGAGGCAGCGTGAGGCACAAAGCCTGGTGCGCCCTTGGGCGGCACCCTTAGGTGACGGCACTGCTGCGTGTGGCATGGAGGGTCTCCTACCAAGCTCTCTCTCCTCCACTTGCTGTTGGGCTTCCCAGGAGCTTGCTGGGGCTCGGGGTAGGGATTGCAGTGCAGGTCTGGTGTGGGGGAATTGGAACTGCCTGGGGGCAGGAGGCCCCTGCAGAGCCTCGAGGAGGCGAGAAGGAGGCAAGGCCAGCGTTTGGGTGCTGGCGAGGCAGGAGGCTAGTGCTGTCTCGGCGTAGTGGGGACGTGCCTGGCAGAGATGCGCCGTAACTTCACTGAAGACAGTGGAGCATAAATAAGTCGACTTGAGCCAGCTTGTTGCTGAAGACTGATGAGGGGGACTCTTGTGTTATCAGCAGAGCTGCAGCTCTGAGAAGATGGCCAGGAAGGATGAAAAGCAGCCATGGTAATAGCTTGCTGCTTTTCCAGTGAAAGCCCTTTCCAGGATGCTGGATCATGGGGGAGCACCCCTGCTGCTGGCAGCTGCACCGTTAGTGCTGCTGCCTCATGCCTGCAGTGGGAGCCCAGGCTGGGCTGCTGCAGAATTGCCCCGGTCTCCTGGACCTGCTGGTGCCTGGACTGACTATGGGCTTGGGTCTGCAGAGGGGGCATAGGAAGGCACAAGGACCAGTTTTACCATTTCTCTTCATTTTTCCTGTGAGTGGTTTCAGCTCCCTTCCAGACTGGTTATCTCTGAAGCACAATCTGCCTTTTGACTGCAGCTGCTTCTCTGGGATCTTGTTCTTTATAAATTACCACCTTATCAGCCCTTGGCCATGGTAGTGTCTTCCATCCGGGACATTCATAGTTGGTTTGATGTTTACTACGAGCAATTCAGGGTTCATGTCCCCCATCCAGCACCTCCTTCTGCTGGGGAGGTGACTGGTGCCAGGCTTGTCCCCCAGGGCAGGGATGCTCTGAGTCTACATCTGGATAGGTGGGACTAGGCAGCTGGTCCCCATGGGCCTGTGGCCACAGCATCTCTATCCAGGGGTACCTGGAGGCTTCCACTCCTTCCTCCCCTTCCTGTTCCTGCAGCTCTCGGCCCCTTTGCTCCCGGCCCCATTCTCATGTCCTGGGTCCTGCTTTTTGTCAAATTGAACATGATGTCAAATTAAAGCCATCACAGGAACAGGCAGAGTGAAGCACCCAGTTTAATGAGGCAGCGTTGAAAATCAATAACTTAATTGCAGCCGTTTGATGGACTTTTATCCAATTTATAGTTCTCCTGCCCTGCTACGTGTGGAGCATGAGGACATGGTGCTGTGTCTGGCTCTGGGCAGGAGGCAGGTTCACCTCTCCCAGTCTCCAGCAGCTCCTTGTCTGCTGCACAGGTGGTGCTGGAGCTGGGAGCAGATCCTGGCCCACAGGTCCCTCCGTGGGCTGGAGTTGGCCGCACAACTTGTGATGGTCAGAGAAGGGGCAGGCTGGTCACCGAGCCTCGTCCCTGGGCCGTTCCCAGATGGTCCCCAGCTGTTCCCCAGGACAAAAGCGCATTTTTGGTCGTGTTTTGGGAGCCCTGGTGCCGTGGCCTCTGGGGCAGATGTTGGTGCACTTGCACACAGCTATTTGCTCACTTTTGTGAGTGAACACATGCTGTTGGAGTTGGCCCCTGGGTTTATGCTCTTGCCTCTTCCTACTTTCATCTGTTTTCCTCTTGTCCCTGCTGCAGGCACATCTGTGATGCAGGTGATGGCATCAGATGCTGACGACCCCACGTATGGGAGCAGCGCGCGGGTGGTCTACAGCGTGCTGGAGGGCGAGCAGCACTTCACTGTGGACAGCAAAACAGGTGAGCAGCTTCCAGCGGGCACCGCAGCATAGCGGGGGCAGAGTTGGCGGGAGAGCAGGTCCTGGCCTCGTGCCTGCCCCTCTGCACTCGATGTGTGTGCCGGGGTCCTGCCCCGCACGCTTGTGCATTGGAGAGGAAGCGCTGAGCTCCGGCGGCTGCTGCCCCTGCGTGCAGTGCCCTTGGGAAGTGCCTGGAGTGGGACCTGCTCCCAGCACGGCTGCCCTGTTCCGCCACCCTCCACAGCTCTGCTCGTTGCCAGGAGCAAATATGTGCCTGCCATAGGCACATAAAACCTCAATGTGAAAGGTTTAAATACTACCAGAGGGCCCTTACCAAAGGCTGCATTGTTATCACCAGGGCTTTGATTAAAGGTAACACTTTAAATTAAGGATTGGTTTATAAATGTTCTATTAATATTTAATGAAAGAACAGTAGAAACTCTTCTATTCCTTAATAACTTATAATAGAACCTGTTGTAAAATGCATCTGTAATAAATCTCTAGCAGATGATGCTCTGACATACTGGTTAGAGTAGACCATAACCAGGAGATGTTGGGGTATATATTCTCCTTGCCTCCCAGGAGTGTGACTCTCATTACCTTTAATGTGAGTCTTGCAAGCTTGCTAGGGAGGGAAGACACTCAAACGCTAATAAGAGGTATTTAAGGCACAAAGCATGCAGTAAAGTACTCAGAGTTTAATGAAAGTTGTCAAAGGACAAGCTTGATGGGCCGCTGCAGTCCTTTTTGGAAAGCAGATGGGTGAAGTACCTCCACTCTGTGTTGGGCAGTGGTGGTGTAGGAACATAGCCTGGATGCCAGGTCTGCCAGACTGACCCGTGTCTGTGCTAGCAGTGATTTTTACAGTCTATATTTATGTAGGTAAGGGTGAAATGAATTCAGAGGCCCCAGGGTACGGAGACTGGGGCAGGTGCATGTGCCTGAGCCTGTGCATCTGTGTGAACGCAGGCGTATCCTGATGTGCAGGCAGGCGGGTCACAGCTCAGCCTGTCACCAGTACTGCTGCTGCCGGAGGAGGGCTGGAATCTGGGACAGCTTCTGGGCACAGCTGGCACCTGTGCAGAGTACCTGGTGGAAAACAGCATTTTCTGGTCAGAGGCTGATGCTGGGGGGCATGTGTGAAGCAGGCTGCACCGCTCTGCCTCGCTGGGGGCTGCCCTGCAGCCGCTGTGCTTTCTGCTCAGGTCTACACTGTTTTATGTTAAAAGGTGGCAGCAGAAAATGACAGGTAAGCGCTGAAAATTCGCGTCCAGGTGGGATCTTGTTAGTCTGAGACTGTGTGGAAGCCTGGAACTGGGCTGCCGGGATGAGGAGGCACCACCAAGAGTACGTGCAAGTCAGGACATGCTGAAGCTGGGCTTCCTGCAACAACATTAATGCTGCTGTATTAGGACATAAACTAAAATATGCCCCATGAGCTGCTCTGTGAGCTCTTGTTGCGCTGTGGATTCAGGCTTCTTGATTCCTTGACTTCTTGTGTCTTAATTCTCAAGCTGCCTGTTCCTTATACAAGGGCCTGGCTTGATTTACTGTTCTACTTGCTTTAATGCACAAAAGCGAAACCACTGACAGGCTGCAGAGAAGCCTCGGCCCCTCTAAAGCAGGTCTGTGTGCGGGATATAAAGCAGGTTTGGTGCCATGACCAGCCTGCAGCCTCCCTGTGCCCCGGGAGCAGCGCCCGTGGGCGCAGCGGGACGCGCTGCAGTCGTCCCAGGGGCTGCGCTCAGCAGAACCAGTGCTGCCGGCAGCAGCAGGGGCTCCCTCAGCCCCTCCTGCCTTGGTGGCAGCCTGACAACGGAGCATCCGCTGAAGCCAACCCCGCTCCATTCCCACCGTACACTGGAATAGGTTCTTGTGCTATGCAGGAAGCCTGGCCTGCCCCCCTGCCTCAGGTGGCCCAGCTTCTGCCCTGAGCATAAGATTTAATTATCCATAGCAGCAGCATAACTCTCGGAGCCACCGTTGTTATTAACGGCCATAAAAAGAACCATAAAAACCTGGCGTGTTACATTTCTTGTAATATATGATAATGAAGAAACATTCATTTCCCCCTCTTGGCTTTGACCTGCTTTTTGCCTGTTCTTGCACATGCATGTGCTCCTTGTAGCTCAGCTAAACCTGTAGCTCCTTCCAGCTTAGGTTCTTCACCTTTTTAGCTGGGTCTTTCACATTGTTCTTTGTAATACAGGTGTTGCCTGAGTGTGACGTGCACTGTGGTTGCTTAGTGTGTCCTCCAGCCTTGGCTGTTGCTAGCTGGAGTATTCAGGTGGGGTTTTGGGCTGGGTAGAACTTCCAAAGGCAGCATCCAAACTGCACGGCTGGAAGGACATGCTGCACGTAAGTCCTGGGTATAGAGAAGATGGAGCAGGACTCTGCTCAGAGGTGCACAGCCAAAGGACACAAAATGCAGCAAGGGAGATAAATGTTGGACATAGAGAATATTCTTTCCCACAGAAGTGCTGCATCTCTATCCTTGGAGATGGTCAAAATCCAGCTGGGCATGATCTGGAGTAATTGGATATATTGTTAAAGATGGACTGTTCTGAACTGTGGTTAGACAAGGCACGACCCGAGGTTCTTCCATATGTGCGAGTCCCTTATTGTGGTGGCTTTGCACTGCACTGATGGGGCATCATGGTTGTGACACCTCTCAGCTGGAACGTGCTTTGTCTGGAGGGTCTCCAAGGATGCAAACTTAGGAGCTGGAGGGATCTAAAAGCAGAGTAAGCCATTAATGATGGGATTCCCGGAAGGCAGTTACCTGCTGAGCACTTTGTCCGGCTTTATTTTTATAAGCCAACAGTGTCTGCTGTTGAGCAGATTTGCTGGTATTTGTGTGATGCTGTGAGTGTCCCCTTGCCTGGTAATTACACTCTGATTAATCTGAATCATGCTGGCGAACCACATGTGCCTTGTACCAGAGGGGATGCCATCGTGTGTATGTATTATTCAACTAAAACAGATGCTGTCAAAAAGTAGGAAGGTTTGAGTTGGAGGTGGTTCTTGCTGTGCCGGCAGTGTCCAGGAAGGGCGGAGTTTGATTTTTCTGGTTGGAAGGAAGGTGAATTTGTGCATCTTGAGAGATGGTGGCAGAAACTTCTGTGTTGTGCCCAGGGCTGTGCAGGTCCCTCCCTGCCTCTTCTGTCTCTGTGCCAGGAAGGGATTTGCCACCATTTCCTGCTGCTTTTGCAGAGCTCCTGGGGCTCAGGTCTGGGAGCAGAGGCTCGTCTGGCTCCAGGAGATGAGACTGCGGGTTTGTTGCCGGCGGCTGTTAGTGCTGAGCCTCGCGGCACCGCGAAGGAGGGATTGGGGTGGAGCTGGTTTGACTTGCTGGGGCTGTGACCCTTGAGCCTGCAGCCTGGGGTGCCCCGTGTGACTTCAGAGGGAACGACTGCCTGGGTGACAGTCCTGCTGGGCCCACGGACGCTTGGGACAGGGAGTCGCTGGCGCGAGGCCCCTGCTTTTCTGGGGTGCCCATCTGTGCAGGAGGTGGTGCCTGCTGCCAGGCTGCTCCGGGCTGGGTGTGATCTTGTGTCCCCGTGTGCTGGAAGAGCCACAAGCAGCAGCTGGGCTCTCAACTGCCATGTTCTGCACGAGCTGCTTGGCCTGGATGTGCCTCAGGGACAGGTGACCTTGGAGGTGCTCTGGGAAGTGCCTTAGCACTCTCCTCCCTTCTTGCACGGGGTATTACAAGCTATATCATTATGAGTCGCTCCGTTAAGTCATTACAACCTTAGTGAATACATGAGCTTTATCCTTCTCATCCCAATTCATCACTATTGTGCTGACATGAATAATTTTTATTATAAAATGCTTCAGACCTTGTTAATTAACAGAATTGCTTAAATTTCACCAAGATAGTTCTTGCCCAGAAATAACAGTTTTATATTCATAGCAGTGTCACAGGAGAAGCCTGTGAGCACAACGAGCTGGGCCAGCCCTGTGCAGTTGCAGGCACAGGGTCCTTGTGCAGGGCCCTGTCTGCCTTCCCCAGGCTGCCTCTCGCCAGGACGTGTGCTGGAGGTACCTGTACCCGTTGCTGCAGCACTGCAGCCTGTGTGCACCAGGAGGGCTAGGACTCCTAATTCTGTGACTTGTGAGCAGTCCTGGGGGAGTAGGGGAGCCTGCACAGACCCTGGCCACACCACAAGGTACGCAGTACCCCCGACTGCCCTAAGGGGTTGCGGTGCTCCCTTAGAGAGGAGTTTTGCAGTGCTGGGAGCACAGACCTGTGTGAGTGATGGACTGGGGCTGTGAGCCGCCCCAACCCATGAAGCTGGAACTGCAGGAAGGAAGAGGCACAAGGCAGAGCTTCCTGATTCATGGGACTGAAGGCAGCGAGAGCCCAGGTAATTGCAGAGCTGGAATGACAGAGGAACCAGGGGAGCTGGGTGAAATTGTGCCTATCCGCAACAGCCCGGGAGCTGCAGGGATCCGAAACAGTGGTGATGTCTTTATAATAAATCCTAACAATGATAATCGCTGGAATAATTGCTAGTTTCAGAAAGCGAGGAGAGATAAATGTCTCCAGAACTGTGCTGCCAGCTTCTGCTGCACCTGTAATGTCATGACAAAGAGAGAAATTTCCCTGTTCCTCTCAGCCCCTTCGAGCTCCGGCACTGGTGGGGCCGAGGTGGAAGAGGTCGCTCCAGATGAGTGCAGAGGCGGTGGGGCTGGTTCCTCGGAGCCCCTGGATGTGTCCCCGAGGCCCCATCTCCCCTCCTTGCAGCAGCCAGAGGAGGGGGCTCCGGCCGCTGCAGGGGCTGCTCTGCTGCACACAGGCTGTGCTGGGCATTTCCAGCGGGGTCTGCACGGAGCCCACTGCTTCGGGCACCTACCAAGGCCTGGCATCGCTTGCGCTTTTCTTGGGGTGCCTGGTGGCACCGGGGTGATGCTCTGGGTCTGAGGGGTGCAGGAGAAGCTCCTCGCCAGAGCCCTGCCCTGGAGCCCATCCACCGCAACAGGGCAGCCCCTGCAGCCCCTTCCCTGGTGCCGGGCAGGACTGCGGGTAGAGAAAAGCAAGGATGGATGGTTGTTGATCGCAGTAGAGAAGGTAGAGCGGGTAGTTGAGCAGAAAAGCCTGCAAGAGCAAACTGAGAAAAAGCAAGCTGTCTAAACATGTGGGAGACTCAAAGTGAGCTGGAGGAGACTTCAAAGTGATTCCTAGCTGATTTGGGATGCTTCTAGGTAATGCGGAGTGGGAATGTGCTGCTAATGATGGCACATTCATATTGCTGTATCATTGCTGTGCGCGGTGCCACCCAGGGCAGGGCTGTCCCTTTATTTGTGCCCAGAAGTTTGTTCTCTGCTTTGCTCCTATGCAAATGAGTCTGCCCCAGCTGGCAGAGAACTCACAACTTCTGCCCTTCAAGGGGCTTTTTCTGGGCTTTACAATGCTTTCTTCCAGGTCTCGCATCCCTTTGTTTTTGTAATACTAGTTGTTCTTTCAAGCTTAGGTAACTAAAGACCTGCGCTAGGGACTTTTATTTTACTGTTGTCCTTCATAAAGGGAAGGTTTAGTGCCATGCTTTTAAGCTTTGTGGTCTCAAGAGATAAGGAAAAAAAAATAAATGGGGGGAGATAGAGGTGGGAAAAAGGCATCCTCAGCTCTTTAGGCTGTCCCAGCAAGCAGAAGCTGGGGCTGGGTGGGTGCAGGCTGGCAGGGCCAGGTCTGCCGCATGCCCCTGCCTGCTCCAGCCTGGTGGTTGTGCTGGGCCACGGGGAACCTGAGCTTCTGTGTCCTCTGTGCGCCTTGCCTCAGTGGCGAGGAGGGCGGGCCTGCTGCAGCCTTGTGCTGGTGCGTCCCAGGGCTCAGCAGGAGCTCTTGCACCCCTGTGCAAACCCGCAGCCCTGTTCGGGGACACTCTGACATGCCTGGGCTCATGCTGTCCTCTGCTTTGCAGGTGTGATCCGGACCGCAGTGGCTGACCTGGACCGCGAGACGCAGGACCGATACGAGGTGGTGATCCGAGCCACAGACATGGCGGGACAGCTGGGTGGCCTGTCGGGATCCACCACAGTCACGATTGTGGTCACCGATGTCAATGACAACCCGCCACGCTTCCCGCAGAGTGAGTCCTGGCACGGGCTGTGGTGCCGCGAGTGAGACTGGGGCCCCCAGCCTCGTGGGGAGCCCCCCGTGAGTCTGCAGTGAGAGCTGTCCCCATGGCCAGCAGTCCCCATCCTGGGGACGCTCCTGCTGCAGCCCCCGTGCAGCCCCTGGCCCGGCAGTGCTGGGGACAGAGCCACCCCAGGCCAACCCTGCAGCCCCCAGGCAAGCGCCTGCTCCCCGTGCAGGGTTAGGGGCCACAGGGGCGTGAGACGAGGAGAACAGGGTGGCCCTGCCTGCTCCCAGTGCCCCTGAGCAGCACAGGGAAGAACACAAGTCTGAGAGGCTTCGGCAGCACCTCCTCCAGCTCCTGTCCCTCAGGAGCCTGGGCAGGGGCGCCCGATGTCTCCAGGCTGCTGCTTGTGTCATTCGAGCATGATGCTCTGCATCTCCAGACAGCAGAATGGGCACAAGGCAGCTCTGCGGTCGTGTCAGCTGCAGAGCCTGGGGAACTTATTGGCATTGTGCAAGGGCAGAGCCGCAGCTGGAGGGGGCTGTTGGCCCAAGGGCTCCTGGAAGTTGGAAGCGGTAACGTTTGCCAGGAGCCAGAGAATGTGCTGACCACAGGGTAGTGCCATGTAGAGGAGCCTGCCCTTTCTCTGCCTGAAAACCCCTTTGCTCCCATCTGCACCCTCATTTCTGTCTGGGGTTCATAGTTTCCTCCAGTGGGGTGCCCAGGGTGCAGGTACTTGAGGCTCAGACAGCTCCTGGGCAACCAGGCAGGGCTTCACCAGTGGCAGCGGGCTGGCTAGGGACACCAGTGCTCTCCGCTCTCTAGAGATGTACCAATTCAGCGTGGTGGAAACCGCCCCCGTGGGCACTGCCGTGGGGAGGGTGAAGGCAGAGGACTCGGACGTCGGTGAGAACACAGACATGACGTACCAGGTGAAGGACGAGGAGGGGGTCGAGATGTTCAGGGTCATCACAGACAGCAACACCCAAGAGGCAGTGATCATGGTGCAGAAGGTGAGTCATGGGGAGGGGGTTTGGGAGTGAAGGGAAGGCTCCATGAGGGCTCTGGTCCAGTTGCAGCATTCAGTAGCAAGAGCCCCCAGCGCTGCCCTGGCAGCTGCCCTCGGGCACTGCAGCAGCAGGAGCCTCTCCCTGTTCCGGCTGTCCAAAAGCAGATCCGAGCTGGAAGGGAGCAGCAGTTCGGTGCTGGCACAGCTCGGCGCTGTGGCCACCAAGTGAGCAGCGCATAGGTAGAGCTGTACATGGTGCTATGGAGACTAGTGCTTACAGCTGGGCTTGACAGCACTGTTAGGAGGAGAAATATGCCCACCTAATTCCTGTCCCTGATCAACGGCACTTTGAGTGCATCTGCTCTTGGTGGCAAACACAATCAAGCAAATACTTGATGCAGGCAAGAAAGAATGATTGTTCACCAAGGCCACGGCGCTCAGCTCGCCTCCCCGCGGAAATGATGGCGGGGTGATTAATGATAAGGAGCTGCTCGCTTGCCTGCACGCAACTTGCTTGTGCCCGGCGCGTGTGGCCACTGCACCCTGTGCTGCCAGGGTGCCTGGCCGCATGTGGGGACAGTTGGAAGCCGCTGTCCCCTCCTGCACTGCTGGGTCTGGGGCAGAGCAGCGGTGTGGGGACTCCCAGGCTCCCCCGGGGGTTGTTGCAGGCAGAGGGCTGAGCCTGCATGACCCTCTCCCTTGGTCCAGCCTTTGGACTACGAGTCCAAGAAGGTGCACACGGTCGTGGTGGAGGCCCTCAACAAGTTCGTGGACCCGCGGTTCGTGGACCTGGGCACCTTCCGCGACCAGACCATCGTGCGGGTGTCAGTGCTGGATGTGGATGAGCCCCCCGAGTTCCGGCCCCCCTCCGACCTCATGGAGGTGCAGGAGGACGCGCACGTCGGCTCCATCGTGGGGGTGGTCACCGCTCTTGACCCGGATGTGGCCAACCACCCTGTACGGTAAGCAGCGGTGCCGGCACAGGGCTGGGGCTGGGGGGGACAGGTCCCGGGGGAGCAGGAGCGAGCGCGCAGGCAGCAGGTGCGTGAGAGTGGCTGCCTCACGGTGACAGATGTGTCACCGGCGGTGAGGGCTTGCGGATGGCAAGGGAGCGATGGAGAGGGCGCCGCGTGGCACCTGCGCGTCCTCGCTGCTGACAGCAAGCTGTGCGCGGCCCGAGCAGGAGTGATGGGGCAGCATGAGGAGCAACACGCGGGCGTTCGGGGTGCAGCGTGTGCGTGCGTGTGCACTGGGATCAAAGGCCAGAAGAATTTATATTTGACCAGGGGACATAATCCAGGCAGCAGCTTATCTGCACAGGACATTTCCCATTTCCATTTAATTTGTGGCTAAGGAGATTGTTACCTTGTTAAACTGTTATTACCTGAGGCACAAAGCAGCCTTCTGGCTCTGCCAACTGGACTGAGTCATGAGCAGTTGGAATGAAAAGCTGATGTTCAGAAAACAGCCTCAACGTGTGGAAAATTTCCTTCAAACGCTGTGTGTTCTTGTGCCAGGTGACAATACGGCTGCAGCCACCTTGTGTGTGGCTGCTGGCTTCTCATGAGCTGCACGGGCTCTGCCTTCGAGCTGTGCATGGAGACTGTCCTCACAGCGATGGGCTGGGCCAGAGTGGGAGCAGGGGCACGGGGCAGAGGAGGACGTGGGCAGATAAGGGCAGTGCAGGCTGCCCTCGCAGCACTTGCTGCACTGCATGTGTCCTGTCGCGCGGCACAGCGAGCGCGCTGGCTTGGCTGGCCAGGGGGGCACCTCGGACGTGCGCAGTCCTCACATCTGTGTGCCAGTGTGTGTGTGCACGTGCCTTCTCACTTGAACACTTCTAGTAGTGCTGAAGAGTATAGATTTTATTTTCTGATCTATAATTGTAGGAAAGGGGCCTTGGGGACAGCACTATTCTTATTCTCGTTCTCTCTTGTTTTTCTTGTTGCTTCCCTGCGGAGCTTGTTGCATTGTTTGCAGATGGAACAAAGGGAAGCAGAGGAGGGAGGCTTTCTGCTGCTGTGCAGAAGGTGATATTTGAAACAGGGACTTGAAGCAGAGAAAGGCAGTTTCAAGTGCACAGCAGGATCAGGAGGGTTAGAGCCCAAATTTTACCATGTGAGTATCTCTGCCCTGCAGTAGGCTTAGTTCCAGACAAGGTGATATGTCGTGTGCTCAGGCACGAGGATACAGTTAGCAAGGCTCCCAGGTGTGTGCTGCAGCTTGGGAATTGCGATGTGTTTTCCCTTGCTGGGCTCGAGGCATTCAGGCACCTGTCCTCCCTGCGGCGATCCCCAGGCAGGCAGCTCCTCCTGAGGCCGCTCTGCCCTGTGGCATCTGGTCTCCATCCATCTGTCCCTCCACTTGCCTCTCACAGTGTCTGCTGTGAGTGGTGGCACCTCTGTCCCTTCCGATGCTCCCTGGCGCTCACTGGGGTCATGAGCTGTCCTGCGTTTTAACCTTTCCCAGGCAGAGCTGCAGGCTCCCAGGGAGGGTGAGCCACAGCCAGGGATGGCACTGCTGCAGCACCAGTGCATGAGAGGTCCTGCTGGACCCCTACTGCTTCCTGGTGGCCTGGCTCCCAGGCAGATTAAAAAAATACCACTGAGACAGCTCTTTGCAGCTTCGAAGTGCTGGGCAAATATTAACACAAGCACCTGCAGCACCCTGCTAGGATGCGACATTGCCCGGCAGCAGGAGGCAACAGCAAGTCGCAGCATTTTAAGTGCGCTCCTCCGAAGCGCAGTGCCGAGGAGCCAGCCCTCGTTCCTCACCTGTGACATGTTAGAGAGCGGCTCGTCCTTACAGCGTGCAAAGCTTTGATCCTCCACTCTTGAAGTTGTCTGAACCCTTTCAAGTCGCTGCGGTTCAGCAGATCCCTGTGACTCCCTGCTCCTGGGTGCTGGTGGTGGCAGCAGGGACGTGTCCCCGTGTCCCTGGGGCTGTCATCTCCTGGGCGCCTGCGTTGGCGCCGCAGCAGGGAGAGCCCCAACCCGGTGCCACGAGGGATGTGGGGAGAGCACATGGATCTGTAGAGAGGAGCAGTTCGGCTGTCGGCGCTTCCAGTCCTCCTGATGCTCCACAGAGGAGGCATTTTTAGCTGAGTGGGGAAGGAGGTGCCCTGGGCTCTTCAGTCCTCCTCCGAAGAGGTCCGTGTGCTCCCGCTGCCCGTCCAGCCTGGAAGCGCATTGCAGCCCAGTGCCCAGCGCTGCTGGAGCAGCCCCTAGCTTGGCCCTGGGGAGGGGGCACTGTCCCTCCTTTGGGAGCCAGCCAGGAGTCCAGCGTGGCCCTGGGGCTGCTGATTCTCAGGACACAACACCCTGAGGCATGGGCAGAGAATGCCTTTCCACAGGAGTAGGTCTTTCCATTTTATTCCCTCCTTATTTGCTGCCTTACAGATGTTTGGAACTACTTTTTTTTTTTTTTTTTTTTTTTCCTCTCTCCAGAAAGAATGTGGCTTCCTGTTGGCTTTTTGGCTTTAGCTGATATTTGCAGGGCATAGTGTGGTTTTTCTCAGCTGAGCCATTGTACTAAGCAGCACACTGGCAGCGGCTGTGTACGTGCAGCTTCTTGTACAGGAGCCTTTTGTTTTTTTCCTGCAGTGAGAGCAGGGGCTCCGATTGCACGTTCCTGGCTTTATCAGCACTGGGAAGATGTTGCTTGGGATTTAAGGTTCTCAGAGATATTCTTGTTTGGCATTCACCAAATACTGAGACATGTGTTGGACATGGGCATTTCATAGACTCCAACAGCACAGCAAGAACTACAACCTGCTTCAGCACAAAAGGGGAAAAGAGGGAAAAACAAACATAACAAAAAGCTTTTCACACAGTGTTTGAAAGGCTTCCTGTTAACAAAACACATGGCAGAAAATGTGCTCCTTGCTGCATTCAGGGGAAGTGAAACAAACTGCTTGAGAAGTAGATTCACGAGAAAGATGAGAACCAAGAAAGCTGTCTAAATTAAACAGCCGCTTGTAACATCCAATCCAACGGGCAGTGCCAGCAGGAAGAGAGGAAAGCGGATTACAAGGTCCGCATCCCAATGAGATGCAGGACTGCAGCTCCAGGTAGGGAGCGCTAGTGGCTTTAGGAGCAGACTGTGATAGCCCTGTCCCGAGTGCCCAAGGATCCTGGTGGATACCTGCAGCCTTGGCCAGTCAAGGAGCGCTCGGGAGCTGCTGGAGGCCCGGCTGCTGCTGGTCGCCAGCACAAGCTGTGCTTGATAAAGGTCACCCTGTACAAAGCTACCTTAGCAAAACAGGACTCGGTTTATTGCCGTGCACAGTGGTGTGGAGCAGGTTACAGCCACTTTCTGGGAGGCACAGATGGGTGTCCCTGCCCCAGATCAATGCCAGTGCAGTGCTTCAGAACCTCCCCAGCAGCTCGAGTGGACGATCCTTCCCTGAAGGCTGCACCGTGTCCTCTAAAGCCATTGGGGCAGATACTGCCCTAGTTGTGTTCACTCTTTAGCCAGGCTGCATGTTCCTCTGGCATTTCCGTATGTATCTAGATACTTCTGCTCCGTTGTGCTTGCTTCCTACTCCATAAGCCTAAAGCCTGTGCATCTTACCTGAGGCAAGTCCCTGATACCAATTTCACCTACCCCTAGAATCAGCTGTGCCTGAAGACTCTTTGCTGAGTGGAGTCTTTCCCATCCACTGTGAAAACTGAGCATGCCTTGATGGTCACAACACCTGCAATGGCTTCATGGTGTCTGGCATAAGGATCTCCCCAAAGCCACTTGGTGCTGTGCTGCATCCAGCCCTGGCTGGGGCACGGACCTCCCCTTGCAAACCCGAGTGGTCCTTCCTGCACTCGTGTGCACAGCGCTGCGGCTCCAGGCCTTGGAAATGTCCATGGTGAAGCACGGGCTGCATCCAGAGCACAGGGAACTTTTGTCACTCCTGATCAGCAGGAATGGAATAGACTGATATCTCCCATCAGTAACTGGCTTTTCCTGTGTAGCTATTTTTATTGGATGCATCTCTCTGTACACAGGGAAGACATGAGCGTGAGAAAGCAGGCGTGTTTTTATCCAAGAAGCAGAGAGGCAGATGGAGAGTGAAGTACCATCTTGAACGCTTAACAATACAGAAATGGGGAGGAAGAAGGGGATGTGCCAAAGGTCAAGGGATGCGGGAGGGCACTGGAAGCAGTTGCATGCACATCAGTTATGCATTTGGAAGGATGCAGGTTTTGTCTTCTATTCTTGCTGCAGATATTGGGATGATTTGCACAAGCCCTGGTCTGGGCTCCTTTCTGCAGCTCAGAGCATGTGAGCTGCGGTCACTGCTGGAGCTGCTGCAGAGGCTGCATCTTGGAGGGGGGCTTGGGCAGAGGGCAGCAGGGATCACAAGTGCTTGGCATGTGGCCCAGGGCATCTGACTCGCACCCAGGTGCAGGGCTCGTCCTATCTCGTCATGGGGAGCGAGGCAGCTGCCCGCAGGGATGGGGATGCTCTTTTGTGCACCCGGGTGGGTGGTTTTTGCTTGATAGCAATTTCTGAGCCCTTTCCCTTTACCTAAGGGTGGTGGAGGCAGCTGTTTCCCGCTTGGAGGGAGCAGCTGTGTTTGTGGGCGGCCCCGGGGCTGTGGAGCAGGGCTGTGCTGGGCTGGATCAAGGGCTCCCATCAGCCCAGGCATCCCCTGGCCTGGAGCTCGTCCTGCTTGGCACCCGTGTCTGCTCTGTCCTGTGGTGCCTTCCTGCCTTGTTGACTCTGCTGTTTGGCCCGTGTTTATCTGCCTTGCGCTCATGTCTCTGATGGAAAGCTGTCCTTCGTGCACAGCCCTCCTCTTGGTTATTCATCCCTTGTACTCCTCGCTGTCTTGGGTTATTTAATTCCACGAGCGCTCTGGATGCAGCACAGGCAGGAGACACGGCACACAATAGTGTTGCGCTGTATTGTTTGTGGTTTCTCGTCACACTGGGCTCCTGGTGCTGTTCGCAGTGGTGGTACAGGCACACATGCTTGTGCCACAGCCGCGCTTGGGGCCCTCTTGGGCCCTGGCCTCCAAGATGCGCGGTCCAATTGTACTGGACTTGATGCCAGGCGCTGTTGGGACCGTGCGGGTGATGTAGGGTCAGGCCAGCCCTGGTCCCCAGGGCCATGCTGTCACCCCCCCAGCTGGCGCGGGAGCTGTGCTCTGCAGAGGGGCTGGAGGAGACGTGGGGCAGCTGGGGGAGCCGTGAGCTGTGCGTGGTGCTTCAGGGAGCCTGGAGTGCAGGGATCCCCTCCTGCTGGGCCTGGTGTCCCCCTTGTTCACCAGAACCCACCAAAGCTGCCATTAGGAGAGGGCTGGTGGAGGAGCGGGGTGCTGGGCTGGGCTGGCACCTTCGCTCACCCACGGCTCCCTCTTGCCTGGTGCCAGGTACGCCATCGACCGCAGCACTGACGTCGAGAGGATCTTCGACATCGATGCAAACACGGGAGCTATCATGACGGGGAAGGTCCTGGACCGCGAGACAGCCGGCTGGCACAACATCACCGTCCTGGCCATGGAGGCAGGTGAGGGGGAGCGCGCGGGAACAGCTGGTCCAAGTGGGACACAGTGGGGACGTGGTGCCGACGCTGCAGGGGTGACCAAGATGCAAGTGTTCCTTAGCACTGAGCGGAAGAAAGCGCAGCAATGATGAGTCCAGCATCTCCCTAGACAACCTGAAAATACTGCTCCTAGACTGCGTGTTAATAAGGGCATGTAGTTGGGTAGTATCTCTGAACACTAATCAAATACTGGCGTTATCTGTGTGCCAGCTTTGCCGGCTGTCCCCGTGCAGCACACTTGCTGTGTCCTCCCCACAAGCTGCTCTGGGGCTCCGCGTGTCCCTCCCTGAGCCTCCCGCTATGGTCCTGGGGGCTGTTTCTGTCCCCCGTGGCTGCAAGACCCTCTGCCTGCTCCTGTGGCCGCTGCTGGATGCGCTGGGTCGGGGAGCGGCTCTGGGCAGCGGTGGCTCTTCTCCCCCTCACCGACGCGCAGGTGTTGCCTCAGCAGAGCTGCTTTCCCGCTGCAGCTCCGCTCCGCTTTCCAACTTCAATAAAAACAAGCGAGCTGGGGCTTGTCACCCATGGGAGCTTTTGAGTAAACTCCTGGGGAGCACCAGGGAAGGAAGAGTTGGGGGAGGCTTGGTTTTTGACAGGTTTCTGTGCAGGAGGCTGTGCTGGGCACGGTGCTGCTCCAGAGCGTGGGCAGCCCTGGCCCGGCAAGGAGTGGGCAGGGGCTCCTGGCCCATGGGTGCTCCACTCCCCCGCACGCGCTTCCCTCTTCCGAGGCTCGAGAGGGAGAGGCGCTTGTTGTCAGCTGGTGTTCCGGGAGGCGGAGAGACCTGCCGCCTTCCACGGATTCCGCTGCTTCTAAGTGGAATCCAGCCACCGCCCTGCGGGGCCTGGGGCTGCCTGCGCTGCGAAGTGTCTCCAATTACTGGTGGGCACCGGCCAGGATGCTGCAGGCTGCTGTCTGCCAGGCTCCACTTGGGGCAGCTCCTGGGGCTCCCGCTTCCCTTTGCTTCACCTGATCTCTAATAAGGCACCATCCATATTCAGGATGCCCGTGAGCCGCTTGGCTCGGGGTGCAGCGCTCGGCTCCTTCCGTATCTTCCTGGCAGAAGGAGCGGGAGGGCTCCTGGCTGGGCAAGCCTGTGGCTCGGATGTCTCCGGCTCCGTGGCCTCAGCTGTGGCCGCTCTCTGCAGGTCTCTGGAGGTGCTTGGGTGTGTTGGTGCAGGCAGGTCACACTGGGAGCATGCACGGAGCCCTGGAGCGTGTGCCGGAGGGCTCCCGTGCCGGCTGCGCGGGGTGGGCAGCCACGGCGCCATGGAGCAGCTCAGCATCCAGAGCAAACACGAGGTGACAAGAATCAGAAGGAAAATATTCCTATGCAGCAGCTTGGATTTCAGAGCTAGTCAGTAAATGCTGTGGCTCCCCTGCAGCGGGGAGGCCTGTCAGCTCGCATCGCCTCGGCAGCCCGGAGATGCTTTAGTATTCCGACTTCTCCCGTCAGCCAGCTCTGACTCATCCATTTTAACTGCCCAGACATCCCTCCCAGTGACATTATCCTTAACGTTTTGTAATCATGAAATATTAATGACTGATATTGAATTTAAAGTGCAATTTATGTCTGAATACTCTGGTGGAAAGGGCACTTGTAAAGGTAAGGCCTTCTAAGTGATGGAGGCGTTGCGGTGTGGGGCGCCTGACACGTGTCACTCTGCACCAGTGCCATGCAGCGATGGACGGAGAGGACTCTGCCCACATGGAGGGCACATGGGCGCCTGGAGCAGTGGGAGGGACCTGGGGCTGGTCCCTTGGAGCAGGGCTCCGCTGCGTCTCCCCTTCCCTGGAGACCTGCAGTGTCCCCGTCCCTGCTCCCTCACAGCCAGCGGGAATCCTGGGGGCTGCTCGGCGAATCCAGGCTGGGCGCCGGCCAAGCGCTTCCAGAGATAAATCTTCATCTCTCCCCCAAGCTGTTTACCTTCCTTGGGCTAATATTAGTGATTCTCTTCCTGTTTTCCTCCTTGCTCATGTAAAATGATGAGGCCTTGACTGCTGTGTCCACTGCTGGTAATTGAGATGATAAATCTTCCTGCTGGAGCCTGGCTTTAATCAGAGCATTGTGTTTGGATGCGATTTAATGACTCTCCTGCTGCCGAGTTGGGGCAGGACTCGGGAGAGGTGAGAGCCGTTTATCCGATCCTTAGCTCGGCGGCTGTTCCCGCCTGCGCTCAGAGCCGTGCGGCGGCGCCGGCCCTGCCCGCGCTGTCCCCCGTGCTTTGCTGCCAGGCGGCTGTGCTCATGCGTGCACAACCTGCCACCTTTCACAGTGGAGCCGGGACTGTGCGGCCTGGGACCCTCCTTTTCTGGGTTTGCGGAGACGGTGCCAATCAGAGCCCGCCCTGGGTCGCCTGGTGCTCTGCTCAGGCCATAGCCCTTGTTCAGTGTTGCACCAGCCTGATCCTGATGCAAAGATGCTCCTGTGCCCACCTTTCCTGGTGCTGCTGCCGACATGCACAGCCAACCCCCCTGGCTGCATGGGGCCACAGTGAGGATGTGGTGCAGCCATCCTCCCTCCCTGCAGACTCCAGGTTGGCACTCCTGTGCCCATCGCTCTGCTCCCAGCAGCTCTCCTTGTTCCCTGCCTTTTCCATGTCTCTTTCCTCAGTCTTTGCCGATTAATAGTGTTCCAACTCCTGGAGGAAATGCAGAAAAACGGCATGTTTAATTTTAATTTAGGAAACCGTTTAGGTAGCAGCCTAGTTTCCTTGCTCCTGTCAATCAGGTTTTCTCAAGGCTGACATCAATTAGTTTAAAAATATTGAATGTAATTTTGCCTGACACAACATATTGCAGCCACTGCAAAATATAATTTATTTTAGAAGAAGAAATAATTAAACTAATTTGCATGTCAGTCAGCTGAGCTGGAATACCAAGGAGAGATGCAGCAGTGGAAGAAGATGCCCTCTTCTCTCTTTTTTTTAATCTTTTTTTAGTCCTCTTTTCCTTTGATCACGCTCAGCCTGCTATGTGCATCCTTTCCCTGTCCATGGGCCAGGTGCTGCTTCTTTCCCAGTCATGGGTGAAGCGTATGAGTGCAGAAATGGGTGCAGGAGCAGACATGGGTGCAGATGTGAGTGTATCTGCACATGCATATGCAGTGGTGCTTCCTGAAGATGCAGCCAGTGCCAGAGCTTTCTGGACCTACTGGTGTTAAGTTTGCGTTGCTGTTGTGAGTCGGGCGTTTCATCACCAATGTGCTCCAGCAAAATCCTGATTGCTGCCCTAACCATTGCAAATTCAGTTTATGCCCCTCGAGTTGCAGAAAATATTTCCGGCAGATTTGGATGTTTTTTCCCAGCGATGTGCTTGGAGGTAGCAGAGGATTTTGGGGGGCTGTGCTCGAGGCGCAGGTGCAGCTGGCACAGGAGGTGAACGGCACTGTCGGTGCAGGGTTGGCAGTTGTCTTGGGAGTCCTCGTGTTTCAGCCATCCCAGAGAGGGGAGTGAGCGTGAGCCGAGCCAACTGGGGCCAGTGCTGCTCCAGGAGCAGAGCCGGGCCCCTAGGCAAGAGTGGATGGCCCAAGGGGTCGCGCTGCCCTTGGAAGGGGTCTTGGCACACGGATAATGTGGAGCTTGGTGTGATCTAGTCCTGCAGCCCCGGCTCATTGGTGCAGGATGGGGAGCAGGGTTGGCCGTGGCTGCAGTGGTGGCACCGTCTCAGCAGTGTGGCGTTGGCCACGGCTCCTTGGAGTGATGCCGGGATGAGGAGCTGGGCGCAGGCTGCGGTGTCCCCAGGTCTCCTGCTCCTGCTGTCTCTCCTCATCTGTCTCCCCGGGGCTCTTGCCAGCTCCTCTCAGCATCGTGGTGCTGCCACCTCTGCCTCCCGGCATCCCCGCTCCCGTGCTCCCTGCAGCTTTCTGCCTCCGCCCGCTGCCTCCAGCCCTCTCCCTCCCCACCTTGCTTCTAAAATAACCTGTCGTGCCAGGCTCATCATGACTCCTGGCCCGCCTTGGCAGCACCGTCTGGGCGAGGGAGCGAAGGAGCAGGGCACCTGGGGCCACAGGCCCCGGCTGCAGGGAGCAGCGCTCCGTCCCCGTGGCCATGGGAGCCCTGCGCAGTTTGGGAACCCTCGCATGGTCATGGGAGCCCCAGTACGGGAGCGGGGAGCAGCCGGCACCTCCGGCCGCAGCACCACCCTTCCTGTCTCTCTCAGATAACCACTCACAGGTATCCAGAGCTTCCTTGCGCATCCGCATCCTGGACGTGAACGACAACCCTCCTGAGCTGGCCACCCCCTACGAGGCTGCTGTGTGCGAGGATGCCAAACCGGGCCAGGTAGCGTGCGCCACCGGCTCCGAGTGGGACCCCCTTCCAGCCCTGGGCATGGGGCCGCCGGCTGCTCCCTATAGCTGATCTGGGTGCTGGCACGGCCGGGATTGGCCATGGACACACAGTGACAGTTTCTCATGTGCTCTATCCCCGCAGCTCATCCAGACCATCAGTGTTGTGGACCGGGATGAACCCCAGAGTGGCCACCGCTTCTACTTCGCCCTGGCACCCGAGGCCACCCACAGCCACCGCTTCTCCCTGCTGGACGTCCAGGGTGAGTCCGACCTTGGGTGCGTTTCCTTGGCACAAGTCCCAGGGTGTTGGAGCCCCAGCGTGGCTCCCAGCTCCGCAGCCCCGCGGGCGCAGGCTGCAGTCGTGGCCCACGAGGTCAGTTGACCGACGGCATCTCCTTCCTGCCGATGCTGCTGCCAGCCCTGGGTGCCGTGGAGCTGCAGCTGGGAGCATGTGGAGACAGAGGCTGCTGCAGCCTGGCACTTGGCTGGCCCCGGATGAAGCCAACAGCCTGTCTTGAAACCTTTTTGTTTTTTTCTTCTTGAGACTACTTTTTGTCTGTTTCTGCAGCCCCCTCTATCGCAAGTCCCATTTGCTCTGTTTTGAGCCTGTCAGGCCCCTTGGCTGCCATTAGACCTTGCTGTTTTGAATGGGCTCAGCACCCTTAGGGACAGGCAAATGAGGCAGAAAAGCTTCAGGTGCAATTGCAGAAAGCTGGCATTGCTTTGGGCCATGAAAAGCGCAGCCGTCCCTGACCCAACTCTCCCCATGCCTCTAGGGGCAGCTGGTCCGGAGCCCTTGGCTCCTTATCCCATAAGCGCAACTTAATCTGGGCAAGATTGTGTGCCGCACCCAGCGATTAACCTCATCCCTTTCTGTGTGGGGCTGGGAGGTGCTGCCCAAGTCCAGAACTAACACAGCGTCCAGGGGGGCCTGGCCCCAGTGAGCCCCAGCAGGACAGGGGGGCTGCCTGCTCGGGGCGGCCCCTTCGCTGCGGTCCCAGGTGGAATGGGGCTGCTCTGGCTGTGCTGCCCAGCCCCTGCTTGTGCACGTGGATCCGGGACAGGCACCCGAGCGGGGGCTGCAGGGAGCTGGGCTCCACACACCACCGTGTCCCTGAGCTGCTGCCCTGGCCCAGCTGCAGCTCCCACGTGCACGCACGGCCCTCCTGTGCGCTCAGCAACCGCAGCAGCGTTGCGTGTGGTGCAACGCTGAGTAAAATAAGTAGAAGATGGCATCATCTCCTGCATTCTGCTCGGGTAAAACAACTGCTGTTGCTGCAGGGTTATTCCCTGGCTGTTCGCAGACCCTCCGGATGCCGAGCAATGCCATCTGCAGCAGCCCAACAGGAGGCTGTCACTGCCGGTAGAGACACCCCTCACCTCGCTGTGAGAGGCGCTTGGCGGCATTTCCCTGGGATTTTATTTCTTTTCCCACCAACTTCACCCTGCCTCACATGTCCTGCAGCACCCATGTGTGCCCGTGCACTTCTTGCTGCATCCTCCCCTGTCCGCCCCTCGCCTCCCGCTCCTCCTTCGCCCCTCTTGCACTTCTCGCTCCTTCTCCATATAAATATCGGTGGTGACAAACTGCTACCACCAGCCCATCTGTTTCTTTGAACAAATTTGTAGCCAGTTTTGAAACGTGATTTATAAATATTGCTTTTGCAGCCAAGGAGTGACACTGATGGATGTCAGCACAGATGGATTCACTAAGCTCTCGCTTAAATCCTTCTTCTCCCTTTGCACCTACTTCACGGCTCCTGGGAGGCAGCCGGGAGCGCCCGCACAGGGACCTGGTCCCTGTGGGATTGCTCCTTGTGCTCCAGGGACGAGGGCCACAGCCACTGCAGAGGTTGCTCGCAGGGTCCTTGTCACATACTCGAGACGGGGGTGTCCTGGGCCACAGGCAACAAGTCCGTCCAGCCCAGACCTGGCCGGGTGTTTGCTGAGCACACGGGTGCACGGTGGC
This sequence comes from Nothoprocta pentlandii, assembly GCA_013398315.1. NCBI lineage: Eukaryota > Metazoa > Chordata > Aves > Tinamiformes > Tinamidae > Nothoprocta > Nothoprocta pentlandii. The sequence goes on from VZSG01000963.1 coordinate 215,730, forward strand.
CACCCCAGGGCTCTGCTGAGCTGGGGCCACTGCCAGCCAGTTTGGCCCATGTGTCACGTGCAGACGCAGGGTCCTCGCCAGGAGCTGCAGCTCCCAGCGCCGTCTGCATTGCCACAACTGCTGCAGCTGCCTCCCGTCCTGCGCCACTCAGACACGAGAGCGAAGGAGGCTCTGGGGAGGCTCCCCGTTAGCTGAGCTGGGGCTGGAGCAGTTGCAAGAGATGCTTCAGAGATGGCTCTATCTCTTGCCTGCCACTTTCTTCCTCGCTCCTGCTCTTTCAGAGGGAGCCAACAGGAGTTTGAGAAGTTGGCAAACAAAGAATGAAAAGTTATGTGTGATAGTAAAGGAGCAGTGCCGGGAGGAAGATACCACCCAAATGAAGTGCTTGAAAGAAGAGACAGGGTTGGAGAGCTGATCTCGCTGGATCCAGATGGTTCCTTTCCCAAAGCACCTGCCATTCTGTGGTCCTAACACCCTCATGGGCCCTTCTGGCCACAGAGAAGCAATTAGAGCAGCATCAAAGGTAATTAAAGCCCCAAAACATATTTTCCAAGAAATCCTAATCATATTGGAAGGGATGGCAGGAAGAAGCTGAGCCCTGTAACCTGGAAGGGCTGGTGCATAATGCGGAGTGACATGAGGGAGCTGCAGAGCCAGAGGGCCAGGAAGGCAGATGTCTGCACTCCCCGGGTCTCGTTAGAAGCACACGACGGGTGGAAGCGTCCAAGTGTGGAGCGGGAGCATCCAAGCTGTGTCTGAGGCTGGGGACCCCCTCTTGCTTCCATGGGCAGCCAGACTATGACAGGCAGGACGGAGCACCAGATTGCCCAGGGCTGAGTGTGGGAAAGGGGCTGTGGAGAGTGGGATGAGGAAGGGACAAGGGGAGATCCGACCTCCCCGTGTAGGGGGGCTCCTCTTGAGGCCTTTGCAGCCACAGGCAGCTCTGGCAGCGCCCTCACGAGCTGATGAGCTGGTGTGTCCGGACCACCGGAGCAGCTGCCCGAGCCAGCAAAGGCAGATGCTTGCAGCAGCCCTGGGAGCACGGAGAGGGCTGGGATGTCGGATCCAGGCTGGAGGTAGATTGCTCCCTTCTGCTTTCCCAGGGCTGCTTGAGATTGAGTTATGAGAAGGATTTATTAGCTCTGTCTCTGACACTGCCAAGAGCCTCTTTGGAGAGAGGGAGTCTGAGAGACTTAATTATTGCGTTATTTCTAGTTCCTAGCAGAGCATATTGCATTCCTAAACTGCCCCCGCAGTGCTACGGACTGGTCCCTGCACACTTGCCTCCTGCTGCTTTTGATCTTGCTTGTGAACTGCCCCTCGAGGAGGCAGAGCTGTCACTTCCCCTCCATTGCATGCAACGATGCGACACGACATGGGATGAAACTGCCGCATGCTCAGGAGAGGCTGGGCGATCTGCGGAGGATGTGAAATGCCAGCTTGTCCAGTACGGCGGCCTTGGCAGCGCCGGACTTGGCTCGCGGGCTGCGGAGCGAGCGCGGCCTTGGGGGGGCTCGCACGGGCTGGAGCGTGGACGAGGGCCAGCCTGCTCCATGCTCAGCGCCTGGGCCTCCCCCTGCTCATCTCAACATCTGCTGCAATTTCCCTGCGCCCTCCTGGGAAGCGCTGCTCTTGGCTCCATGGCCCAAACACAGCATTGGCCAGGAGCTGCTGCCAGGGAGGGATGAGGGAGGCCGTGGGGCAGGGCCCCCGCCTTGTCCTTGAACGACTTGCTCTGCTGGTGCACGCAGGGCGCCCCGGGACGCAGAGCCCGGAGTAGCTACACTGGCCAGCGCCAGCCAGCAGCCGGCTTGAGGGCTTGCAGCGCTCTGTAAGCAGATGCTTTAAGTATGTTTGCCAGGCTGTGTTTTCTCATTTACTCCGTCCATGCTGGAAGGTCGGCACGGCTGCCAGCAGCACTGCTGCTCCCGCAGTCTCATCCCTGCCCGCGCGATCTGTGGGTGACGGCAGGGCAAGGGCCGGGGCAGAGCAGGCTGCTCCAGGTGCAACTCGGCTGCTCTGTGCAGAGTCCACAAGACCTGCGTGGCTCCCATGGGCCTGCGGCTCCAATGGGTCCTTGTGCGGAGGGTCTCGGGGCTAGGCAGGACCTGACCCAGCCACTTGCCGAGATGTGACCTTAGCTTTGGTCCTGGCTGGGACCAACCTCAGTTGCAGCCAGCTGAGGCAGCAGCCCCAAATGGGGCTTGGTATCGCATAGGTGTGATCAGCATAATGTTAAACATTTCTTCTTCCTTGCTCATCCAGGCAGCAGCAGCAGCTTCCAGTGGCCTTCCTGTGGCCAGTGCTCCTGGGGGTGCCTGAGGGACTCAGCCCCAGGGATGGATGTCACCCAGCATGGGCAGTGGGGGCTGTGGGCAGTGCCCTCCGTGCCCGGGCAGTGCTGCCGCCCACCGCATCCCTCTGGGTCCCATGGGTGAGTGTGGAAGCTGCGGCCTTGCAGGCTGCTCTGCAGACACCTAGTGCCTCCTCCAGCACGTGCAACACCCTGCAAGTGCTGTCGTCCTGCTGCCCCTGTCCGAGAGTGTCTGGAGAGTCCCCTTTGCAGAGGAAGGATGCTGCTGCCCGGAGGGGGGCCTGGTGCCCTGTGCACGGTGCTGCGCACAGGATCTGCCCTCCTTGCTGTCCCCAAGTGACCTGGCGGTGCTGTGCTTGCTCCCTGCAGACAACACGGCCACAGTGCACACGCAGAGGGTGGGCTTCAACCGCCAGGAGCAGGACGTCTACTTGCTACCCATCCTGGTGGTGGACAGCGGCCCCCCGGCCCTCAGCAGCACGGGGACACTGACCATCCGCGTGTGCGGCTGCGACAGCAACGGGGCCATCCAGTCCTGCAACAGCACGGCCTACGTCATGTCTGCCACGCTGAGCCCCGGCGCGCTCATTGCTCTGCTGGTCTGCGTCCTCATTCTCATCGGTGAGTTGCCTGCACTCTTCTCCTTTTCCTGTGTGTTTTCCTATGTTCCCATGTATGTGCACATGGAGGTGGCTGTGTTGGGATTGGTAGAGGCCCCTGGCTCCCCGCAGAGCAGGGCAGCAAACCAAGTCCTGCCACAGGGTGCAGGCGAGTCCTACAGCTGGGGCATGGCCATGGTTGTCCCCAGCTGGGGTCCTGGGCTGGGCGCAGGGACACACAGCTGGAGCAGGAGGCCCTGCTGGGCAGCGCTGGGTGGGCTTCACTCGCAGGGGACGGGGACTGTCAGAGCTTGCTGGAGGGCTCCAGGCAGGAGACCAAGAGCTGCTTGTGGCAGCGTGATGGCATTTGCAGTACTGTCCCTCCCTGCAATGACAGGTGAGTATCTAGGGCAGGGACACAGCGTGAAAGGTAGTAGCAGTGGGATATGGCTGTCCCTAAGATAAGGATGTGGTGCCAAGGGTGACAGCAGTGGGACATGTATGTCTACGCTTAGGACACCGTCCTAAGTGTAGCAGTGCTCTTGTCTGGGCCATCGTCATTGTGTGGGCAGATGAGGAGCAGGGGATGTTTCAGCGCCTGCCGGGTTGTGCAAACAGGCAGGTCTGTGGGGAGGTGCAACTGGCTGCTCTGTACGGGCCATCCCCATGCAGGGAGCTCTCCGTGCCCGGGGGAAGCTGCCAGGGACAGGTTTGCGCCCTCGTGCCAGGGGAGGCAGGGGCCGGGAGGAGGCAGCCATGCTGCGAGGCTCCTGAGGCCACTGAGCGCCCGCTGGCCTTGGCACAGCCTGGGCCGCCTCCGGGTGGCCCTGGACATCTGGGGAAGCCGGCGCGGTGTCTGCTGGATCTCGCTACTCCTTGGCACATCTCTGCTCCTCAGCTCCTGCTGTATCTCTGTTCAGAAAACCCTTTCCCACAGGGTGCACTTTACACCGGTTTCATTTTCCAACGCAGTGCAAACAAATTTCTGCCTAATTGCCCAGACGAATAAAGTGCACCTCAGTGCTCTGGAGGTGATGGGATGAATGGATGATGATCCAGGACACATCTGCGGCTCATGGCTCAGGCTGTGCCATCTGCTTCACCATCATGCTCCCGACACCCGCCTGCCGCCGCGATTCATGCACCCCCTTTCCTCCTCATCCTCCGCAGAGTCCAGCCATTTGTCTCTCCCACCATACGTCCACCCATCCACCCTTTATGTCTCTGCTCATGCTGCATGGAAAGGAGCTCCAGCTCTGCTGGGAGCCAGAGCCACCTGCCACCAGTGACGCCGCGGCCGCCGCTCCACGGGCCTGGCCAACCCGACGCCGGCGCCGTGCGCGCCCCTCGCCCGCGCTGACAGTCTCTTCCCTTCCCAGTGCTGGTCCTGCTGATCCTCACGCTGAAGCGGCACCACAAAAGCCACCTGGCGTCCGAGGATGATGAGGACATGAGGGACAACGTCATCAAGTACAATGACGAGGGGGGTGGCGAGCAGGACACGGAGGCCTACGACATGTCGGCGCTGCGCAGCCTCTACGAGCTGGGCGAGCTGGAGGGCGGCGGGGGCCCGGCCGAGGCGGCCCCGCGCGGCAGCCTGGCCTCGGAGCGGCACGCGTTGCCGCAGTGGGTGCAGGGCCCGGAGCTGGACTTCGCCCTCTTCAGGGACTACATCTGCCGCAAGGTGGAGCAGGCGGACGGGGACGCTTCGGTGCCGCCCTACGACTCCTTCCAGACGTACGCGTTCGAGGGCGCCGGCTCGCCCGCGCCGTCCCTCAGCTCGCTGGGCTCGCGCTCCAGCGCCTCCGAGCAGGACTTCTCCTACCTCGGGGGCTGGGGGCCGCGCTTCCGCCAGCTGGCCGCGCTCTACGCCGGCCGCAGGGCCGACGAGGAGCCCGAGGACTCGTAGCTGCGGCCCGCGCCGGGGCGAGGTGCGGGCCGGGTGCCTGCCGCCCACCGGCAGCCGCGGCACCGCCTCCGGCTCGGGGCTCCCCTCTCCGTGACAGCGCTGCACGTCCTTTTAAGAGAGAAAACCTAGCTGAGGGAGTCGGGGGGCCCCCTCTGTGGGGTCCCCCCTGTACCTCTCTGGGAGCCTGGCACCTGGCGGGAGCAGCGGTGCAGCAGCCCTTGGGTGAGCAGGTGCTTTTGGTCACTTGGGTTGGAGTATTTTGAGGGCTCTGATTTCTTTGAGAGCTTTTGTCGCAAAGGGAGCAACCTTCACTTCTGCCCTGCTTCTCCCTTGTCCTGACTGGCCCTGCGGATCCCCCGGCACGGGACTGGGCATTGCTGCTGGTGCTGGCAGCTCCAGGGGTGCCCCGGAGCCGGGCCGGGCCAGCCCCAGGTACCGACTCTGCGCTCACCGGCGGTGGGGGCTCGTGGCAGCCCCACTCCACAGCAGCGCTGCTTCCCCCTGGTGCTGTGCCCACCCTGGCTTTCGGCTGTGCCGCTGATGGGAGTGGGTCCCTCCTGCCCACGCAGGGGACGGCGCCCGCAGCCGGCACCCGGAGCAGGAGGCAGGACGGGTAGGGCCAGCTGGAGGCCAAGGGATGTCCTGGAGCCCTGATCTGGAGGGGCTGTTCCCGCTTAGCCACCAGCCCAGTGTGCGGGTGGGATCCTGGTGTGCCAGCCAGCTATGGAGAAAGGGGTGCCCGGGCTGTGCTGGCTGCTCAGAGCCCTGCTGCGTCCCAGGGCCGCCTCTTCCTGCACCACCCTGGCCGTGGCAGCTCTGGGGGTGCTGGTGCTGGGTAGATGCGTGAGCAGGTGACAGTCACCCCGGCAGCCTCCCCATCCCGATGCCTCCAGCCTCATCCCCATGTCTGTCCTTTCAGTTCAGCCACAGGCAGGGGCTCCTGTCTTGGGAGAGCGCTCAGCTGTAAATGTCCTCACGTGTCCACTCATCCCGCTCTGCCTTCCGCCTGCCGGCGCTGCTGTCGCGGTGGAGTTGGGGCTGCACGGGGGTGTAGGCCGGGCCACAGCTCCTACCCTGTCTCATTCCTACTGTGGCTACGTCCCTGTGCTGGCCTCTCCGGTGTGGGACGAGGCAGCTCCTCCAGCAGCGGTGGGAGCCACTCATTTCTCAGGATCCCTTTGGCCACCCCAGTGGGTGCCTGCGTCCTCATCCTGCATCCTTACCCTACATCTTCATCATGCCTTCTCGCCCTGTGTCCCTCTCTATGTCCTTTCCTATATCCTCTCCATCATCCTTCGCTGCATCCTCATCCTGCATATTCATCATGTGCAATTGCCTGACTTTTTTGCCCACATCCTCACCTGTATCCTGACCCACATCCTCACCTCACATTCTGTGCTCATCCTGCATCCTTGCCCTGTGCACTTGCCCTGCATCCTTACACCATGCTCATCCTATGCTTGCCCTGCATCCTCACCCATGCGCTGGCCCCGCATCCCTGCCCTGCCCTCGCCGCGTGAGCAGTCGGTTGGTCACTGTGATTCGCCACGGGTCCCGGGATGCGGCCGGGCACCCGCACAGTCATTCCAGCGAGGCCCCGTGCTGGGGCCCGGGGAGTGGAGAAAGCCCCTCTTTCCTCAGGAACGTGCCCATGTTCTCCTGCTGGCTGGAGCCGCGTGTCCCAGCCTTCCCCCTAGCCAAGTGCTGTGCAATAGGTGGCCCTGGCCGTGGAGTCGGCCCAGGGTGCTGAGCGGCGCGGGGCCGAGGCAGCGAGCGCCGTGCGCGGGCTGGGGCTCCGCGGCGGCACCGGCAGCGGGCAGCACCGGGAGCCGCTGCCCGAGACACTTGGGTTCCCTTCCTCTTTCCAGACAAAATCAGGAGGTGACTTCCCTTCCTTGTTACTTTTTTCAAGGTCTTTCTAGGACCTGGAAATAAATTATTTCCTTGTTGTCTCTCGCCTGACTCCTATGCACTTATTTCCTCATGTCTCACTCCTCACGTCGCTGTCATTGTTGGGCCATTCACTGGAGTGGGGCTCATGACGCCTCTTTCCTGTCAAGAGCTGGTGGCGGCTCCTGCCTGGCTCTGGAGCCACACGCTGCTGTTTGGGAATGTCTCCTTTTCCATGCAAATCCATAGGAGCTTGGTCTTATTCTTGGGAAGGACGAAGGTCCTCTAGCTGAACTGGAAGGAAATGGGCAGCAGGTGTCCATTGTGCATCCCGTGCCCCTCGGCGTGGCTGGGGACACGGCCCAGCGGAGCGGAGCAGCCTGCATGGAGGAGCCTCGCTCCTCGTGCCGGGGAGCAGCAGCAGCCGAGCGGTGACCGCGTGGAGCAGCCCGGGAGCAGAGCAGCCTGCGTGGAAGAACCTCGCTCCTCGTATCGGGGAGCAGCAACACCACGAGCAGTAGCCGAGCGGATGCCAAGCGGTGACCGCGCGGAGCAGCCCGGGCGCATGAGGAGCTGTCAGGTGCCCAGGGAGCCCCTGCTGTGAGGGGAAGCACCCGCAGTGCATGGGCTCGTGGTGCAGGAGGTGCTGAGGGCCCCACGTCGAGCCTGATGAGCAGAAGGGAGGCTCAGAGCAGCAGGTTGCCCTCAGGACCAGCCTCTTGGCTGCAGAAGAGGAAGGTAAGTGAGAGTGTTGATTGCAGAAGCATCTCGAGGGCGCTTTGCTGCGAAGCCCCCTCCACACGGGGCTTGGAGGGGCTCCTCACTGGCAGGGGCTCCTGTTCTGCCTCCACACACTCCAACAGGAGACACATTCAGGCCTCCCCCAAGCTGCTGGCTAAGGACAGATGTGCTCTGCTGGGTTCATTAAGGGGAAACTGAAAGGACAGCAATAGCTGCACTCATGGGAAAGATATATACCTCTGGTAGCAGGGCGAGGAGGCCGGGCCCTGCACGAGCTGCGGTACCTGGAGAGGTTTTAATCCCTGTCGGCCAGAGGAAGCTCACTCCGTGCACGGGAGCATGTGCCCATGGCAATGATGTGCCCATGGGAACGATGTACCCGTGGCAGTGATGTGCCCGTGGGAGCGATTTGCCCATGGGAGTGATGTGCCCATGGAAGCGATGTGCCCATGGCAATAATGTGCCCATGGGAACGATGTGCCCATGGAAGTGATATGCCCATAGGAGCGATGTGCCCGTGGGAGCAATTTGCCCATGGCAATGATGTGCCCATGGCAGCGATGTGCTGCGACCCTGCCCTGCCAGGCTCTAGCCCAGGACCGGGCAGTGGCCAAGTCCCTCCATCCTGGGTGCAACAAGGCCTGCAGACGCTCATTAGCACAAGGTGACGCCTTCATTATTCTCTAATAATTGTGTGAGCGGCTCCACTCCAACACAGACTCACTCACTCCGCACACAAATGTGATAAAGGAAAAACAGGAAGTGCAATCAATGCTTGTAATCCTTTTAAATAAAAAGGTACTTGCTAGTAGCTGCCAACGTCTTTAAAAAGCTGTGATTTCCCTGGAGAGAGCCCTTATCAGCCGTGGCTGCGTGTCATTCTGACTGTCTGTCAATCCATCAGACTTCAGTGCCACTGACATTAAGAAGCCAGGCATTAAGATTATCACATTTAGCCATAATGTAGCACAGATTGTGTTGACATTTGGAAAATATTCCGCCACAGCAACCATTTCACTTCTATACTTTCTTCCCAAATAAAAGAAAAAGTGCTCTGAAATGTGTCGGGAGGAGCCCTGTGTCCCCGGGGGGGCCGGGGCTGTGCAGGTGGGTGCAACATCGCTGTGCCAGGTGCCAGCCAGGACCACGTGCAGCTACCGGCCAGGACCACACACAGCCCTGCAGCACAGCAGGGCCATGCACAGCCGTGCAGGACGGCAGGGCCGTACACCACCCTGCAGCATGGCAGGGCCATGCACAGCCCTGCAGGACAACAGGGCCATGCACAACTGCCTGCAGGATGGCAGGGCCATGCACAGCCCTGCAGGACAGCAGGACCATGCACAAGTTCCTGCAGGACGGCAGGGCTGTGCACAACCCTGCAGGACAGCAAGCCCTGCAGTCTCCCGGCCACGTGTCCAGAGGCTCACGGGCATGGCAGTGTCTCCTCCCTGCTGCCGCTCCAAGCTCCCCTCACCACCAGTGCCACTCCGGGCGTTTCGGGCGCACATGGACAGGCCGAGCGCTGCGGCGGGGTGCGCAGCTCTGCTCCCTGTGCATGTGCCTGGTGCCAGCCTGCCGAAGCGCGCAGCTCCGCTCCGGATTGTGTGTGTCCACGGGGGAACGCGCGCCTCGCTAGAGACTAACCAGCAACCTTAAATAAAAAGCCCTCAAATACTAACACAGCCACTTACACCATATTTGCATATTTGCTTAATAAAAAATTATGGCTGTTCAAAGCCCGATAATTAATTACCCTCCATATTTTCTTTTAACTCCCTCCCTTTTTTATTACAGACTAAGCTGTTTTCCTGCTTACTCAGCAAAACCCCCGCCATTCCACCAGGATGAGACGTGCAATAAATATGTACTTATTAAGTGTGCATTACAACTACACGAGCTGGGAGAAGCAATAACAGCCCTAACATAAAGCTGAAGTATTTATGCAGGTACCCAGGGCCACTTTAGCTATTTATTTTCACAAAGAAATTAAATTAGATTGTTTGATAGCTCTCAGTGTAATTACGGTGGGAATTTGCATAGGGGCCGTCTGCCAGGTGGTCGCGCACAGAGGGACACAGCGGAGAGAGATGTCAGTGCAGGGGGATGGATCTGTGCAGAGGGAGGCATCAGCGCAGAGGGCAGATGAGGTGGCCAGATGATCTGGGTGTGGGATAAGGCTGGGCTGCCAGGACAGCCTAGGTCCTGTGATGCAAGGGGAGACAGTGTGGCCAGGATGCCCATGCCAGGATGCAGCCCAGTGCTGGGATGCAGCCCTGCACCGGGATGTGGCCTTGCACTGCTGGAGCCAGCAGGACTCTGCAGCCTTGCGCCATGAGAAACACCAGTCTGTAAAGAAAGAGCTCCCAGAAAATAGACTAGGGATTAATTTTCTTTGCATTTTAAAATCATTTTCATGTGAAGGCACCTGAGCATCTGCATGAGCTCTGAATGCTTATTCTTCACAGGTGTTTTTGCATAAAGAAACAGAATTTGCTGTGAAGGGGCTGGTGAAACAGTGCACCGCACTGGGTCTCTGTGTGGCGAGTCCCGGTGCAGAGTCCCGTTGAGGTGAGTCCCGGTGCCACGAACCCCCGCGCTGCAGCATCCAGGGCCACCCGCGGTGCAGCCGCCCGCTGGGGACACTTTAGCCATCAGGGCCCGGCAGGAGGTCGGCAATTACCGGCGACCTGATTAGCGCTGATTGCAGCCCCCTGCCAGCCCCGGCCCAGCGGGAGCAGGAAGGTGCTGCTGGGCTCCTCCCGCCCAGCTCCGCGCTTGCCGGTACAGGCGCGGGATGCAGGGGGACACAGGGATTGGGACACGCGGTCAGGCAGGACACGGTGAGGTGCCCTGCTGGCAGATGGGCCCGGTGGATTTGACTCATGTTCGGGCAGCAGCAACGGCTCCTGGCAGCGCCTGTGGGACATGAGGCAGCAGAGCAGCACGGGCCTGGGCACCGATGGCCCATGGATCAGCTGGGACCCCCAGTGCTCCCCTGCCCCGGTGCAGGGTTGTGGGGCTACTGGCGGGGACGGCTCGCTCCCACCCTCGCTCCCAGCTCCTGATCTCCCTGCTGCTCCCACGGCTGCAGATGGCTTTGCCCGGCGGCTGCTCTCTGCAATGGGAAAAGCGCAGCGCTCCCGGGGGAGCCACGAGCGATAAAGGAGGGCAGTGGCAGTGACGGCCACGCTGGCTTTGCCAGCAGAGCTCAGGCTCACGGAGGATCATCTGGCTTGGGCTCTGGTAGCCGCAGGGATCTGGGAGGAAGATGCTGCAGAAGTTCATGGCACTGCCGATTCCAGCCTCTCTGTGGAGCCAGCAGGAAACGCTGGAGCAGAGAAGAGCGGCCGTGGGCAGCCCAGCGTGTGGCCAGGCTGGGGTCCTGCGGTGCTCTGGGCTCCCGGCAGGGCAGGGATGGGCATAGCACAGCATGGGACCAGGCCGTCTGGCCTCTGTGGCACTGGGATGCACCGGGGCTGCACCGTGCTGTGCAGCTCTGGCTGCACCGGGGGTCTGAAGAGGTTAAATCTTCCTAATCGCTCTGTAAGACCTTCTCTAAGAATTTATCTACTTTCTGCCTTCCAAGAACATATGGATAAAATCCCCCTGAGCGGGACTTACATTTATAGCATCTATTACTGAGATCAAGGTTAATCCAGAGTAATCTAATGGGGTGAAAAGGACTTTATATAAATCTGTTTTAATCTACAGGACATGATAGCCTGATGGGCCGCGGGCCGGCTCGCGTGCAGCCGGCCGGGCCAGAGCGCGCCGCGGCGCCGGAGGCTGCCGGGCTCGGAGAGCCCCCGCGCTGGGGCAGCCGGGACAGGCGGGCAGGATGGGGTGTCCTGTACCCTGCTGGGAAAGATGGGATGCTCTGGGATGGACACGGTGCTCCGGAGTGGCCAATCAGGGTTGCATCCAGGGGCTTTGGAGACCTGGCAACTCCATCCCCGTGTGATGACATGCCAGGCTGGGAGGCTGTGGGTGCTGGCCGGTGGCCGAGCCCGGCAGTCGCCCTGAGGGGTCCCACGAGCCTGTGCACTGAGCGTGGCCGCTCACGTCCAGCACACGCAGCCGCCTCGCCACGGCCCCGAGGCCCAGCCCGCCGGCACGCAGAATCGCGGCTAAACGATGCAAAAATGATTTAATGGCGGTAGCTAATCAAGGAATCCAGAGAGACTGCTCACCGAGGGCTGAGGCGAGATTCAATTAAACTGCAGCCTTTGTGGGCTCACCATTTTAATTTTCCACAAATTAGCTTAAAAAAGGTATGGAAATGAAGATATTAGATTTTTTCTTTAAGTCAAAAGGAAAAAATCCTTTGAGGATTATATTAGCTATTTCCCTTTAACAAACACCATTTCTTCACTCATTTTCTTGTTTTAATCTTGTCTGCTGAGAGGCTGTTTCCATTTTCGCTCCAGTGCCGGGGTTTTGCCAGCAAGATGGGGGCGGCATTAGCCCTCCCAGGGCAGGGAGGCAGCCAGGCCTCTGGCCCCATCTCCCTGCACGAGAGCTGCCAAGCTCTGCAGCGCATCTGCTGCCGGCAGGACGGGCACGGCCAGGCACTCACGCTCTGCCTCTCCTCGCGCTCCCTGGTGCACTGTGGCACCATGGAACTTGCCAGGGAATCCCCACAGACACCCCTGTGCATTGTCGTGCACATCTCCGCAGAAACCCCAGTGCGTTCCAGTGGGTATCCCCACAGGCTTTCTTGCGGGATGTCTTGGGGCTTTCCCACGGGAACCCCGGTCATTCCCGTGGGACATCCCTGCAGCAGCTCTGCCCAGCGCCTCTCGCTGCGGTTGCGCTGAGCCCAGCTGGCAGCAAACTCGTGTGGGGCCAGACGGGAGCACAGGAGCTGCTCGGCACAGAGGTTCCGGCATTACCGTGGTTCCTGCAGCTTCCTCACTGTTGACCCCAGGCAGTCGGGGATGAACAGGAGCCACCATCGCACCTTGTCTGCTGTGTGCGGGAGCGTGCGGTGCTCAGCATCTCCCCAAGCAGCAACGGTGCTGGCACCGCCAGCGCCGCTGGGCGCCTGCTGCGCTTGTCTCTGCGTGGGCTCTGCTGCACTCCCGGTGTGCTGTGGTTGCAGCTTGGGGGATGCAGGTACTGGGAAATTCCCAGATCCATCTGACCATGCTGCATGATTAGTTTCCTGGGTGCCGCCATGCACGGGCAGCTCCCGGGTCTCCCTTGGCCACATCCACACAGTCCGGCTCTGGGCGACCTTCAACCCGCAGCTCCGGGAAGTGCTTCCCTGCCCCTCCCTGCTCCAGCGAGCTGAAACGCAGCTTCATCCATCACTGTCTCTTTGCAAAGGTCCGACTGCTCTGGCGGGGTCACCCGGCTGCGCTGCCAGCAGCTCCACGGCTCTGCCGCAGCGCCCGCAGTTGCCAGCCCAGGACGCGCCACCCGCCCGTGTCCTTGGGCTCCAGCAGTGCCACAAGCGCCCCAGGGTGCGGCACAGCCACCCACTGGTGCTGAGGCTGCTCAACGGGATGGCCGCAGCATGGGGGACAGCAGAGCTGCGCTGGGGCTCTGGGGAATCAGGTGTGGACCCCGGTGCATCCCTCAGGAATGCACCTGCAGACCAGGCGATCTCAGCCCTCTCTCCCAGGCTCTGATCTCTCCTGCCCAGTCCCCTCTCCACCCAGGGCTCCCTCCCAGCTGGTGCCACTGGGCTCTGCCTGGGCCCTCCCCTCCCCGCACTCGCTAAATGGTTCTCGATGCAGAATTAATTTGTCATATTGACACTGATCGTTTATTACAGAGCAGAGTGGAGCCCATTCATTTGAACAGAAAACATTTCATCTTATCTCTTGCCTTTTCATGCCTCAGCTCTCACTCTTTAACCTTGGACAACGAGACATTCATAATTTCCTCACTGGCTCTATGGCTCCTTTAGATAAGAAACTTATTTTTTAATCTTTCTTTCTATTGAATTTTAAACATGTGCCATTACAAAACCTGATGCACATAACAACGTACTTTTCCCAGAATTAATGTGGCCATGCAGTGCTGCTGCCTCCAGCCTGCGCCAGCTGCCGGTGACTGGGCAGCAGCCGAGCCCTGTTGAGAGACTGGCTGGAGCGGGCAGCTCTGCACGAGGTTGACACTTGTCCTGGCAGGGTCGCTGCAGGGCTCAGGGCTGGGCATTGGCTGGCCGGGAGCAGAGCACTCTTGTGCACAGTGGTGCAGGGACCTGGTGCAGCCCCTGCGCGGTGGAGCCAGGACCTGGTGCATGCCCATGAACAGCAGTGCAGGCCCCCAGTGCATCCCCATTCACAGCAGTGCAGGGATCCGGTGCAGCCCCTTGCACAGCAGTGTAGGGACCCGGTGCAGCCCCTTGCACAGTGGTGCAGGAAGCCAACAGGGTGGCAGAGCTGGTGCCCAGTGCACAACAGCGCTGGGCCCTGTTCAAGGCGGCCACAGTCACACTCCGTGCACAGCAGCAGAGCTGCAGAGATGAGGCTTTCACCTCCAAGGCTCTGCTGAAAAATTAGGGATGGGAGGTGGGAGGGAGCAAATTGAGATAAATGAGTGTGTTGCATGGCACCCTGCCCACGGGATGCTGGAATAAAAATCAGTAAATAAAAAATCACCAGTCTTTATCTGGTCGAAGCCTGAATGGGCTGGGTGATAACTATGAAGGATGAGCGTGCGCTGGGGCGCAGAGAGGGGCTGCTGTGCGGGTGCTGGGGAGAGCTGCCAGGGGACCCGGCCACGTCCAGCCCTGTCCCCATGGCCGTCCCGGCAGCTGGCGGAGGCTGGGCCTGTCCTCCACACAAAGTGCACTTTTCTGAGCGTCCTTCAGAGCTGAGAAAGGCAGATCAGATGCTGAATTAGCCTGCAAGAGCTGTGTTCCCGTCCCTCTTATCTAGCTCCCTGTAACAAGCTCTTTGCATTTATTTCACCAAATGTGCTGCAGAATTGCGTTACAGCTCATGGCTGCAAGCCATCTGCGGAGAGAAATCCAGTTATACCTTGTATAATAAGTTCCTGACAATCTTACAGAGGACTCCAGGTCATAAAAGTCTCCCAGTTTTATCGCCAGTAACAGACACGGAGAGAAATTAAGTTGTCTTATCAAATTTAGATAATATATATCCCTCTGGAGTGGAAGGTTCCTGATGGATCTTTTACAGTATTAGAACATTTAGGGGGGTGAGGAGGAATCCAGGGTGTGGGCGGGGAGCACAGGGGGTGCCGGGGAGCACCGGGGGTGCTCCCGAGGCTCCCGCACGGATGGTGCCACAGGCGCTGGGCACAGGGCACCAGCCGGAGGCTCTTGGCAGGCGGCTGCTCCTGATGGGTTCCCTGGAATGCTGCTCCCACGGGAAGAGTGCCGGCAGGAGCAACAGCTCGGCCGTGCATGCCGAGAGCTGCAGACAGAAAGAGCGAGGGTCACCCAAACGGGTAAATATTTGTCTATCTAATCAAAAGGCCTTTTAATTAACAATTTTATTCTTGCAACTGGTTTAATTTTTTCCCGAAGTTGTGCAGGAAGTCAATTATAGCGAGCAGATGGCAGCGAGCATCCCGACATCAGCACATCCTGCCATCTGCCACCACGGAGCGGGGACGCCCTGCCGGAGCGCGCCCACGTAGCCCAGGGCTCTCGGGAGATGGCCCCGGCGGTGGGGACGGGGCAGCCGCACGGTGCCCAGTGCGGAGCAGTGCCCGGTGCAGAGCAGGGCAGGCAGCGCGGGGCCTGATGTGGAGCGGGGCGGGCAGCGCAGTGCCCGGTGCGGAGCAGGGCGGCCACATGGTGCCCAGTGCAGAGCGGTGCCCCGCACAGGAGGGGCTCGGATTGACTTGGCCAGCCATGGTTGTCCCGGCTGCTCGCCATGGCACACAGGGTCCCTGCACAGCTTCTCTGAGCACGGTGGGAGCAGGGTGTGCAGGGCACTATGTGCAGGACACCAGGCACACTACCCTGCAAGACACGTTGCTGTGCAGGGCGCAGGACACATTGCAGTGCAGGTACCTGCAGCATCGCTGCGCAGGGTGCACATGGCTGTGCAGGGATGCAGGGACACAGGACATCTCTGTGCTGGGTCTCACCTCCCATGAGCGGACGGGCTGTGGGGCCGCTGCCGCCCCGGCGCAGAGCCCAGCCAGGGCCCGGTGCCCGGCTGCTCCGGCAGTGCCGCACCTGTGGCTCTCGGCAATCAAGCGATCCCGACACTCCGGCGTCAGCTGACAGCACTTCCCGCATCAGCCGCTCCTCTGGCTGCTGCCACTCGGGCTGATTGCCCCTTGTCTCCACAGGACCCTGTCTCCGGGCTGCTGGCAGTGGTGGTGAGGCAGAGCACAGCACGGCACAGCACAGCACAGCATGGCATGGCGTGGCACGGCGTGGTGCTCCAGCAGCCGGAGCAACCCTGGGTATGGGGTGCAGGGACCTCCATCCAGGATGGGGGTGTCTGGCAGGAGCCATCCCAGGCGGAGGCCAGGGCAGCTCTGGGGTGAGTTTAGGGGAACGCTGCCCTTGCCGGGCACCCAGAGCGATAGCGCTGGGATGAGACCAAGGAGGATCTCAGGAGCAGAGCCCCTAAATCTGCCCTGTCGCCCTCCGGGGACGTCCCCGCTATGCAACGGCTTTTTAATTGCCTTTGTCAATTAGAGCAAGATGGATGGGGTTCCTTGGGGAGGCAGTAATTAGCGCCGGGATGGATGCCGAGGCGGCCGTGCTCCCACTCCGCGCAGCAGCGGTGATTTGTAAACCTGTCACCTACCGCCGCGCTCGCGCCGGCACTGCCGGGAGCTGGGAAGCGGGAACAGGAAGGCCGAGCCCTGTGGCATCCTCAAGTTGGGTGCTCCCAGCTCGGGCCGCCCTGCGCTGCCCGGGCCCAGGGAGCTGCGCTGCTCCCGTCCAACCTGCCTGGAGCCCCCGGCTGCTCCTGGCTCATGGAGAGCAGAGCTGCCTTCCCTGCCCGGGACCCGCTGCCCGCGGTGACCTCCGTGGGGCACCGGGACTTGGTGGGGGTGGCAGGACCCCAAGGGCGGCTGCACTGTGGGGCAGGGGTCCCGCTGGTGGGTGCTGGGCACCACCAGCCCTCGCCTTCCGTCCACGTGGTACTGCCTGACTCCTCCGCGCATCAGCCGCTGCGTTAATGGGTTCTGCAGCTCCCCATTTTCCCGTATTATTATTTGCCGTTGTTCCTGTTGCAGCTCAGTGACCATGAATTATTGGATGTCTGCTCGAGCAGCAGCGCTTTCCTTCCACCTCGGCGCGCGGCAGCCTCGGAGCGCCGCCCGCACGGGCTGCCGGCTGCCGGAGCCACGGGGCCCCGCGCCGCAGAGCGCCGCATCCCGGGCGCCGCGGTGCCGCAGCAGCCTGGTCCGACCAGGGGCATTTCCAGGCGATGATTGTGCACGGGGTGACACTCATGGGGGCAGATGGGAGCCCCGTGCTGCCGGGACAGGGGCGATCCAGGTTCTTCCTGCACGGGGGTTCAGGAAGGCAGCGCCTGCAGGATGTCAGAGCTGCCGCCTGCTGCTGGCTGTCCCGTCACCGTGGGCCAGCGGGTCCTAGCAGGGAGCGTGGGTGAACGGGGCTATCCCAGATCGATAGCCCCGGCTTCACCTCCGGCTCGGCTTCTGCAACCATGCTGGGCGACTCCAGCGGCTCCTGGTGCTCACCCGCCTGAAGCTGGCTCGCACGTAGGCCGGCTCCCTGGGAGACTCACTCCATCTTTTTTCCTTTAACCTTGAAATGCAATTTCCTCCCCAAAATACCCTCTTTCCTGTAAACAACATCTCTTTAGTGAGATTACAGTGAAATCCCCGCGCTCCAGGTCCCGGGCGCTTTATCACCTGCGAGCCCATCCGTCACAGCCCGCTCCTGCGCCCCACCCCCGCCGCTGGCTACGGTCTTTTCATCATTTTTACAGATTTATTGTACAATAATTTAATTTCATCCTCAGCCCTGAGAAGACAGATTGGCCCCCGATGTGACTGGGGACTCGGCTCCAGTCTCATAAATTTGCTGCCTCAACATCAGGCTCTTTCCGGAGTTCCCTCGTCCGCCGAGTGGGCGGCCGGTGGCCCCATGCGTGGTGGGGGGCACTGGCAGTGGGGTCCCTGTTCCCCCGCAGTGGCAGCATGGGGAGCCGTGCAGGGCGCTTATCTGCGTGCACCGCGCTGTGTGCTTGGTTGCTGCAGGGCACGCAGGTGCTGGGCAGGCTGCGGGAGATGCTGCGTGTGGGGAGGATGCTCTGCCGAGGTGCTGCTGCTCGCAGGGCGCGTGGGCGGCTCTGGGGAGGATTGCCAACGTAATTAAACGAGAGCGACTCCCCTGCCCCTGCACAGCCCCTTGTTTCCCTGTGATTTATTAAGGCATCTTAATTTATTTAAATAACCTGGGTGTCGGGGGGCTGCTGCAGTCCTGGCTGTGGAGTGAGGAGAAGCAGTGGGACCCGCTCGGGTCTGCCCTGCGGTGCTGATGCTCCCAGGAGCAGGAAACTGCCCCCCAAGGCGCCAGCCCTGCTTTGTTTGCACAGCTGATTATCCCCCAATCCTCGAGCACCTTGCCTCGGCCCTGCTGCATTTCAGCCTCCTTTTTCCAGTCCATTTCTCCAATTTGTCAGGATCGTTTTGAATTCCAGTCCTGTCCTCCAGGATACATGTAGTCCCTCCCAGCGCCATGTCATCTGTAAATTTAATAAGCCTTTTCCCTATCCCGTCATGCCGGTCCTTAACAGAGACAGCGAGCAGAGCGAGTCCCAGGCGGCCCCTTCCCCGAGCAGCCGGCGGGAGCATCGCCAGGCCGGGCCGGGCCGCTCAGGGCTGCTGCGGCATGAGTTCCTGCCGAGACACGAAGCCACTCCAGCGGGGCCGGGTCACACACGCCGGGTGCCCATGTTGCTGTTGCAGCTGGCGCTGTGCCCTGTTGTGCTGCGCTATACTGTGCTATGCTGTGCCACGCTATACTTTGCCTTGCCACACTGTACTGTGCCAAGCTATAATGTGCTGTGCCATGCTATACTATGTCACGCTGTGCGATACTGTGCTGTGCTGTACTGTGCGCTGGGCTCTACGTGTCCCGCAGGAATTCTGAGCGCAGCGAATGGCTTCTCCCTGCACCGCTCCTGGGCTCTGCCGGGAACAGGCTGCGGGGCCAGGGCTGCGGGGCTGCCCCCCGTGACGGCCGCCCCGTCCTCGCTGCAGCCACCCCTGCCGCACCAGAGGCCACCGGCGGGACCTGAGGCTGCCAGGACCACAGGAGCCGGCGCCTCCCGCTGCGGCCTGCCCTGTCGGAGCTGCAGCCTCCTGGCCCGGAGCCGGGGGCCAGTCCTCGCAATGTGTTAGTTCTGCTGGCAGCGGCGCTTCAGTAATTGCTGTCACGTCAATTAGATCCATTTGTGGATATGGCAGCGATAACTGCTCAGTGCTGGGGGCGGGAATACCGGACACAAAGTGTACTGGCAAGTGGCCATAGGCAGCTTGGGGCCAGACGTGGGGCTGGACAAGGGGTTGGGCTGGCGCTTGCTGGACGCGGTCACAGGAGAGCGTTGGGCTGCGGGTGATGGAGGGCGCGGGTGCAGGGTGTCACTACGGGCTGGCCTTGCAGGTGCAGGCACACGGTGTCACCGAGGGCCATGTCTGAAGATGCAGGGTGTCACTGAGGGCCAGCTCTGCGGGTGCAGGGTGTCACTGAGGGCCATGTCCGCAGATGCGGGTGCAGGGTGTCACCAAGGGCCGGCTCTGCAGCACAGTCTGGTTCTTGCACATGGTGCCGCCTACCCGGCCAGCACGGAGGGAGGAGGTGCAGGTAGGCATGGGGTGGCGCGGGGAACCCCGGTGCCCATGTGCCTGCCATACAGATGCTGCAGCACACGTCGGTGCTGCCTCCCTCTCCCTGCTGTGGGTTGCAGGCAAAGGTAATTTGCAGATGACAAATATCCCCGGCAGTAAATATTTTCCCGCCCTCATTTTTCTGCAGGCAGATAAGGTGCAGCCCCGTGGCAAGGCGGCTCCTGCAGGCAGACAAACTCCTCAGCCTCCCCAGTCTGTCATGTCCCTGCAATTATTCCCAGATAAACAGCGGAGCTGATCCATGCCGAAGGGAGCTGCGCAGCTGCATTTGCTGTGGTCATGATGATGATGATGATGACAATGGTATCTCCCTGGCACCCTCCCAGGACAGGGCATTGCTCCCTGTCAGCAGGAGGAGCGGGGATGTCACTGCCCACTCCAGCCTGTCCCCTCCCTCCTGCCACCCAGGTTGGGAGCCGGGCTTTTGGGAAGGAGCCGTGCGGGGGTTTGGGGTGCAGTGATACAGGGGGGACATGATGTGCTTGGTGCTGGCCCGTGTGCCCGGCACCAGCTGCAGGTGCTGCACAGCCCTCTGCACAGCCCTGGCTCTGCTGCTGGCATTGGCACCAGGGCCACGCTGCAGAGCCCGGTGATTCCGCACCCGGCTGCACAGGGACACGGCAGGAGTAAGCGGCGAGCGTGGTCCTTGTTGGTGCAGATTCATGGGGCGGCTTCACCCAAACTTGTTATTCGGGGAGAGGAGCCGCGGTGCTGCGCGCCCAACTCCGCGGCTCTGTGTGCCTCCCTCTCAGAGCCCCATGCTGCAGCGCTGGCCGCAGCACCATGCGCCCAAGAGTAACTGGCTGCACTCACCCAGGTCTCGCCGTGGGGGCGGCAGCGCTGACAAGGCGGCTCGTGTCCGGCACGCGGGAGCAGGTACCAGCACTGCGGTCCCACAGCCTCCTCCTACCCTACACTGTCAGAGCCCTCGCTGCCCATGGGACCCACTGCAGGTGCCCCAGGGACGGGAATGCTGCCCATGCTGCCAGTGCTGGGACGGTCCCGATGGGCTGCTGAGACTCTGGACTGCATGCAGGGGAGCTGCTAACACTCTTTTATCTCTCTTATTAAACCTAACATTAGGTTTTAAGAGGCACCTTAAATAACGTGCCGCGGCTGGTACAGTAAAGCTGCTCCATGCTGCAGCTGCTCCCGGCCATGGGATTTACGACCTTCCTCATGGCCCATTGGAGGTGCCTCGGTGCGGGTGGATCTGGGGATCCTGCATCTTCCCAGCACTCAGAGTCCATGGCCTATGGCTGTGCTAGGGGTCTCCTGCCTTCCCTCCTCTCTTGGGCGCATCCTTCCCCAGGGCCATCATCCCCAGCATCCTTCCCCAGTGGGTCTGGGTCCTCAGAGCATCCTCCCCTGTGGAAGGATCTCAATCCCTGGAGCATCTTTCCCTGGGAGTCTCCCCAGGTCACCCATCTCGGGAGCATTGGAGCATCCCTGCAGGAGCCCCTGCACTGGGACATCAGTTCTGGGAAAGGCAGCAGGCCTGGGAAGCTGGGGGCTATGCAGGGGCTGGCACAGGCGGCAGCCCTGCTGCTCACGCACGTTGAGAGAATAATTAAAGTTTAAATACCAGCTTTTTGTCAACGGTGTGGTGGAGAATAATTGAGCATAATTGTTCCCATTGTAGCGGCGGTGGCAGAGCGGGGAGGAGAGCGGTAATGGATGTGCAAATGTCAGCGCGGCGGCAGCTCCTCCCGCCGGCGGCCCGAGCGGGCGGGCGGTGGGGGCCGGGGCGGAAAGGAGCGGGGCCGGGGAGCGGAGCGGGGTCGCGCGCAGCCCCCGCGTCCACGTGCGCCTCTCTCCCGTGCGCGGGCCGGAGCGCGCGGGGGCGAGCGGCACGGGCCCCGTGCTCGTGCACGCGCTGCCGCGCGTGAGGTGCGCATGAGCGCCGCCGCCCGCGCTGCTGCCACCGGCCTGGGGAGGCTCGTGGTGTCCCCCACGCCGGCCCCGCGGCGGCTACTGCCGCCCCCCCGCGCCCGTGGGAGCCGAGGACGGTCCCTGCGGGACGGGCTGTGACGGGCGCGTGCGGCGGGGACGCGGGCGCTGCGCGGGCTGCCAGCACCACCTCCTGGTCACGCGCGGCGGCTCCGCGGCCCCGCGCCGGCAGCCGGAGCAGCCCCGGTGCGTCCCGCACAGCGGCGGCACCAGCGACGACACGACCTTGTCGGGACAGCAAGGGCTGTATTTCTGTGTCCAGGGCGCCTGGGCTGGGGCAGCACTGCCTGCCCGGACCTGGTGCTGCCCTGGCGGCACTGGCACAACCGGGCCAGGCCCATCTCCAGCGCTCACCCGGCACCACCAGCTGAGCTCTCCCGTGGGTCCCTGCACCGAGGGCTGAGCTCTGCTCCACCAGGCCGCCAGCACACACGTGGCTGGACTGGGATCTGCTCCGGCGTCGCTGTGCAGGACTGGGATCTTCCATGGCCTTGCGGTGTGGGACGGGGATCCGCCGCGGCATCACTGTGCGGGAGCTGAGCCTGCTCTGCCGTGGTGTTTCAGCGCTCCGATAGACTGGGCTCCACACGGGCTCTCTGTGCGCTGCCGCCCCGGGCTGTGCCGCAGCATTCCCAAGCGGATGCTGACGCCATGGCCGCTCCAGCATCGTGTTGCTGGCAGCCAGGCCAGGTGCCAGCCCTGCTTCTTTGCTGGGGAATGGACCAGCATGGAACCGGCCGCAGTCTGAGCCGGGGGCAGCCCCTGCCCTCAGAGCCCCTCCTGCTCTGCCATGCGGCTCTCCTTGCCATCCTCCTGTGCCACGGGCTGCCCCCCCAGCAGCGTCTCCTGCACTGGCAGCACCTCCAGGTCCTCCACGGGATGCTGCCTCTCCGCCACCTCTGTATCCTTCTCAGAATCCAGCTGTGCAGCCACAGGAATAAGGACAGGGATGGGGACAGGGGCAGGAACGGGGCAGGCCCATGCCAGACTCCCTCACAGTCCCTGCTCCACCACCCCATGGCAAGCCAGTCCCATTCTGTCCCAGGAGGGACCCCCATCCCGCTGCCAGGATCATTCCCGGGACTCACCTGCTCCTGCACCGGCCGCTTGGGATCTGGGGGGAAGAGGCAGAGAGAAGGTAATGGGGGAGCGTTCTGCTGCGAATTTGCCCAGCAGCAGCAGCAGCATTTGCTGGTGCCAGCAGCCCTGGCACCGGGCGGGTGGTGGGCAGGGAGCAGCAGGGCCCCGGCTGTGCCTGGGCCCTCCGCGTCCCGGCTCTCACCTCTGTGGACCAGGCAGTAGATGCAGATGCCCACGAGGCAGGTGGTGATGGCAGCAGAGATGGGGATGAGCACGGAGAGCGAGGAGCGTCTGCTCGACTCTGTGGAGCGACGGGATGAGCGCGGTGCTGGGGCAGGGTCCGGCCCCGTGTCCAGGAACCGGGATCCTGTGTGTCCGGCGGCGCCCTGCGCCAGCCTGGGAAGTGCACTCACCACAGAGCACATCCGATGTGTTGGTGCCCTTGGCCTTCACCACGAGCCCTTTCTCCTCGCAGCTGCAGCGAGACAAGACCCTGTGGCTGCAGCCAGAGCACCGGAGAGGGATGGACGCAGGGCTGGAGCGGGGCCATACCTGGTCCATGGGTGGCACGGCTCCGTTTTGGATGAGACGTTGGAGAAGGTGCCCTCAGGACAGGGCTCACAGGGGGATGCTGTCCGGGCCTCGGCCTTGGCTGCAGGAGCAGTGATGGTGGCTCGGCACGAACATGGGCGCTGGGGGCCCCACACCGGCAGCGCCAGAGCACCGGGAGCCCCCAGGCTCTGTCTCACCTGCCACAAAGCCAGCTCCGCGCCCGCAGGGTGGGTTCTCCACGCAGCTCTGGCAGCTGCCGTCGGAGCAGTGCATCCCGGCCCGGCACTGGCACTGTGTGTTGTGTGTCGCATCGCCGACCCTCTTCACCTCCAACCCCACATCTGGGTGGGAGGAAGGTGAGACACTGGCTGGGCATGGGCTGGCTAGACCGCGGGGACGGGCACGGCGAGTGGCTGGATGAGCCCAGGAGGGACAAGGCTGGGAGGGATGCAGGGATGCAGGCAGGTAAATACGGGGAGGGATGCGGGTGGACGAGGCCAGGGGGGATGGGAGGATGCCGGCAGCTGTGCCAGGGAAGATGCAGACAGCCGAGTGCGGGGGGACGGGGTGGTGCCCCCCGTGCCGCAGCGTGGGGGACACGGGGCACTCACTGTCCTCGCAGACATCGTGGGGGGTGCAGTGCCTCTCCCTGGTCCAGCTCTGCTGGTAGTGGTTGCTCTCGCAGGCGCCGCAGACGGACTCGGCTGTGCTGTTGCACTCAGAGAGCAGCTTCATCCCTGCAAGCGATGATGGTGAGGGATCACCACCTCTCACCATCCTGTGTGGCCATGGCAGGGCTGTAGCGGGGGCACTGGGAGAGGCCATTGGCACAAGGCCTGGGGAACCCCCGGCAGGGACCCGGCAGCAGTGTGGGAGGAACTGCAGGATGCTGCGGGATGCTGCAGGATGCTGCGGGATGCAGCACGAGATGGGGCTGCTCCGAGGCGCTCCGTAGGCCACGCAGGGCAGCGCCAGCAGCAGCCAAGAGCTGGGCTCCCGCGCACCCGCTCTGCAGCCGCAAAGGGCCGGGGGCTCTGTACCTGGCGGGCAGCGGTTGCAGCACTTGTCCCTGTGCTCGTACTGCTTCTCGGAGCACCGCTCGGCCTCGCCGGGCTGCCAGCACTGCAAGGGAGGACAGGGGATGCCCGCGATGCTCCCAGCGCCTGTGCCCATCCTGCTCCCCTTCCCGAGCCGTAACCACAGACCACAGCCAGGGCGGCTGCGTCGCGTTGCCGCCCGCGCCCGCTTTGAAGTGGCACAGCCACGATTCCGCTGCGGCGTCTCCTGCGCTCCCTATCAGCAGGTGATCCACCACATATCACCCTACGCTGCAAAACACGGGCAAAGCGCCAGCCCTTCCTGTGCTGCTGCTCCGCCTTGGAGCAGCCCGCGACCTCAGCGTCAGTGCTGGGCACTGCCGGGTGCAGGTCAGCACCCGGAGCGCCGCGTCCCGGGGCAGCAGGATGCGCAGGGCCGGTGTCACAGCCCAGCGGGACCATTCCCAAGGGATGGAGGTGCCGGTGGAACCTGGAGCTCAGGGCCATGGGACTATGGGATGCCAGGAGACGGGCACCATGATTGGCATCAGCCCACAGAGGAGCCAGCCCCGGGGGAGCCCAACAGCCACATGTGTCTGGTGCAGCAAGAAGAGGAACCGAAAGGGGCTCTGGCCCAGACCTGTCCCAGCCCATGGGCTCATGTCGCTCCCCTCCAGGGCGCGGGAGCTTGGCCTGGGACCTGCAGGTGGATGCCCCAGGCCTAGCAGGTCCCACGGGATGCTGCGCGGTGCCCGCTGAGCCCACTCGGCCTCGCGGGGCAACGGTCAGCAAGTGGGACTGCGTGCCATGGGGCTGGGGTCCTGTGGGGCCGAGGTGCTGTGGGGCCAGCACATGGTGCGGCAGGGACGCGTGGCAGCCCCAGGAGCTGTGCTCTTGCTGGGAAATTCCCAGTCACAAAAATGAGGAACAGCGAGGCTGTGTCGGCGGAGTGCGGGGCGCCCGGCCAGCATATCCTTCATGGCGTTGCCAGCAGCGCGCGGCCGCGCTGGCCTGGGCCCCTTCCTGCCTGCCTGGGGGGCTTGGCCTGCCCGGCCACTGCCTCCCGTCCCACCCTGGCCCTGTCCTGTTCTGTCCTCTTCCCATCCTTCCCCACGCACATTCCCACGGCTCAGAGCAGCCAGTGGGACGGGGGCACCAAGGGTATCCTGCCCAAGCACTCCCTTCCTGGAAGCCCTGGGCTGTCCAGGTCTGGACAGCAGCACCGGAGTGTCACAATGTGTGCCAGCCCCTGTCCCCACACAGCCCCGCAGCCCACCCCACAGTCCCGCAGCCCACCCCACAGCCCCAGCCCAACCCCACAGCCCGGCCCAGTCCACCCCAGAGTCCCGCAGCCCCCAGCCCAGCTGCAGAGCCTGGTCCTGCAGCCCGGCCCCACAGCCCGGCATTGCCCCCAGAGCCCCCAGCCCAGCCCCACAGCCCGGTATTGCCCCCACATCCCCGCATTGCCCCCGCACGGCCGACGCACGCAGCCCGTCCCGGGCCCCGGGCCGCGGCGGGAGGGGTCGGACGGGACCGGTCCGGTCGGGAAGCGGCACTTACGGCCCCGAGCACCGCGCAGAGGAGCCCGAGCGGCCCGAGCAGCTTCATGGCGCAGCGCAGCGCGACCCGCCCCGTCCCGCGGGGCGCGGGGCAGTCCGCGCTATTAACGGCCCGTGCCGTTTCCGCCCAGGAAGGGCGCGTAGGGCCGCCCCTCCGCGCCGGCCGGGCGCGCTCCGGCAGCGCTCCCGGCCCGGGACTTCCCCGCGGGCCGGCCCCGCGCCCAGGGCCGGGCACGGCTGCCGGGCGGGCAGCACCGGCCGGTCCTGCCTGGCAGTGTGGGACACACGGACGGTCCCGGGGCTCACGGGTCCCGGTCCCTCGGGATGGTATCGCGGTTCAGAAGCCCAGGCCCTGTCAATGGTGTTGGGAATCTGGAGCCCTGGACCTTTGGGATGCTACTGGGGATCACAAGTCCCTGTCACTCAGGATGCTCCTAGGGATCACAAGCCCTGATCCCTTGGGATGCTCCTGGAATCTCAAACTTTGGCCCCTGGGGACGGTACCAGTAGTCTTGAGCCCTGGTCCCTTGGGATGCTCCTGGGGATCATGAGCCCTGGTCCCTCAGGATGTTCGTAGGATTCATGAGTCCCAGTCCCTTGGGACACTCCTGGGGATCACAAGCCTTGGTCCCTTGGGAGGCTCCAGGGATCTCTAACCCTGGCCCCTGGGGATGGTACCGGGATTCTCAAGCCCGGTACCTGGGGATCCTCCTGGGATGTCGAGTCCTGGCCCGTTGGGATCTGCCCAGGCTGGAAGGGCCGGTGCCTCCGCTCGCTCAGCCGGGAAGCAGAGGCTCCAGGTTTCCCTTTCCCGGGAAACAGAGGCTCCAGGTTTCCCTTTGGCTTCCCGGGCAGCTCATGCCACAGCTGGAACCCCCCTCCATGGCCGCCCCCGTGCGGAGTCCCCGGGGCCGCGTGACCCCGAGCGGGAAGCGGCGGCGTTGCCGGCCCTGCGGGATTCCCGCACTTCCCTTTTCCTGCGCTCAGGACACGAGGCCGTTCTGGGAACTGCTCCTGGGCTGTCCCGCGGGCGGGGC
>VZSG01000964.1:0-49601 GCA_013398315.1 Nothoprocta pentlandii
GGGTGTGCAGTGCATGCACAGGTGGGTGTGCAGTATGCAGCGGGTGCAGGTGGGTGTGCAGTGCATGCACAGGTGGGTGTGCAGTGCGCGCACAGGCAGGTGTGCAGCGGGTGCAGGTGGGTGTGCAGTGGGTGCAGGCGGGTGTGCAGCGGGTGCAGGCGGGTGTGCAGTGCATGTACAGGTGGGTGTGCAGTGTGCGCACAGGCGGGTGTGCAGCGGGTGCAGGTGGTTGTGCAGCGGGTGCAGGCGGGTGTGCAGTGCATGCACAGGTGGGTGTGCAGTGCGCACACAGGCGGGTGTGCAGCGGGTGCAGGCCGGTGTGCAGTGCATGCACAGGCGGGTGTGCAGTGCGCGCACAGGTGGGTGTGCGCGGGGTGGCGCATAACAGACGGGCGCTGCGGGGTACGTGTGTGACGGGCGGGCACGGGGCGGCACGGGCCGCGTGTTGATGGGAAACGAGCGTGTGCAGCAGAGCGGCGCGTGGGCGTGCGCAGCACGTGTGTGCACAGCCGCGTGCCTGTGCAGCGCTCGCCGGGAAGGGGTGGCGAGGCGCGGCCGGCGGGGTGTGCCAGGGGGCACGAGGCGGCTGGCGGAGCAGCGGCCCGCGGGGCTGGGCTGTGCCAGGCTGCGCTGCGAGCCCGGCCTGCAGCGGAGCCGCAGAACCGGAGCAGGGAGTGTCGCGAGCGCGGCAAGGAGGAAGGGGCGCCCGCTGCCCCACGCGCGCCCGCTGCCTCCGGCCACGCTCCAACACAACCTCCACCGCAGGTTGTGTGCCGGGCAGAGCTGCGGGTGCCAGGGCACAGCCGCGGGCAGGGAGCTCACTCGGGGCCCACGGGCGACGAGTGCACGAGCCGCGTGGCCACATGTGAGCCCGGCGGCAGCGCACACCGCTGCTGAAGCGCCGACGTGGACCTGGCGCCGAGGGGCAGGTGAGGGGTGCCCGGCGGGGCGGGCGGGCAGGCGGGCAGGCATGCAGGCCGAGGCACGCCAGGAATGCACCTCTCGCAGCGAACGCGCCTCCCGGCCGCGCGCTCCCCTGCTGCGGCGTTTCCTCCCCGGCCATCTCGCCCTTGGGGGCTCCCCTTGCTCTGTGCAGCGGTGGGGAGGCCGGGCCACACGGCCACCTCCATCCCCGTGCCCGCTGCCCGGCCCAGCCTCGCCGGCGGCCTCAGACTATGGCACTGGTCGCTCCGGTTCCAGCCCCGCTGCTCCCCTTGCTGGCATCCTCTGTGCCCTTGGCTGCAGTGCGAACAACCCCACGTGCTGGCAGGGGGAAACTGAGGCAGAGCAGTGGCCGGCACCACATCCGCAAGGCGCGAGCAGCATCCGCCGTGAGCAGGGGCTGCGGTGGCACCGGAAAACCGCAGCCGCCCCAAAAGGCGAAGCCGGGGGACCACAATTTCCTCCTGCCGGTGCCGGCAGCTGCTGGCGGCTTCCAGCACGGCGGCCGAGCCGCACCGGTGCCGGCGGCTCCCCAGGGCCGGACGGGGCCGAAGCGGCACCGCAGCGGGGCTGCGTCACCCGGCCTCGGCTCCGCTCGGCTCCCGTGGCCGCCAGGTTCCCTGCAGGGTGCCCTGCAGTGGGACAGTGCAAGGAGGGACAGACTTTTGGGGGCTGCTACCCACAAGGAGGACGTTGGCTTACGACCCCCTTCAGCGAGGGGCCGGGCAGGAACGCTGCCCCCGGCAGGAATGCCGCTCCGACCCGGAACGACCGCAGTGGCGCCGCGAGGCCGCCTCCTCCCCAGCGGCACGTGTGCGGCCTCCCTTCCTCTTCTGCGCGCAGGGCTGGAGGCAGCGGGCGCTGCTGCCTCTCGGCAGCTCTTCTCCCACCGCCGCGGCCTGGACCAGGCCCCTTCATGTGGTGGCACAGGGACAAGGTGGCAGCTGACGGGGCTCTGCCCCATGCCCGCCACTGACCGGAGCTGCTGGCAGGCGACGGCTTCGTCCCCTGCGGCTCCAGCCCCCAGCTCCCCCCAGAGCCGCTGGCTGCAAAGCCGCCCATGGGCTCCCACAGCGGCAATAGGATTACACGGGGCCGCGTCTCCCAGTGCCGAACAGAGAAATAAATCCTATACGGCACGATGGGATTTATTAGACTTTGGTATTCTGGAAATAATGAGGACATTGCTCCCGGCTTGCAGCGCCGTGGGACCCAACAGGATCACAACTGGGATTTGTCCCCATGCCTTTTCCCAGGCATCGGGTAGTTCTTCATCTCCTGAGATGAACTGGGTGTTGGGGAGGGGGCAGGAAAAGGCACGCAGAGGCTTTTCGTGAGCTTAAAATCAGATTTGGTCCTCGGAGGTTTAATGGGATCGGGGCCGGCAAATCCCCCCGTTGGCCGCGGGGAGCTGGGCTCCTCGGAAGGAGGCGGCGCTGGGCTCCGTGCACGCTCGGCCTGGGATCTGGGATCCCAGTGCTCCCGCGCTCCGGACGGCCACGGGCACTGGCCAGCCCCCGCTGTGGGAAGGCCGCTGGCAGACGCAAACAGAGCGCGGAGTTCTTTGGGTATTTTTTTTTTCTCTCTGCAGCCAGGGCTCTGTTTGCTGCAGACCTGTAAATCACTCCTCGGCCGCAGGAAAGAGAGGCAAGAAATCCATGATCCAAGTGAGAAAAAACGCGGGCCGCTCGGGGGCACGGGCGGAGGGCGCCAGGCAGCGGGCGGCCTCCTGGCCAGCGCCTCCGATCCCGCCCGAGCCTGCGGGTTGGGCACCCGGCACCCCCCGGCAGCGGGTGCGCGGTGGCACCCTGGCATAAGTAGGGTCCCCTGGGGCTGCCGTGACGGCCGCCGCGTGAGCCCCAAGCAGGACCCGCGCTCAGAGCCCTGGGCAAGGGCCAGCGCGTGGCCCCGGCAGCAGCCTCCGAGCAGCAGGATGGGGCTTGTACCTCTTGCCTCCTGGCGCTGTAAAAACGCGGGCACTGGCTGGTTCTGCCCTGCCACCGCGGCGGGAGGATCCTGCGGGAGCTAGCGGGAATACTGCCCCATTGCCCTGGCTTAACGAGTTCCTTATTCCCGTTCAGGGCAACCGCGCTACCCACCCGGCCGCTGCCCGGACACGCATCCCCAGGTGGGGACCCGCACACCTCTAGGCAGGGAATTGCCGTCGGGGACAGAAGGCCCAACCGCTTCCCACCCCTCGCTTCTTTCCCCAGGGATGCTCTGCAGCCCGCGGGACGCCCCGGGCCGAGGCCCCGCGCGCGGCGAGGGCGGCACTGGCGCTCCCCCAAAGCAGCAGGCGCCGGCGAGCAAGGGGCTGGACCGCTTTATTCACGTGCGCGCTGGGCTCCTGGCCCGCCCCGGCCGCCACAGCTGCTCCCGTCCTCTGCGCGGAGCAAACAAGGAAGGATTTCTTCGTCGGCTTGCTTTAAAAAAAAAAAAAAAACAAAAAAACCCCACGCCCAGCGTCCCTCAGACCTCACAAACACGTAGAGACAGTCCGGCTTTGTCCGGGCAGGAGCGGGCGCGGAGGGGCAGGGAGGCCGCGGGCGCGAAGCCTCCCCGCAGCTCCAAGCGGCTCCCTGGCAAGCGGCTGCGCCGGCCGCGCCGCTCCCGGCGCTTCTGGCTCTGCGGGCACGTGGGCACCAGCCCCCAGCAGCGCCTGCCAGGATGGCGCCAGTTGCCTCCAGAATCTGGTGGGTGCCTGAACCCTCCTCCATGGGCCCCCCTGCCCGCCGACAACCCCCCTCCCCGAACCATTACAGTAAAAGGAACAACCTACGGAGACAGACAGGCCGAGTCTCGGGTAGGGAACGGTATCCGGCAGCCCCGGGCCAGCGCTGAGGCCTGGCGGCGAGCGGTGTCCCCCGAGGCCGCCCGCCGGCCCCTCAGGGCTTCATCCTGCTCAGCCTGAGGTCGCGTTCGATCTCGAACTGCCTGTGGTCCACGCGCTCCAGGAAGGCCTTCCTCTCGATGTACCTGTGGGGAAGCACAGGGAGAGCTGTGAGCCCGGCAAACAGAATCACAGAATGGTTAAGGATGGAAGGCACCTCCCGAGGTCACCTAGTCCAACCCCCTGCACACGCAGGGTCACAGAGCACCTGGCACAGGCTGCATCCAAGCGGGTTTGGGAGATGTCCAGAGAAGAAGAC
This sequence comes from Nothoprocta pentlandii, assembly GCA_013398315.1. NCBI lineage: Eukaryota > Metazoa > Chordata > Aves > Tinamiformes > Tinamidae > Nothoprocta > Nothoprocta pentlandii. The sequence goes on from VZSG01000964.1 coordinate 4,092, forward strand.
TCCACAACCTCTGGGCAGCCTGTGCCAGGGCTCTGGCACCCTCACTGGTTAGAAATTTTTCCTCAAGTTCCTGTGGAACTTTTGGTGCTTCAGTTTGTGGCCGTTTCCTCTAGTTCTGTCAGTGGCCACCACTGAAAAGAGGCCAGCGAAAGGACTAGAGGAAACGGGGACCTGGTGGCACGTGGAGACCCCGTCCCACCTCCAGGAACAGCCCGGAGGTGCCACCAGAACGGACGGGAGGGACGAGACCCCGCGCCATCCCCGCTGCCGTCCATGCTGCGCCGCGGCCCGAGCCCGCCTCGCGCTGACAGCACTGGGGCAGCTGTGCTCCGCAGGCGGCCGAGGCTGCGAGGAGGCCGCGAGGGCCTCTCTTCCCGAGCGCCGGCTCCGGAAAGGCGGAGTGTCGCTTCCCTTTTCCCGCCCGGGTGCGGAGGGAAGGCGCTGCCGCGGCGAGGCCACGGGAAGGAAGCGGGGGGGCGGGTAGTGAAACTCCTCTATTAGAGCGCGTCACGGTGCCCGGGCACGCGGCCTTCCTCCCCGCCAAGGTCAGAGGAGCTGGGGCCCTGTGGGGGACGGGCCCCGCGCATCCTGCTGCTGCCACCACGCGCTGGGCAAACGGGGCGAAGCAGCGGCTGAGGGAGCAGCCGCCGCAGGGGCAGCTGCCCAGACCCGCTCCCGAGGAGCCGGGCACGGGCGCGAGGGACTCGCTTCCCTGGGGGGAGCCGATACGGATCACAAACCAGGAATGCTGTTCCGCGGCTCCCAGCCGTGGCCGGGGGCTTTGCACCCAGCAGGGGACATGCCACAATTGCACGCGCTCGTCCTTGGAGCAGAGCGCCGCGGGGCCGAAGCCGCCCGTGCGCCCGCAATGACGGGAACAACCAGCTCGTTTGGCTTCCCGCTGCCACCGCGCTGCTCCCTGGCACCGCCAGGATCCTGGCAGGGACCCAGCAGCTTTGTAGGGCCGGCATGAGCCTCCTGGCTCCACTGCAACCCCACGGATAAACCCCAGCCTCCCTATGAGCTCCCAGCGCGGCGCCACGCAGCCACACGCAGCAGGACCATGCGCACGGGCGCTGCCCGGCCGTCGGGGTCCGTTCTGCTAAACGACCTTCATTCCCCTAATCAATACGGGCCGCGAGCAACCAGCGGGCAGGGAAACGGGGCCAGGGCGCCGCTCGCCAAACGGAGGCACGTTTGCTGGGAGAAGAGGCTGTCGCTGCTCATCACGGCAGCTGAAGCGCTCTGGGGAGGAGGGCAGGAGCCCCCCGCGGCCCCCGGCCGTCGCCGTCACGGAGGGCGCGCGGCTGCCTCCCCGCCGGGCCTGCCCTACAAAGCTGGCCCAGTTTAGAGGCCGCGGTGCGTTCCCCTCGCTGCAATGCATCGGAGTGACAGATCCGCGGCGACGGCCAGAGCTGCCTCCTCTGCCGCCTTCAGCTTCTCCTTCCAAACCCGGACAGGCCCTGGGGATCCGACACAGCTGGGCTGCACGAGCCAGGATCCTGCTGCTCAGGAGCAGCTCTTTCCCACTCTGGAAAGGGGGGTGCGAGAGGTGAGAATTCAGTGGCAAGGGTGGCACAGCCATGGGGCTGCACGTGTCCCCCTCCACCTTGGCCATCACACTGCGAGCAGCTCAAGGTGCCTTCTGCTTCCCTCAAAACACCCCGGGGCCCTTTGCATGACGCCTTGGACATGGGTGACAATGAAACAAGCCAGGTCCTTGTTTCCCGGGAGCGAGCTGCGGCTTTCCCGCCCCGGGCAGGCATTTTCACCCACAAAACAGGGTAATTTAATGCGTGCCAAGCAGCGAGCAGAGGCTTGTGCTGCAGAGGGACCTGAAGTTCATGAGTGCCCCAGGCAGTGCCCCCCTGCCCGCCGGCCTCAGCTGAGCGCTTTGCAGCTGCTCCCTGGGGTTTCATAGAGAGGCTGCCCAGCAAAGGGGGAAGCCCTTCCCAGCCCGCGCTGAGGGAGAGCAGCGGGCTCTGAAGGGCACAGCAGGCTCCCGCACAGCGCCCAGAGCGGCTCCCGAATTGCACGGCCTGTCGCCCATCGTGCGCGCTGACAGCGGGCCTGGGGCTAGCAGTGTGGTGGGCTGCACATCCAGGGGGTCTCCTCCCTCCTCTTTTCCCCTTTCTTTCCCTTGAAGGTGGATTCGATTTCCTGAGCGCTCAGGCGATGCCCTCATGTTTCATGTCCAACTAGCACAAGCAGATTTTTAAGTACCTGCAGTTCTCTTTGCACTACTGGTTATTGCCTGGTTAAGGACAAATCCGCTTGCCCGGGGGGGGACAGCCCAGGGGATTCTCCAGTGTGAGACCTGATGGGCAGCGAGAGCCGAAGCTCTTCAAGCTTTTGAATACCCCTGACATTGCTGCTCTGCTCTGACCATCTCTTCTACATGTCAATCACTTCAGCTTTCAAGGACCATCGCATTTGCATCTCTGTAAAGATTCACCAGGCATCGCGGAAGAAAGAGCTGTCCTGGTTGAACAGGCCAGGAAAGAAAATGGCACTTTCCAAAAAAGCTGGGCACCCTTGAAAAAGCTTCAAAAAGACAGAGATGCCCCAGAATACGCACGGCTGGCGCAGACCACTGCGACAAGAGCCTCGTCGAAGGAGCCACGACCTGACACTGACTGCGGCGCAGACACCAACAGCATCGGCAACGACCTGGCACGTGCGCGACGTGAATCGCGTGGCTGCTCCCATGCCAGGGATCGCCCGGAATGCCTCCAGCCTCCAGCCTCCCTCTGCCGTTTGCTAAGCGGGAAGCGCCCGGAAGCGGATCACAGCAGGGTTTATGGCAAGGTGCAAGAGCAAATGGGAGCAGGTGTAGGTATCGCATCAAACAGGTATTATAAAATACCAGTGCAAAATATAAAATCAAATCTCTGCAGTCCAGAAGCTCTGAGCTTGCCTGCAGACGGAGCAGGAGAACAGCTTATATCAAAAGTACATTTTATGAGCTGTCCGCAAAGTTGGTTATTTTTTTTCCCAGAGCCTAGAAAAGTACTTAGAGTGGAAATGCTGCTTCTGATCTTAATAACCTTCCCTGCAGCGCGTGTTATTATTTTTTTTGGGTTTATTTACAGCATCACCATTTACTTTTGGGACATTTCTATCACCTCCATTGGAGTGCACATTGCTTGATGCACACAGTCAACACCAAGTACTGTCATAATCTGCTCTGCACCTTGTCAGCTGTTCTGGGCTCATATCTTTACCCAGGAGGACGGAGGTTGGAGGCAGCTGGAAAGGGCTATTTGAAGAACGAAATAAAAAAAGTACCTTCTAATTTGGGACCTAAAATAAAACAAAAAAAAGGCGAAGTCAGGGGTGTATCTTTGGGAGAGTGCTGCATTAGACTGGTTCACAGGGAATCTGTGCCATGAACGGGAGTGCAGATAAAGCACAGCCAGGCTCCAGCTTAGCTGGACTTGAGGAATCCAGGAAGGCTGTTAGGCAAGTGAGGGGCCTGCCTTCAGCCACTCCCAATCTCAGCAGTCCTTCCAAGACACCAGGAACAGCTATTGGCTTTATACATCTATAAATTCCTAACAAATCCCAGCTCGCTCGGAAGCGGTGGGAAATGCTGGGCTATTATTAGATGAAGTCTCTCTTACCCGTCTTTCCCTCGGTTATGGATCGCCAGCTCCTCCCCAATGCCCTCCTCCTCCTTGAAGTTCTCCCAGTCCAGCTTGGATTTCTCCAGCGTGCTCATCTTCTGCTTTTTGGAGGTGATCTTTCCAAGAAGGCTGCTCATGCCACTCGGCCGCTTCACCCTGAAGGGGACAAGGAAGCAAGGGCTACTTCAATACAGGGAGGGCACGTGTGTTAGCAATTAAAAACAGAGCTGAGAAGTGTCACGTGTAAGAAGTGGAACCTTCATGATGGAGAGCCACTTCTACTGAGCAGATGGCCACCACCTTCAGGCAGCAAAGTCGCATCTCCTGCACATCCTACTCGTCACAGCCCTGTATGCAGGAGTGTTCACTAGATGCATGTCTCAAACGCTCTCATTTTGTGAATGGGCTTTTTCATTTATCTTCTAAAGGGAACAGAAAGCTTTCAGGGCAGAGGAGATCATTAAAGCATCCGGTTTGACCCCTGCGTATCCCAGGCTGAGCCATTCCCCTGATCACCTCCGTGCTAAGTCCAACTCTTTGTCTTCAGCTTAAAGCGCCATTTTCTGGACGGGATCCAGGCTCAGTGCGTCACTGGCACTGAACACACATCCAGGATTTAACCATTTCGTCGTTACCAACAAGCCTATTTCCATCTTGAGTTTTTGTCTAGCTCTCGTTTCTGGCTGTTGCTGCTGACTCTAAATCTAAAAGCACTCGGTGCCCGGGCTGCTCTCATTAGCACCGTCCTCACACGCTGCAATGGGGCTGCATCTGAATCTCCTTTTTGACAAGCAGATGGAGGGCTTTGTGCCCCTCACTGAAATGCATTTTGTCCCAGCCCATGTATCATTTCTGAGATTTCATTTTATCCCCCCATGCTTTGCCAGCCTTTGAAACCAGGGACATGGGAACATTGTGTAATCCCCACCGTGAGCAAGGCATCCTTCTTCCAAAGCATGGAATGGATTTTCCCAAGGAAATCCTCCTTTTCCAGCCAAGGAGAGGGTAAATCCCGTTAGCTAGACCACCGCATGACACGCTGATCCCCACAGCAAGTGCCCTGGGATCCTGGGTAGCAGGAAGGCCACCTCGGGCCACCTTGTTCCCAGACGAGCAGAGCCATCGTCAGGCCGAGCCTGATGCTCCCGTCCGCTCCGCGCCGCTCCGCCGAGGACCCGGATCCCACCCACGCGCCCGGGCGCCTCAATCCCCGCTTTGTGCCGGGAAACGCGCTCGCACGGCACCAAGGCCTGGGGTTGGCCGGGTCACCGGCCGGGGAAGCCGCTTCTCAGAGCTCGGAACGGGCAAAACCAAACGCGTATTAACCCGTTCTTGATTCCCCCTCCAAGAGCAGGGGGCAACCCCCGGCCCGTTGAACTCCTTGTTTACGCACATTCCAGAGATAACTGCAGGTCTGCGAAGCCCTGGTCTCTGCAAAAAAGCCCGGGAGGAAATGATTCTCGTTCCCGGGAGATAAAGGAATTTGGGAAGGGGGGGAGCAGGAGGAAGGCAGCCAGGTGAAGGCGGCACGCACGCTCTGCCTGCTGCGAGCTGCTTTTGGGAGAGCAGCCAAAGCTGTCCTTATCAGATCATTACCCTCGCTCACACTCCTCTAATTTGCAAGCCTCTAAAGAAAAATGATCCCACAGTTTATAGGGAATTGGATCAAAGAAGATGGCATCTTTAGGAGCTTCAGGCGGCAGAACTGCGGAGCAGGACGGGCTGGCTGCTGTCACCTGGGGTGGCAGCTCCCTGACGTTGGCTGGGATATCCGAGGTGCAAGAGCTGGGATTAAGGGCACCTTGGCCTGCTCCAGATCTGCTGGCTGAAGCTGCCTGCCCCTCCTCATACTGCCAGGCCAGAAGACCACATAATAAACCCCAAGCCCTCCCTCAGCCCCCCAGATTCTGCCAAATCTAGCATCAGATACATGTTTTGATTGCAGGGAGAGGGGAGATATGATCCGAGGGATGGGAGCCAAGCTTCTGCCACGCTCTGGCATCTCAAGACAGCTGCTTTGCATTTATTTATTGAATTATATATTTATTTTTTGAAGTTTATTCCCTCGGCTCATCAGCACAATCAGACACCACCCCACGCAGGACAGCAAGGATGCGACACGGGATCTGCCCAAGGCCTGGGCTTTTTAGCAAGAGCTGCAGCAAAGACACCCAGGACCAGACCTGGAGAAGGACTCTGTCTGATCCAGCCCATTACGCCACCTTCCCCAGTGCTGGTGGGCAGAGGACATGTGAACAAGCAGGGGATAGTCAATAAGGAGCTTCTCTGAAGGCCCCTTGCGGATACAGTTTTACCTGCAGTTCAGCCTTTGCGCTGGGACAGGCGGGGAGACATCTGCAGCTCTGCTCCTGCCTGGCCAAGTCTGTGCTCTTTGCAACAGGGCTGGGCACGGTGGGATGGACGTGTTCAAATCTGCTGCTGTTTCTTCACTCTGCACCGAGCCTTTCAACACCCTGACAGAAGCCAACAGCCAACCTGGGGGTGGGAATTCCTACACTTGTGCCAGAATGAAGTAAATGAGAGACATTAAAGTCCAATTAAAAACTTGCTTGGCCTTAAATGCCTCATCTGTTTCAAAAGCAAGTAAAGGGGCCTGATTAATTGCCTTCAGTGCCAACAAGAGGAATTATTACCCTTTTTGTACTCATTAAGGGTATCTGCTGTGGCATCTTCAATCACCCAGGCACTTAAAAGAGAGACAGTAATTCGCTAAGGCATAATGGATCCCGGGGATGAGAATCAGGACAATCGGCTATTTAGGACACAGCGACACGCTCCTACGTTCCTCAATTAAAAAGCATAGCCCCAATCAGCCTCTGGAGAGCAAATAAACACACCAGGGAGCTCTGAGCTCCATCTTGCTGGATGGACTTCCCTGCACCCATCCAATGTCCTTGGGATACAGCCCCGGCCACGCGCGGACACAGGGGCCCAGAGCAGCCAAAGGCTCCATTGCTGCTCCAACAAAACCGCTCTGTGTTCCTTTCCGGAACAATCCCATTTCTTCCCATCTCAGTGCGAGCCTGGCGCTCGACCCAGACCTCTGTGAACTGTTGCAAGACAAATGATAAAGTGGCGTCGTCACAAGTAACCCCTATCTTGCAACAGGAAGGTCAGGGGCGTTCTGGGAACGCGAGGCCGTCTCAGAAACGTGCATCTGACTTGGCAATCGCTGGTTTTACAAAACACTCTTAAAGCCACATGAAAACAGGGCTAAAAGAGCCTCTCAGTCCATCCCTCCATCCACTGAGGGATCAGGTCCCCTCTTCTGGAAGGCCTCCTGACATCAGTCCCACACACAATAGAGATTTTGGGACATCCTTAGCCTCTCACTTACCTAAGTCTCCTCCAAAGACTTCTCCAAGTCTTCTCCTAAGTCTAACAGGGATTTCTTTGCCTAGCCTGTCCATATAACTTCTTATCTCCTCCCTGGCAGCTACCAAAAGCGGTTCATTCCCCTACTTTTCGCAGCGGCCTTTTAGGTTGTTCAAAACTCTTCCTATCCCCTCCTCAGCCTTCGCTTTCCTAGACTAAACAATCCCAGTTCTCGCAGGCTTTTCCTCATTCCTCATGGATTTCCAGCCCTCTGACCCTTCTCGCCGCTCTCCCTGGACTCTCTCCTCTTGGCCCACCTCTTCCTTAAAACGCAGCGTCCAAAACGGGAAGAGGCTCCAGCTCCACGAGCACGGAATCCAGGAATCCTTCACGTGCCTTGCAGCTCCTCACAGAGTCCCCGATGACGTGTGCCTTTTGCACAGCCGTGTGATACCGTTGACTCATGCTGAGCCTCTGACTCACTTTGGATCTGCCCAACAGTTGTTTCTTTCCCTGCTTCGTGCAGATGACTGACTGCTGCTGCCCGAACGTTGCTCCTTCTGCGCTCCTCCTATTTGCCGTCACGCTCCCTTCGATGAAGGCCTCGGACGCCTTCCAAAGTCAGCCTCTCTGCTCCACGACACCGACAGCCACAGATGCACAGGGGAAAAGCAACTCCTGCCCCTGGAAAGGAGTTCCTCCCCAGCAGCTGAACAGGTACCAGTTGGTCAACCAAGACCATGCCAACAGCCAGGATGAACCTCAGCAGAGGCTCTGAGCCAGGAACCCACCCAAGGATGGACGAACAGATTGTTGTGTGCTAGAGGGCAACAGGCGAGAGCGCTTGCACTGCCTGGCACAAGAGGACAAGCAGGAGGTATCGGATCCCGGGGCTCTGCTCGGCACCGTTCCCAGCGTCCGCACGGAGCTCAACTCCCACCAGGGTGGGGTGAGCGGCGCTGGGGGAGGCTCCGCAAAACGTCACGCGCTGAAAAACAGCCCAGGCGCCGGCTCCCCGCGACGCCGGCAGCCCTTTAGATGACACCAGGTCCTGCTATAATTAGAAGACACCGATCATTAAAAAACACGGAGTGGTGAAAGGCGGCAGGGCCGTGTTTGCCATCACCCCCGGCTCTCCTGTAGCCCTTCTCCTGCCCAGCTCCCTCTCCCCACCGGAGCCCGGGGTGCTGGTAGCAGCACGGACAGGAGGGCCGGGGTCCTGGCCAAGGCACCCTCGTGTGTTGAGCACTCGGGAGCCCCTTCCTGAGCGCTCGGATGGCAGGGAAACGGGAGGGGGAAAGACGATGCCCACACACAGGAGCGCACAAGGTATCACAAATCGCAGCCTCTTCCTCCCCACGAGTTACTGCAACGCCAAATACTTTCCTTAACAGCAGGAAATGGTTCTCATACAACCCAACCACAGCTGGGCAGGAGATGCGGCCAGTAAATAGTTGTGTTTTAATGAACGTCCCTGCGTGGCGCGGCGCCGCCGGCCTCCTCGCACAGCACACGTGTGGCCAGGGCCCACGTGCAAACCATTGCAAAGCCCTCCGTGTGTACAAAAATACCCACCGAGAGCAAACGTGGAAATGCCCACGAGGTGCCAGAGCTGCAGCGCTGCTCTCCAGAAGCAGATGCCAGGGTCTTGCAACACGCAGGGGAACCTACGCTGCTCCCGTTTGCAGCAACGGCCCTTGCAGAGCTGCTCGTGGGCAGAGCACCCAGCACGAGGGGTTAACCCAGCGCGCGGGGTTGTATAACAGCAGCAACAACCACGCGGGCGCGGAGAGGGCTGCTCTCCGAGAGCAGGGCGAGAGACAAAGCGGGCGCTGGATGAGAGGCTGGCAAGGCCACCTGCATCTGTATCTACATAGAACCAGTGGGGAATAGAGATTTGTCGCCGAGAAGAAAAAAAACGAACCAAAACACCCGTGTCATTCACGCTGGCAGCCAGCACCGGCCCCTCAAAGGCAAAGCTCTACTATTCGAACCGCATTTTATCATCAGGTTGAATTCTACTCGAGCGCAGTGAACCTGCATGCTCTGTGCAAGCCCGTTTCCTCGCAGGTGGAGGAAGGAAAACATTTTCCTTAGGCCCTTCAGACAGAGCTGCTGTGGGGCTGTCCAGAAAGGAGAGCTGCGCTGGCGGAGCAGCCTGTGACAGGCTGTCACAGCAGCAGAACGGGCCCCGTGGCCGCGTGGCTGCCGCCGGCAGCAGCGGGAAGGGCATAAAGCCCCTCTGTGCTAGGAGGGCTGCAGCTGCCTGGGGCCGCGCGGGCAGGAGGCTCCAGGGAAACCCAACCTCTCTGCTGCGACACGACGCGGCGCTGGCTCCGGCCGCCCTGCAAGGCATGGATGCGGGAGCAGCAGCCACTCGGCGCAGGCGGCGGCGGGATGACGGCACACAGAGCTGAAGAGCGGAGTAACTGAAAGGGCCGTGGCGTCCGAGGGCCACCCCTCGCTGGAAGGACCTTACAGCGTCCCTGAGCCGCCGGCTTCGCTGCTCTGCTGCAGGGCAGCTGCAAAGGGGGCTCGAGGCCGCGTGGGACGGCGCCGGCCCAGCCACTGCACCGATGCCCCGAGCATGTCCCAGCCCCCCTGCCCCTGCAGCGATGCAGCCCCCACACAGGCCACGGCCCCTGAGCACGTTCCCAGTGAACCTGAAATACTCCTGCTCACGACACTGCAGAAAAAGGGGGTGGAGATGGCACTCCAGGGGGTAAGGCTGCATTTATCTGGCACTTGGTGCTCCCAGTGACACAGCTTTTACAAAGGAGGAGATGTTCTCAAGCACACGTGGGGACACAGAAGGTGCTCTATTTTGCTATTCGCATTTCTGAACCCCTGCCCATTAATCAATAAAGGCACAGATGGGCCCAGGCCGCCAGCACGGTCACCGAGAGACACGGCGTGTAGGCAGGAACGAGCAAAGGCAGGAGAGGCCCCGCTCGGCGCCGCCCGTGCCGCTCTGCAACGGGGGGACGCCACAAGCCACGGGGCAAATCCAGCCTCGCCGGGCTGCACGCAGGGGCACCGTGGATAACCCCCCGTCCTGCCCCCGGATTTAGGCACGGAATAAGCACCACGCCGCCTGCAACGCCTCGCAGCGCTCCCCGTCTGCCTCGGCTTCCACGGTTCAAACGAAGCACCAGGACCACAAGCCTGGGCCGGGACCAAGCGCGGCCCAGCTTGCATCCTACCAGGCATTTGCTCGAGAACATTCGGATCTGCTACAACTACTGGCGCTAAATTTATTTCACTGTGCAACCCGAAAAGCACCTGCAGAGCGGCCAGGGTTTTAAGTGGCAACCGAGTCTTAAAAATGAATGGGTAAAAAGAGAAAAAAACACTGCTGGTCAATAGAGGAGAAATTCTTGCTTGCCCCTTCCTCCTTTGTCTGACAGAAGGGCTTTTGTTCCTGAGTTCGGGGCAGCCCCCAAGTACGTGGGGAAGGGCCTGGGCCCGCCGGGCTCGGCGCAGCGGAGACGCAGAGCGCTCCTAATGGGATTGTTCCAGCGCTGCCGGGATTGTTCCAGCGCTGCCGGGATTGCCAGGCCAGGGAGGGAGGGCACCAAGCAGGAATGTGCCATGGGGGACGAGCCCAGCGGAGCCGCCGCTTTGCGAGGCACTGAACAGCATGGGCTGAACGCCAGCAGTTTTCTCCCTGTGCAAAGTCTGTGCGGGCAGCACGTGGGACTACGGGGGGCCATAAACATTCGGGCACCTGTTACAAGCAGATATAAAACACGGATTAGGGCTTGATGGCATTTAATTGCTTCTGGGAAGGGTCAACATTGCCAGGGCACGCAGCAAAGTTACCCGCCCTTCTGCAAAACTGCTCATTGCTGCCTAACAGGTCATCAGATGATGCAGATCAAAGGTGGCGTTTCATGGGGCAGAGAGAGCAGAGAAAGACCCTGCAGGCTGCAAAGGCGCTCACCGAGCAAACCCCGCGGTGCAACTCAGGGAAAGAGAGACAATAAAGAAAAATAAATAAAATAAAAATAAGAGAGAGGCTAGACACACCCCACTGCGATTCACCAGTGCCTGTCAAACTCTCCTCGGTGGTGGCCAGGGGCAGGACAAGGGGCAGTGGGGGTAAGCTGAAACCCAGGCAGCTCCACCTGCACGTGAGGAGGAACCTCTTGTCTGTGCGGCTGGATCAGGCTGCCCAGGGAGGTTGGGGCACAAGGAAACGCAGGCGGGAAACGCATTCACCACGGGAACAGCTTCCCAAAGGATCCCAAATCGCAACTCTTCCCATCGCGAGCGGATGCCTCCGACGCAGGCAGGCTGCAGCCCGAGCACGAGGGTCACGGAGGGCTCTCAGGGACACGCAGTTAACTGCGGGGCCGAGCACAGGGAGCTGCCGCCGCCCCTGCAGAGCGGCCCGTAAAACATTTAATCAACTGTGTGACGCTGCGCTTGGAAGAAACAGCATTGCCTCTGAAGTTCAAAGGGATGGAGCCAATGCTCTGCAATGCACCACCGTGCTCCTACCGCCAGCGATTGCTCCTGGCAGGACTGTGCACGCCGGCTCATTCCCTTCTGGAACAAGGAGGGCAGTGTTTGCACCCAAACAGTCCTGCTCTTACAAGCACGGCCTGCGCCCTTTGCACCTTGCCCTGGCCATTCGAGCCTTTCTGGGCTTTGCCCTCCTTGGTCTGAGGCCAGCCCCAATCCTCAGCCGCTTCCGTAACCTGATCCCAGCCGCCGGGTTTCCCTTTGATCCAACCTGCTGAGCAATCCCATAGATCTCGCTGCCCTTTAAAAAAAAAAAACACCAAAAAAAAAAAAAAAAAAAAACACAAAAAAAAAAAAAAAAAAATCAGCTGAACTACATCATACCAGCCCCCCTGGTGACAACTGAAGCTCCTGCTCATCTCAGGCTGTTCCCCTGGCCCCGGCTGCCTCGGGATGCTCCCCAGCAAGGTCTTGTGCCTCGGTAAGGGAGGGCAGAGGAGCTTCCCGGCGGGCACCGCTCGGCAAGGCGGCAGGACAGTGAGACCGGGGCACAAAACGGAGCCTCCTTCTCTTCGACTGGCATCCACGGCGCTGCCTGGGGACGCCCGGCCTCGCGCCCGAAGAAGAAGACACAGAGCACTGAGCTAGAAGCCCCGCTGCTCTCCAACGGCTATTCCAAACCTGCCTCCATTTACGTGCTAAGCCCCTGGATCAGTAATTTGGGCCCTTTGAGAGCCAGCGTTTAAAGGGTGCAGTTCTGGCAGGGCTGAAAACCTGCCCGTCATTCACAAAGCGGCCGCTGGGTCTCCAGGTGTCCTGCACGAGCCACCTTCCTCCTCCTCCTCTCCCCAAATCCAGCTTCCATAGAGGCCCTGACACTTTTGGATGAAGTGGAGCAGTCAAGCGAGGTGCAGGAGCGCAAGGCAGGGGGTTATCCCTGGGATTTGAGGCCTGGGCTGGGATTCCCAGGCTGGTGGGAATCCTCACCACGTATCGCAGCCGATGGAGGCTGCGCGCGGCGGCTCCGGAGGCTCCCGGGGCCCGGCAGGATCCACTGGCTCCGTAACGCAACAGGAGCCGCGCGCCCCTAGGGCCGGGATCCTGCCGAGACGGGAGAGCGTCCGCGATCTGCGGGCACAGCGAGGGGCCGGGGCAGGTGCCTAAGCGCGGGCCAGGCGCACGGTGACGCATCCCCAGAAACCGGGAGCTGGGAGACATCTCCAGCACGGTGCTGTGCTGCCTTCAAGCCTCGCCTACGGATTAAAAAGCAGCAGCCCTTTGCTCTTCGGTGCATTCCCACTGCAGAAAGAAAACCACTGCAGCTCTGAGGCTTGGTGGATCCCGTATCCGAGGCTCGGTGCGCAGCCCAGAAGGGCAAAGCGCTCCAGGCAGACTGCAGCTGGTAGCCCTGCACACAGCTGGCCAGAGCCACCCCATAAAGGAGTCCCCTTGGAGCTCGTGCACCCCAGCAAACGCTCTCCTTTCACAGTCTGTGAGCAAGGACAGGCTCCTGGGAGCTCAAGCAGATGAGAAATGCGACCCCAGCAGCTTTGCCCCACGTTTGCAGGCCGGTTCTTTCAGTCCGTGATTAGCCAGCAGGAGGGGGATGGACAGAGGAGTTACCTAGCAGGTTTTTACCTATCTAGGATAAGACCCAGGGCAATAACACCTCTGATAACAAGCGAGTTTTTAGGCTATAAAAAGGGACTGGATACGCTCAGGAGTCAAATCAATGCAAAACAATCTCAATACAAAGCATCATGTCCAAACACGAAGTTAAAACAGGGCCGACCACAAGCTCCGCTGCGGGGAGGCCGCAAAGCCCTACGCCCCGCAGGCAGAGGGAGGCACCGGCCAAGGGAGCCGCGGAGCGAAGGCGGCTTCGCATCCCGGCGACGTGTCAGCAGCAGCTCCGGAGCACGGGGAGCACCTACGCCGGCACCCTGAGCCCAAGGCAGGGCAGCCCGGGCCACGAACACGAGAGTAACCCAGAGGACCCGGGCAGCTGGCAGCGCTGCAAAGCCGCGAGTCAGCCGAGCAGAGCCTCCAAGGGAGGCACTGCAGAAAAATAAGAAAAACAAAGCGCACGTTAATTCACCTCCCAATTTCTGAGCCTCGGGCTAAGATAGCAAGTAGCTCCCCTTCCTTCCCAGCCAAGAGTGCTGCAAACTTTGGTTTCTTCACTAGAAAGCTGGAGTCTCTCCCTGATTGCTCTTCATCAGGACCTGAGAACTAAGAGGGGAAAAAAATATATAATCTCCAAATGCTTTAAGACTTGGCAGCTCGTTCAAAGCCAGCATCGTTCCCTCCTGCAATTAAATCCGACGCTGGGTGACTCAGTGGATTTGCAAAACATAAGAGAGCTGATCTAACTGGCCAGAATAGGGATGAGCTTGGCCTGCAGAGCCCCTCGGAAAGGCTGGACCTTTCCAGCCAAACCAGGACTCGCTCCCAAGTCCCTTTACTAGGGGTTTCAATAGAGAGGCTGAAGGTTTAAAACCTGCCAAGGTCAAATTAGGGTTCGTCCTTGCTTCTGGTTTACCCCAAGCGTTCACATGCTCAAGCCTGTGCTGGGGACCCCATTTACTCTCCAGTCTTGAGGAACCGGGCAATACCCCAGGCCTAACAAAAGCAAGGTAAATACGTCCGTACACCCTTTCCCGGGATCATAAAAGCCCAATTCCGAATTGCGGGAGGCCACAGAGCCAGGCTGTGCTGGAGACAACCCTTTTCCAAAGTTACCCCCTCACTTGAACGCGGCAAGTGGAAAACTACACTCTGACAGAAGTAAAACTGACAGTGCTTCCATTTCAATATATGCCCAAAGGCATAGCTTGGAAGCTGGATTCGTGCCTCACGAATAACCCCCCTCTGTTTTTCCTCTCCTCTTAGTAAAACCGCCCAGGAGCATTTCCCAGGCAGGCACTTAGGGGCGCAGCCCCCGCCGGGTTCGGCTCCCTGGAGCACTTGGGAAAACCCGGCGCGATTCCCGGGATGCGCTGCAGAAGGCGAGCGCTTATCTCACCCGGCTCCTGAGCTCCACGTTCGGGGCAGCCTCTCCCTGCACGTGCACATCTGGGCGGGCTCCACAGCTGCATCCGGGTGCCCTTCTCCGGAGCGCAGTCTCCACCTGCCCCCGTTTTGCGACCCCATAGCTCTTGCAAGGAGGGCATCTTTGTTCCTGCCACACATCTGCCCCAGAGGGGACCCAAAAGCTTCTGGATTTGTTTTATACTGGGAACAACGCTCCTTGCCCCATCACATTTTCCAATATTGACAGCTGGAAACCCCTCTCCGAACTGTTTTCCCTTGCTTTGATACAGAAGCATTAACCTGGTCCTCTCTGGTTTCATCAAGTTGTATCTTAGAGATTTGGGGATTTTTTTTTAATTATTATTAAAGGGCTGGAGCGCTACAAGGGTAATAAAGACAACCTTTCCCCTGAAAGGGTTCATTAGTGAACGCAGACAGCAAAACTGGTGCCTGCAGGAGCCTTCCAGCTTGACAGGCATAAGGAGGAGAGAAGGTCCCGTCCCTCCCTGCAGTGTTCACCAACCAAGAGGCTTTATTCCCTGGAAGGTTTCTTACCATTCCCCTACCCCATCCCTCCTGCAGGAAGCAGCGGGGAGGAGAGTACATTAAACATTGTGCATTTTCATAGCTGCAAATACAAGTTCCTTATTAAGAGATTAAAAAAACCCCTTTCATCCTCTACACCCAGACTTAATCTTTAAGAACCCAGTGAAATATATGTAATTGAGATATGCCTTCAGCAGCTGTTGGCTTAGTCAGCCCTTTCATGCACACAGACAGGAGTGACTGGGACTAAGGGTTACTTAACTTAAAACTGACAGAGCTTGATTGCTCTGCCTACCAATGAATATTAAAGCAACGACAAGATTGACGTTATCTCGCTGCACTGTAGCCTGTTTCTTTATTTAAATATTCCTGCCCTCAGTTCTTACTACAAGGATGTGCGTCAGAAGCGTAAAGTCCAGGCCAGCGTTTGAGCACCTGGTAAAGCCCAGCTTTTGGGGGCCGAGCTTAAGACACTTAAAAGGGCTTGACTTGCAAAGCAATTTCCTGAGAAGAGACACGAGTGGACGCAGAACTAACTGCTTTCAAAAAAAAAGTGCAAATGGACTGTGGAAGAGCATCTGCCCAAGCTGGGGCTCTTTCTGCTGTGCTGTTCATGCAGTCCAAGGCTTCAAAGAAGCACTGTTTGATTTGCTATATATAGAGCAGCGTTGCTAAAACACCCTCTCTACCTTTCCTTTCCAGGTCTCTTAAAGAAGCAACTGCAGAGCTTCAACAAGAAACTGGAGATTTTCCATATGTTCCAAGACCTCTTTTAACTGGTTTCTGCTCAGAATGACGACAGGACTTTCCCTGAATGCAGAGATTTTTTTTTTTCCCCTAACGAATTTTCTTTAGGGCTGCTGAACAGCTCTGACTGCAGGAGCGCTGCTTGAATAAGCGCTGAAGAAGCAAGTTGCCAAAATCCATTTTCCCTTTAAACCGCGCAAGGAAAAAGCACCACCACTTGCACAGACCCACTCCCATGCCCAGGTTACTCTCCCCATGAAACACACACCTCGATTCTAGCTCAGCCCCTTCTCCAGGGGCTGGATTAGAGATCCCCTCTTCCATGGAGTGCAATGCTCTGGTGCAGCAAAGCACGGGCAGA
Organism: Nothoprocta pentlandii; assembly: GCA_013398315.1. Lineage (NCBI taxonomy): Eukaryota > Metazoa > Chordata > Aves > Tinamiformes > Tinamidae > Nothoprocta > Nothoprocta pentlandii. The sequence continues at coordinate 20,208 of VZSG01000964.1, forward strand.
GATGAAGTCCTATCTTACCTGGGTCCTTCTAATCCCGAAGCAGCTGGATTTGGCTCTGCAGCCCATTCGAGGTGCAATATCTCTAATGACAGTCTCTAATGACACAGGGCTGTATTTGGGAGTGATGAGAGCTGCTTCCTAGGAACAGGGCTAAAATCTTGGGGTGTCAACGGCCACATAGCCCGTCTCGAGCTTGGAGCTGCTCCTTCTGCAGCTGCAGAGCAAATCCAAGTGCCTTCCTGGGGGCCGACAGCCCCACGGGTCCCGCAGCGGGGCCGCGGGCGCGAGCGTCGCTGCCGGCTGGCAGCCCTGCCACCAAAGCACGCTGCTCTCCCGGCCTTGCTTCCCCAGGCTGCTTCGTGGCCCCACGTAGACACCAGCAGCAGAGGCAGGGAGACAGCCCTTGGTTTCTTCAGAGGATGGACAGAGAGACAAAAGAGAGGCCTTTTTAAGGATGCTCTTCTTGGGCAGCTCACCAGCCAAGGAGAAATTGGGATGCAGGGCCTTGTAGGGTAAGGAGGTCCATGCTGAAAGCAGTCACGAGGCGACGTAGCGGGGCCCGAGGACACGGCTTCGTTGTAGGGGAAGAAGAGGAGGGAGAAGGGGAAGGAGAAGGGGAAGAAGGGCAGCGCCGGGCACACACACACACACGCTGCGCGCACAGAATGGACATTGTTGGGGCCTGAATAGCTTGCTGAGCCAAAGGAAAGCTCAGCTCCCCGGGCCAGGCCTTGAGCCCTGCCCCTATGAATACCGAGCAGAAGGTGTCCCCGCACACCCCTGCCCCATACAGTCACCCCAGGTGGGGTTTTTTGTATTTCTCACTCTCCGTTTCCTCCTGCGTTTCCCCAATTTCCTTCCATTTGTGCTAGGAGCCTTTGTTCTTTCTCTGCCCTCTTCCTCCCGCTATTTTGCAGACTGCAGATGGAGACCAAGAGTGGGGTAAGCAAGGGGGGAGCCACAGTGCATTATAAAAGTGTTCTAGAGTTTTCTCATACAAAGGAAAAAGAAAAATAAAGGAAACAATCCCCCACACAAGAAATTAGTTGTAGGAACAGTCTCTGCTGTGAGAGGCAGGTCCCTTTCAAGATTGAACTAAACCACAAGGAATTTAAGTCAAGCCAATCTATCAAAAATGACAAAGTTAACATAAGATCCTTTGGTCACAAAACCTCTGAAATTCAGTTCATCCTAACAGGATACTAAGCATCCTATTCATGCTAATTGTCCAACCTTGTACTTGAGGTTCTTCACCGAGACTCCTACACCCATCGGCCACCTCCTATCAAGAGATCCTCCAGGAGCTCGAGCGCCTGTGCAGCAGAGTTGTTAATGTTAAATGATAATGAGGCCTAATGTTAAAGAGGGCAAACCCAAGGCATTGTGCACAACCATATGGAGCATTCCTACAGCATGGCAGCATAGGAAGAAGGCGTTCACACAAGAGCAGCCTGGGGTTGGGGCTGATGCTGCCAAGTTTCTCCTTTGGACAAGTCATGTTACCCATCGGTGAGATTTTGTACGTGGCATCTGCTCTGAAAAACAGCAGTGGAAGCTGAGGTCCTCAGTGTGCAACTGCAGGCAGGGGCACTGGCCCAGGGAAGCCTGGCTGGGAAAACTGGGAGAAGGACAAGCTGAGGGAGGTGCTCAAGCCAGGGCAGAGTTAGGAAATGGCACCGAAGGCAGAGGCATGGAAAAAGCTATGAAAACCTAAGAAGCTTTCCAGAACATGAGGAATTGGCCTCCTCTTGTTGCAGATTTCATGTCTGGAAGTGCTCATCACGGAGGGTAAAGCCACCAGAGAAGCTCTAGGGCCATGGCAGGTACACCACAGACTAGCATCCAGCATTGCCCTTCTCACCAGGATGGACACAGCGACTTCACATTACATAAACTTTCTACAACCTGTCTTCCCAAATTTCCTAAGACAACCTGTGCTCAATAAAACTAGCATTAGGACTAGCAGCAGTCAAGACTTATCAGAGCTCTTTCAATGGTAATAATCACCCACCAAAAACACAGATCAAACTGAAGATATACGGGTCAAAAGCAAGAAGTCTAAATAAGTATCTCAAGGCGAGCCAAGGAAATCAAGGGATCTGAATTCCATAAGTACCTTTGGATTCCATACGTTCCTCCTCCAGCACGAGAGGCGATTCCATAATGGGCCTGTGCTTATAGCTTTAAATTCACTCATAAATTGCCTCACTCATGCCTGAGATGGATGTGGGGGAGGGAGGGAAGAGAAAGACTTCAGATTACAACAAACCAGCATTTGTCACTCGCTCCCCATGCTGCGCGAGGCAGTTTCCAGGCTCTTGGACTCGGGACGAATATTTTCTGTTCCGTTCCTGATGTGCTTGGCTGCCTCCTGCCAAAACCTGCTTTAAATCCATTAATGAAACCAGGCCGAGGCTGCATAACTTCTTAATTCCCTCGTGGAAACTGGGCACTCAAATATATTTCCGGGAATGACGGACGCTCGCAGTTCCCACCACCATCGTGTGAAGCACTGTGCTCCCTCCTCAAAAGCTGCTTTCCCTCGAAATATCCCTCCAAATGATCACAGGCTGCTTTATGGACAACACAGGAGCTGGACAATGCATTTCTCTTTTTAGTTTTAGACACACTTTGCACGCTTGGCTTTGCTAGAAGAGCGAGTCTTGCACTGCTGCATCCTTCAAATGCATCAGTGGGATCACATTGGGCACACAGGTCAGGTCCCGATTCCCTTCTCCTGCAAAGCAGGAGCTCCAGGTAAAAGGGATGAAGGGAATGCTAAGGTTTTATCTCTTGGTATTGCTCCGTGCTGTAAAGCGCCCCAACCAGCACCATTCCCATGGTAGATCCCTGCAGCAGCAACAACCCATGCAGCCCGGGAGAGCAGTGGGGATTCACTCTGATATACAAGAGCTCCCAGGACTTTTTGTTGCGTTTTTAAATCCTCCAAGGAGGAGCAAAGCTCTTCTCTGGTGCTCTGAAAAGGAGATCCCAGACACTTCATAGGGAGAAAAAAAAAGAAAAAAAGGCTTATTCCAGCATAAAAAAAAAAAAAAAAAACTTCCTACCCAAAGGATTTATATTAAGGAACGAGTAGGGTGAGTTTGTTTATTTTTTAAGGCAAGTTAAAGGCCAGGGTGAAAGCTAATAAAACGGGCACCAGTTCTGTTACAGCAGCACTATTTTTTGGCAGGCCCCTTCTCAGCCCAACGTCCTGTTCCACACGCAGCAGCGGCCGCTGAACGCGCCCGGCTGCTGAGTCAGCTCTTGCTCGGGGCTTCACAATGTGCCCTGTGTTTTCCAGCAGCCTCTAATCTCCCAGGGAAAGCTCAAGTCGGAGGGGGAGAGGGAGAACACAAGAGCTTTGAGGAGATCTAGAAAGAAATGCACAAAACTCAAGCCTCCACTTAGTTAAAATGTTGAAGAAAATGATATTATGCTCTAACAGGTCTGAGATAGGATGGTGAAGCCCAGCAGCTCCAGCAGAGACCCTCCCCTGGGACACAAGCTATTTTTTTGTTAAACAGCTGGTGCTGCTGACATCCTAGTTTCCACAACACACGTGCATGCAGCAGCTCCTGTTCCAAAGGCCGCTCTGCAAAGTGACCCCAAGGTCCTGCCTAACCTGCAACCCCGTCTCTAGCGTTGGCCAAGCACGAAGGAGAAAGAACAAGTGCACGGCGACCCGCGCTCAGCGTGTGCGAGGCTCCTTTGGAGAAGAACAAACATCTTTAAAACTAAAGCTTCTTCACAGCTACCTCTGCTTCCCCAGGGCTGGTTTCTGGGCTCCAAGCTCTTCCTCCAGCCTCACGTGCCGCTGCCTGAAACAGCGGGTCACACACGGGACCACCCTGCTAACAGGGTATTTTACAAGTAATCAGGAAAAGTCTTTTTACGTAAGCAAAGAATTTGGCAGAGAGAAGGGAAAGAAGTAAAACCAGAACCACCATCCACCTTCTCTTTTACTCCCCAACCCAAACCTGCATTCGAATTAAAGGGCTGGGTTGTGTCCCCCTGCTCTAGTTTCTCAATATAGTTTGCTATATTAGATTGGTTTTTTTTCCCTTCTTTCCAATGAAACCTGCTCAGACTCTACAGGGCAGTGTATGTGACCAGTGTGCACACTGGTACTCAGGACAGCAGGTCCCCACGCAGCTGCTTGGTGTGCTGGGTGCTTGGAGACCCTTCTGTCTCTGGACAAGGAGAGGGTCCTCTCCTGCACAGCTTCACCCTGCCTGGACAAACCCCAGCCGCGCTCAGGCACCTTCCACCGCATCCTAACAGCTAACCCCATAATTTGAACCTAAATGCTCCATCACGAACTAGCAGGGCCTGCAAAAAAATTACATCATCACCGTTTACTCATCACACGTTACAGCCTGTACTTATTACAACTAGTTCACGTAAGAAAATCCAGCTGGATGCAGAAAATGCAGTGGAGTCAGCTCTCCGTTTGCACAGGAGCACTGCAGCGTTTGCACACCGCAGCACAGCCTGCGTGCCTCGACAGGCACCATGCAGCAAACCCTGCTGCTTGGTAGAGCTGGGCCCTCGTTAGGGTTGTTGGAGAGCTTGTTAGAGCAGGCCCAGCAAGGCACGGAGCCGGATTTGGAAGCGCCTTGGCCTGCACGGAGCCCGGCCTTGCTAGCAAGTCCCCTGCAAACTGGTGGGTCTGCTCTGTGCAGAGCCTGTCCGAGGATGTGACGGGCTACTGGATGTGTCCCTTGCTGAGGGCAGGGGCAATGGCACGTACGAGAAACCCCAAGGGTTGTTACTGCACATTAACATCAAAGATAACTTTGACTACAGCCCCAAATCCTAAAAGGATTAAAGAGATGAGAAAGGAGTACTCTGAAAGAGTCCTTCCTTCCTTCCTTCCTCCCTCTTCTTGGTCCTTATCGTGCCTTCTCTTTGACTCTTCAACTTGCCAAGCTGAAGAACCAGCAGAGCCTCCTAGTCCTCTCGAACCTTCCTTCCTTCCTTCCTCCCTCTTCTTGGTCCTTATCGTGCCTTCTCTTTGACTCTTCAACTTGCCAAGCTGAAGAACCAGCAGAGCCTCCTAGTCCTCTCGAAACGGAGGCCCTAGAGATGACACTGACCGACCACAGGCAGCCAGCTCGCCAAGCCTTGGAGGTCAGCGAGGAGCAGGGTCTTCACCTCTTCCTCCACAGCGATCAATCCGCAGGTGCCGGCACCTCTGGACAGCTGCTTTCTTTTCAGTTGCATCACAAATAAAAGTAAAGAAGAGAAGCTCTCTGCCAGGGACCTCCTCCCGAGCTTTAAGCTGGATCTTTTCTCAGATTCAGCCCTCAGATTTCATTCCCTTCTGTGCTGGAGAGGGCAAAAATCATTCTCAGGATGTGTCCACTACATGTCCCATGCCCAGCAGATCCTGCTTTGCACAGCCTGTGCACCCAAGAGGATCCTGCCCATTATTTGTGCATCTGAAGCACGTTATCACTTTGCAAAGCCAGTTCTTCCTCTTGCGCAACACTGCCTTCCCTGCAGCATTCAGCACGAGCTCCAAGCTGGCGCCTCAAGGCCCTCAAATCACCATAGCCACAACCTTGTTACTGTCATCAACACTTCCATCACCAGGCCCCTGTCCTTTCAACACAATCTGCATTTCTGCCTTTACCACCAGCACTACAAAAACGCACTCGTGCCATCCAGGCTCAAGGTACACATATAAAAATTGGGTTCAGACACACAGAGGCCAGACAGCTGACACCCACCCCGGGTTAAGCCCTCAGCTAAGCCTGCAAGCTCCATCCCTCTGCCACTCTGCAATGCTCACCTGAAACAGGCCAACCTGGAAAGAGCTGAAGAGCATGAGGGACAGCAACAGGGTACTGCAAAGTAAATAGATATAAATATGATACCATACATATCATATTTATATATCAATATAAATATGAACTAAACATATATATATGCTTATATAAACACTACCGTGTCCTAGCGACAGCTCAATAAGCCCCACAGGAGCAGAGCTTAAGCGATTCGCCATGCTTGGGGAGGCTCTGGTGTGTTTGCACCTCTCAGGCAATTTGTTCTGCTTCTTGCTTGTCCCTTTCCGATAGAAGCGAGTCCCTTTTCATTTAAAGGGCAAACGGGAAACAAACTGCAATGAAAAAAGAAGCATCCATAATTAATAGCGGGAGCTTGATGCGGTGCTTAACCATGCCCAAAGAAAGGGAAGAATTTTCTATTCCTTGAGGTCTCTGCCTCAAGATGAGCTGGAGAATCTCCACCAAAAAGACACGGGAAGGTCACTGGGCTGGCACGGCGGCGGCTGGGAGGAGGAGGCTGGGCAGCAGCTCAGAGCAGGCGAGCGCGCACAAGCGTTTCTGGCCTTCAGATCTAGCAGTCAGGCCCAGATTCGTGGTGAAAACACTTGACAAGGAGCTCTTTTGCAAGCCGGCCACGTCGGGCATGCCCAACAGAGCCAGGTTTTTTTTTTTTTTTTTTTTTTTTTTTTTTTTTTTTTTTTTTTTTTTTTAAACCTAGCAGCCGTGAAAGCTACACTGAAGGCCAGGACTACAGGAGCCCAGAAATTCAGGATCAACCTCAAATCTGAGACAGCAAAGCCGACGGACCTCTCAAAATAACCTCAGGAGAAGCAGGTGCCTTCATTTCCCCATGGACATCATGGGAGAGCAGAGCTGGGGCACCCTTCTCCGCTGAGACAGAGGAGGATGAAGGTGATCCCTGGGCCTCGGCAGGGAGGGCCAAGCAAATCCCCCCACTCAGCACATACACAGCAGGGTCCAAACACTGGGTGCTTCCAGCTTGCACCAAAACCCCTCTATTTCAGCTCAGATTGCAAACTGCAGGGCAGTTTCTGGCAATGAAGCAGCATTGAGGTTGGCTTTTTTCTCTTCCATTTGTTTCACTGCACCTCAAAAAGACCAAAAGAAGGCACGGGTAGGATTAGGGTGGGCCTGTAAAGGCACCGTGTTCCCGAGGCAGCTGCATATGCCCTTTAGAGCTGCTTCAGGCTAGGCAAGTTGGGGATGTTCAGCCAGCCAGCATGCACAGAACTGGCCTGCATTCAAAGCACTCTGGCCAGGCAGGGATCTAGCTTCAAAGAAATGTTTCATATGACTTAAGGCTCTGCAAATTCACTGGCAAGAAAGCACGTGAGGAGGCCCCCAGCCCAGCGTAAGCGGGGTTTAAGAGCAAAGCTACTGAGCTCTTGGGGTTTGCAAAGGCCCTGAAGCTCCAGTCTCTGTCCTCCAGCTGTCTCTACTATGGACCAGGTCCTGGCAACCAAGTCGTGCACCGTGATGGATTTTCCCTCCTCACGTGCTGCATCTACCTGGGAACTATGAAGCCAGATGGGTTCCAAGGAACACCGAGGCTCCTTGAAACCTTCCAGGGCTGCCTGAGCAGCACCATGCAAGGCAGCAGCCTCGCCACGCTACCGGTGCCACTCTGCAGCAAATGGCACCGGGCACAGCGGCAGGGTACATGACCTGGTGGCCACTCAGAGCATGGCAAGAGCCTCATTTCAGGACCCCAAGCGCTACTCGGGACTTTCCAGGCTCTCCTAGTTTGCGGGTTTGACCCAGAAAATTGAGACTCAGCACTGGGGATGGTGGCTCTGCAGCCACAGCTCCACGTGCCTCCGGTGGGCAGAGGCACCGGGACGAGAACGTGAAGGATGCCGGCTCCCACGGGGTTTTATCCCCACCACGCAGCCCTCAAGGTTTTCACAGCCCAGGGCAGAGTCCACGTGGATTTACAGCCCCAGGCCTGTCAATATGAACTCACCACCTCCCCAGAGCGGGGCCAGAAATGTCATGGCTGAGGGTGACACTTGCTCGTTTGCCAGTGGATGCCCCCTGTGCCGGTGTTCCAGGACAACCTCAGCTCCCTGCTCTAGGTGCCAGTCACGTAACAGCACTGCGTGGTTTCCAAAACCTCCTCCCAGAGCAGAGCTGCCCCCAGAGTCCTGCCCCGCTCCCAGGTCAAAGTACTGGGCTCCAAACATCAGAGGTGGCTTTGGTGGCTAAAGAGAGCGCGGGGTGAAAGCACCTTCCGCGCGGAGCGGCCCCACAGGACATGGGGCTGAGAGGTGCCCGACAGGAACAAGCACAGCCCCACACACCCAGGAACACCCTCCTGTTGGAGCAGCACGAGCCGCTTCCATCCAGCCTGCCTCCTGCTGCAGGAAGGACAGAGGAGGCAGGTTTTCCTCTTTCCGCTCCAGGAGGCCTTTGTTCGCAACAGGGGAGGGTTGAACTGGGCTGCTTTGGTGACCTTTCACCAAGGGCCTCCTACTGAGGCACCTTGACAACAGAAGGCTGTGGAGGGACAGTCGGTAGGGAAAAGCTCTTCTTACCTGTCAGAGTGCAGATATTCCACCTCTGTTAGAGGTCCCACAAGAGATTCAGCTGCAGAAAGATGCCAGGCACCTGGGCATGCAGCACTAGCAGAGCTGACCACACACAGCTTCTCCTCCAAAGGCTTCTCGAGGCTCCTTGTTAAAGGCAGCAGCCGTGAGACCATAAAGCAAGCAGAGAGTGTCATCCCACAGCTCCTTCAAGGACAGCCCAAAATGAGCTGCTTGGTACTAATCTGCTTGCAGAGACCACGCAGTTCCCTGGAAGCGGGTTTGTTTCCAAAACAAACGCTACACTTGGAACTTTGACTTGGGAAAACACGGGAAAAAAGAACCCCCCACGACAGAAGAGCCCGGCACTGCTGGCGAGGTCCTCAAGCGCCTGCGTGTGAGCGGGGAAGGAAACGGAGAGAGATTCCAGCATTGCCCAGGGCTAGAGCAAACGGTGGGAAGGGAGAAGGCGTTCGACGCACTAGGAGAGCGCACTGTGGTGATGCTGCTGCCAAGCCCAGCGTGCAACACAGCCCCACGGGGAGCCGAGAGCAGGGCCTGTGCTGCAGCAGCCACTTCCCAGGGCTGCAGCAGAGCCCCAGGGGCTTCCAGCACCGGGAACCCACCCATTTCTGCAGGCAAGGCAGGGCGAGAGCCACGGGGAACACCCTCAGGCACTCACCCACGCCAGGAGGGAGAGATCCACACGGGAGCAAACATTTGAACCTTCCTCAAGGTTAAGGAATCTTCCTCAAGGTTAAGAGCCCGAACACCTTTAGGGACTCTGGTCTAAGCGGCTTGCTGGGCATCAGTCAGTGCCAGCAGAAAAGCCAGAACTTGACCACATCCCACTCACATCCCAGTCTCCAGAGCCTTTGGCTGCACCCTGTTCACCAGCTGCTGCACCAGCCATCCTGCTGCTCATGGAGAGGGCAGGAGGCTACCATTCAAGATTGAGCCATAATAATAATAATAATAATAATAATAATAATAATAATAACAACACTTTTCAGGGCTCTCCCAAGACAAGATTAACGGTCCCATCTTCCACATGCTCTGCTTTCCCACAGCGCTTCCTGCATGAGCCGTGCTGGCAGCAACGCCGTTCCGGGCTGGGAAGCTTTGCTTGCCTCTTGTGGTGAACGGGGCATGGGGATGACCCAGCTTCCAGCTGAATTCCTAGGGGCTTTACATTGGGAAAGCTGGGAGCAAGCGGCCTTCACCGGTCCGCTTTAACCCCTTCCTTAGCGTAGGGAGCAGCCATTGGCTTTTCTCCAGTGAGTCCTTCCTGGGAGGAAGAGCACGCTGCCTTCCTCTGCACTCACGCTGCTGGGTGCTCCTACCAGCCTGCTGCTCTTGAGGCTTCCTGCAGCCTCCAGGAGAGAGGAGGGGGGGAATAAAGCTCCAGTGCAACCCTGCACATGCCCAGGACTGGTCACTGCAAGAAGTGTCACCACTGCTCCCATTTCAGGTGCCTGGGGCATGACCACGTTGTCCGCAGGCTCCCCAAGGACTATGGGAGCTCCCAGAGTTGCTGTGCTTCACCGGACCAAACGCTCGGTGCTCTGCCTTGCAAACCAGAGCGGATGCCAAAAACACACGGAGCAGGGGCACTGCGCAGCATTACCCTCCCTGTCTTCAGAAAAGTGAGTGTTCCCCCCATGAGGAGCCTCCAATAAATGAGTTCCCCTCATCCCTGCCTCCAGCAGGTCCGGACACACGAGCACTGACAGGCTGGGAGAGGGTTCACCGGAGGCTCCAGGTTTTGTACAGGAACAAGGGAAGGCAAACGGAGCAGGGGGTGGCTCAGCGGAGCTGTGGCCTGTGACCAAGTTTTATTTCACCTCCCACAGACCAGCAAGAGCCCATGCAAAACCCAGCCCCGTCCTCCTGGCCAGAAAGCAGCAGGGCAAATCCCCACGGCCGCGGCGGACGCGCAGTCCGGGCGGTCACTCCAGGGCTTTTTCCAAAACAAAGGACCGAGCTGCAGAGCCCGCTGTCGAACGAGAGGTGACAGCTCCCAACAGGGACCGCGCTCCCTCGGGAAGCTCACACGGTGATCCCCTTCAAAGCAGCAAGGGGAACTCCAGCGCTCTCCTCGTTAATTTGTGGATCTAGCTGCACCTACTTGGCTTCCTACCTGGATATCAAGCCAGCCAGCCTGGGCACGTCTGTTTTCCAAACCTAGTCCTGCACCACTGCGTGCAGGTCAGGCTTGTGGCTAACAGACATGCTGGAAAGCATCGCCTGGGCTGGTTTTTCAGGAGCAAGGCCACCAATAAGCAAAAACTTCAGGGCAGCAGCACTAGGAAGCAGGGAGCATTGCTCTGCCGTGGCCATCACACCAGGCTCGCTCAGCCAGTTTGTATCTCACGAAGGCCAATTCCACTAAACCTTGATGTGAAGACAAAAATAAAGAATGAGCATGGGAAGACAACATAAGACAACAAGCAGGAAGACAACATGCAAGACAACATAAGCATTTGGTAGGAGGGAGATGCTCAAGGGACACGGTACAGCTCAACTAATATGCAAGAAAACACTGTAAGCGCAAAATGGAATGTATAAAAAAAATGTCTCTGCACCCTCAAGCCACAGCACAACTAGAAACAGGAGCTCTGAGCAGCCACTCCAGGCTTTAAGCAGTAAACCAGGCTTCCCCCTTCACCTCTTCTTCCCCTTAGATCTAGCCAGCCATGGGAAGATGCAGGGGTTTCCCTCTGCAGCCTTCCAAGGGGTCTGGAGCAAAAATACAGCTGGCTTCATTCCCCATTAGCAGTTAATTTCCTCAATCATTTTCACAGAGGGGGAAAAAAAGAGAAATCCTCCGGATCCAAGAGATGAAAGCAACTGAAAATATGCCTTGTAAAACCTGCGCTGCCTTGGGGGAAAACTGCCCCGCAGCTTTCACAGCGCAGCTATCAAAGGCCCCAGTCTGGTGGGGGTTGTTTGTATTTTATAAGGCAAATGCTTTAGAGAATATAAGGCCTCAAATAGCTGAAATTCCTTTCCCCAGACAGGGCTAGAAAAAGGAAACAGCTGATGGCAGCGAGCCCCGCGTGGCGATTCTGCTCAGCCACATCAAGACAGGGGTGACGCAGGGCGCAGAGCCACCCAGGCCCTGCTAAGTCAGGCTCTTCTTCCCAGGAAAATGCTGCGGCCCCAAGTAAAGCTGAGCACACACTAGGACAGAGGAAGGGAGCCGAGGTCTCACCCATCTCCGTTGCAAAGGGGCTGGGTGGGAAGGCACCGGCTCCTTTCACCCCAGAACAAGGATGAAAGGATCAGTCCTGCGACTCGCGCTTTCCACAGGGGCCAACACAACTCCTCACCCTCGAGCTCCCTTTCCCATGAGAAGAGGCTTAATGGAAGCTCAAGAACTGCGAGGAGAACGGGGCAAAGACCAGACAGCAGTAATTCTGCTGTGTGCAATTATCCCTCCGAGGTGACAGCAGCCCTGGGCACGTGCAGGCAGCGGTGGCCTTGCAGCACAGAAGCCACTTGCAGCCTCATTCTGCTCAGCCAGGATCCCCCTGTGCAGTCGTAACCACAACCAGCCAGGGGCTTCACCTTGCGTGATGCAAAAAAACCTCCCTCCTGCAAAGAAAAGCTTCGTCACCACAGCGATCCAAGGAGCAGGGAGGCATAAGGCAGTGGGAAGACTTGAACAAAGAATAATTATCCCAAATTAAAAGCAACAAAGGAGCTGAGACCTGAAGAAGGGTTACTCGCTTGGAGCGGCCACCGCCACACGTAAAACATCTCAGCTTTCACAAGCCAAGTGCATGACTAGGGAATAAGGCAATCTGGCTCTAGGGCACGTGGCTATTGCCCCTGGCTGGCTCATCTCGTTATGCACAGGCAAATATGTCAGGGACTGCTCACACGCAGACACGCATGGAGCAGGGGGTGGGATTTCCCACCCGCCTGGGAGCACAGCACTCTCTGGAGCACACACAGGGAAGTGCAGAACAAAGGCCCCAACTGGCGACCTTACAAGCAAGGACAGAGCTGTTCGGCCGCTTAAAGGATCCTTAAAAACCCACCTCCAGCTGCACACAAGCTCTTGATCATTTGCATCTTTGTTCAGCCCGCGCGAGGGAAACGGACAGGAGTTTTAAGCGGATAATGGGGCTTGCCCTTGATCCGGGGCTGAAAGTGGAATGGGAACAGTTGTTTTCTAAAGAAAGGGGGCCCGAGGGGCTGCTGTGCAGTGAACCTGCCCCGTGGAGGCACGAGAGCTGCAGCATTTGCTCGAGATGTTCTCAGCTTTACGGCAACAGCCTGTGCCTCTCAGCAGCATCCTTATCCAGAGGGCATCATCCTTCCCTCATGCCAGGGAAACAGGAAGAGCCAAGACCTGAAAAAAAACTTTGTTCCATCAGCTCTAGGCTCATGTACTAAAAAAGAATAAAAACGCTGCCTTAAGATCCAGAGAAACTAGGTGTAATCATACCAGCAAAGGGATCTAATTAACTCCAGCCAAGTTGTGCAAAACACCAAAATATCCTCTGAAAGAAAAGCTTTGGAGGGAAACTAAGCAGCTCAAAGGGAAGGTTAAAGATTACATTAGTCAGAATCCTGCAAGTAACTAGTTCAAGATCTCAGAGGACGGAGTAAGGAACCAGCCCATCCATCTCCTCACATGAGGATGGGCATCGTTTCTCCTCTTGCCACACTTAAGGTGGGAGAGAAGATGCAGACATTTCTTCCTGCTGGAATCCACATACACCAGCCTTAGCACCCAACAGAGTAAACTGCATCTAGACATCAAAGGCCTGATGTTTTTCACGTCATGATGCATTTTCAATGGTCAGTCTACACAAACTGGTGTGTTGTACGCAGAATTCAAGAACGGCCAAGGTTGGAAGGCACCTCTAGAGATCATCTAGTTCAATCCCCTGCTCCAGCAGGGACACACAGAGCACAGGGTGGCATCCAGGCGGGTCTGGGAGAGCTCCAGAGGGTCAACCCCTATTCTGTGCTGGTGCCGAGGTTATTGCTCCCCAGGTGCAGGGCTCTCCAGCCTGTCCAGGTCCCTCAATGGCAGCCCAGCCCTCTGGAGTGTCGGCCACTCCACCCAGCTTGGGATCGTCCACAGACTGGCTGAGGGGGTAACTCTGTGCCCTCTTCCAAGGCACTGATGAACAAGTTGGACCAGGAGAGAAAAGCATTTGTGATGAGCAGGCTAGGGGTCATCTCACTTCTTATTCACGGCAGGTATTTGTGTCCGGATCTGAGCTTTCTTGGGTGCTTCTCCCTGCCACGTCCTGCGCCGAGGCTCAAATCCTTGTGGACCAAACTCAGCCCGGTGTCAAGCAAGCAGCTCAAGGGGAGGAGGGCTGCCTTCCTGCTTCAAAGGCAAGTCTCACCTTCTGTTTATAGGAGCCCACGAGGCACAACAAGGCCCAGGAGGTCACACATCCACTGCTGTAACTGCAGGCAGCATCAAACAACAAGAAAAGCCGGAGCTGGGCCAAGCGAACAAGTCCACAGTCCACGTCTAACTGCAAACGACCTCAGGAATAAGCAAACACAAGAACAAAGCTAGGGGGAAAAACCCTCCTTTTTCTCCCTGGCTCTTGTTGAGGCCTCGTGCAAACAGAGGTGCCTTGGGGCGAATCTGAACTAAAACCCAGTACCCGCCTTGCCTTTCATCTCATGAGTTTAAGACGGCAGCAGAGCGACTGTTTCTTATGCAACACCAGGGTGCTCGCGCAGGCAGCAAGGACGGAGCAGCTCCCACCCGCTGATGCAGAGGGGCACAGGCCTTGCAGACCCCTCCCAGCCTCCAGTTCCACCTCCTCCATGCCTGCGAGCACAGGCACGTATTTATTTTGCAGGTACCTGTTTAAAGGTCATTTCAGCTGCTTTCTTACAGCAGCCTCTGAATAGGAAAAGGTCTTTCAAAGCAGATCACTAGTGCAGAAGAGGAGGAGGAGGGTGACATTGCAGTAGACAGGAGCCATCAGTGGATTCCCTGGAAGCATCCAGCTGATACCTCAGAGCAGGACACACCGACAGGGCCACACAGCACCACAGCTGGAACAAAGCACCAGCCCAAGCCCCTCCAGCAACTGGACACCAAACACTGACCGCCCACAGCCCCAGCAGCCGAGCGTCACAGGGGGACACGACCAGGGAAACAGAAAAGCTGGGAAACCAGCACATCCCTGGGAACCAAAGACTCGTGACCTTTGCGGCAGAGCCTGCTGAGAACAGGGCGGGTTGAGCTGTACTTCTGGCTTCAATTACAGCCAAGCATTTGGCTTGTGCTCCTCCAGCCGCCCCCCATGTCCCTTGCAAGCCCAAATCCAGCTTTTTATAGCACATCCGGGAGGGATGTTAAACACATTCAGGAAATGCACTTTCAGCCCCAAGCATCCCTTCTCCCAGATCCCGTTTGCTACAGGGGGTTGTAACACGGAGAGGAGGAACCGGATGTTTGGCTTTGTGGCCGCTGCTTTCCTGGATTACTCCTATCTGCTTAGAGAAAGGAAATTAAATAAACAGTGGCCAGACTGGCTGCAGCTAGAAATGAAGCACGTTGCTCGCAAGGTGAGGAAAGCAGAGCCGCACGGAGAGGCCCCTCTTAGCTCCTCAAATCCCCTGCACTCAGCTGGGCTGCGCTTTGCCAGGCAAAGCTTTCCACAGGTGACAAGCGGCTCCCTGGGCAGCAGTGGGCTCTGAGCCTCCATCACGTATCTCTTGATACTTCCAAGCAAAACCGAGCCAGACTAGGCATCTCTTGTAACATATAGAGGAAAAATGCAATTTATCCCTGGCAAACTTGTATTTTAAGGAACCTCTGGGCACCAGGCCCCACCTTTGCTCAGGTGCTGCTCTCAAGTGTTGTGCAAGGCCCCTGTCAGTCAGGGCTCAGGCAGTGGCTTAGTGCCACATCTAGAACTAGATCTTCACGATTTCAGCATGAGGGATTTGCTAGGAGCTGTCCTAGCCTCTCTGGACAACTAAGTTGAAGGTAGAAAGGCAGTCCACTCAACACAAGGTTGTTTTAGTGCCAAGTGTCACAAGCTGGACCAGCATTTTCATTCTAACTGCAATCAGCTCTGCAGGGACAAAACTGCATGGCATCAACAAGGCTGCACTTACCTATGAGTTCACGCCTATGAGGGGGCAGCAGCTGCCAAGAGCTGCACATCACACTGTGTTCTGCTTACACTGAAGCACCTGATTTATTGCTGGGAGGGGGGATGATCTTCCAAGTTCATCAAGAACTGCCTGGAGAGGCACACGAGATGTGCAGAGGACCTAAACTGCTCGGCTCTTCGATGAGCACTGTGATCATCTCCACATTAGGTGTTAGAGCTTACACAAGAAGTGACAAATCCACACTGAAGTGCCAGCATGGGACATTGGGGAAGCCAAAGGCTCTCGTGCAAGTGCCCGCCCAGGGCTTGCCCAAGGTGACACCTCAGTTGCTGCTTCACGGTCCAGGAAAGTGCCTTTCAAGGGACGTACAGGCAGTGCCAGGCACATTTCTCTTACCTGCACCCTGATCAGGCTGCTCTGGATGTGCAAAACAAGGTTTGCTTACGAGGATGAATAACTTAATGAGGAATGAGAAATTTAAGCCTGATATTATGAATTGAGTCACTGAGACTCATGGGCTGCTTCCCCCCACATCATTGGACCTTCCAGGCCTTGTTTTGTTCCCACCGAAATCCTGCAGACAGCAAATATCCATTAGCTTAACAGCTGAGGAGCAGAGCCTAAATCATCAACTGGAACATCTTCTTTCACACCAATTATCCACATCTAGGCCAAAAAAAACCCCCACGTACTCACCCAGAGACTGTCGGGAGGGAAGCTGCAGCTCCTGACTGCATTTTCTCTTGCTGTTTCAGAAAAGATTTAGCTTCTTTTGAGGTTGCATCCACTTGCTTCATCACTCTGCAGAAAGAAGGGGAAGGGACAAAACAGAGGGTAAGGAAGAGGAGGATACTCCAGCAAAACAACCACGGACAATGGGGAGCAGAGTTAGTCTATCAGGCAACAACACCTGCACAAAAGTTGTCCCATCAGCTACAAGCTGCAGAGCTTGCATTTTGTTCATTCCAATGACAAACTCTCTTTATACATTAAAAAAATGGAAAGAGTAGCTAATTAGAGCTGGAGGAGGAGAGTTTTTCCCCCCAAATGAACAGGAGCTCTCCTTCATTCAAGCAAGCTGCCTAGAAGCTCCTGAATGCTGCGCTGAGGTCACTGGGGGCAACTCTCATCTCCTAATTGGGCTCTTGATTTCCTCGTGTCGCTCAGCGAGGCGGCTCCTCTGCAGCAGCTGGGCTGCCACCCACGACTCGCAGGCCGCAGCGGGCGGCGCTGGGGACATCTGCAACCAGAGCCAGGGAAGGGACCCGGCCGGGGCTTGGGAACTAAGGAAAGCTCCAGCAGGGCCAAATGCAGGAATCCGCGCTCGTTCTCCAGCTGCTTTTTGTTTGAGGCCCAGAGGAAATGAAATATTGAACTGCAAAAAAAAAAATTATAAATCAATACTGCCTCTACGGGAGGGAATGAATTACAAGCAGATGAACAAGCATCTCCAGAAAACCACTCAATCGTCGGAAAATCCCAGCCACTTTAGCCCCCTGCATCACCCCAACTCCTCCAGCTTTGGGGGCTTTCAGGAGCTCTTAACGAGCCTCAGTTTACCCAGCTAACAGCCTCAGAGCAGATCTGTTCCCCCCGGAGCCCTGCAGCTCCGTGGGCTCAAACAAGGCCCCAGGGCACTGCCTGAATCGCAGGGACAAGGTGCCCTCCATCCCTCCACCCTCAACACACGGCCCCAGCTGATGGGATCGGGGTACAGCTGCAGGAGGCACCGGTGAGGAGTGTCAGGAAGGGGACGGCTCTTCCATCTTCTTTCCAGGAGAAGCAGGGCAGGGAAGGCACAAGAACAAGGGCCAGCACTTGCACCAAGCTCCTGTTTCGCCGCAAGGCAGGAGATTAACCCCATTCTCCCCCTCCAGTTGTCACACGCCTTTCCAAGAGGTGGCAGTCACGTGGATTATTGAGACAAATCCCAGGCAATGAAATATTTAAAAGCAGGGTACCGGCGGCGGGGACCGACCCAAGCACTCGGCTCACAGTTTGCCCTTCCCTTTGGCCTGTCGGCAGCTCCTCAAAATGTGTTTTTGGAAGCGCTCGCTGCCAAGCTGGGTGCAACCTGCGCCACCAGGACAGCTCAGCTGGGGACAGGAAGGTGCCAAAAACCAAATTCAACCTGACCTTGCAGGGCAGCTCCATCACAAGACCCACCGATTGCCTCCTAAAGGGAAACAAAAGCAACTCGGGCTGCTGCTGGGCCCACGCCAGCAACGACTCCCACATCCCTCCAACAGGGATGAGGAAAGCAGGAATATTCCAAGGCTTTACAAGGTAACTAACAGGGTTATGCCCATTTCATCCTTCCTCGGATCGCAGGCCAAGAAGGGGGAAACGCTCTGGTCTACATTATTATAGGAGACAATAGCGCTCCATGTGGAAACCCAAACACTCCGTGTTCTTCATGGGGAGAAGTGAGAGCCATTAATCCAGCTGGAAGAAATCACAGTCATTACTAAGGAAAATTACAAGACCTTTCACTTTTAAATACTTGATAAGCAACTATTTGCCTGGCTGTTTACTAGGATGCTATTCACACGCTCTAATCCAGGAATAAACACAAAAATAAATATATTGTCAGCACCAAAACAAGCAGTTAGTGTCTGCAGACCCTGTAATTCACACACAAAACCACTGTCTCTCATCCCCCCCATAAAGATTTCATTATATTCCTAGGCTATTAAATTGGCTCACAAGATACAGAGTCATTTTATTAATATTTTGGACAGTGTTGGTGTCTGGAAGCACAGATAACACCCCGGCACGAGATGCCATGCAGCTGCAAAATAGGACGGTCTTCTGTATTTTAAAGCAATTATAATCGAAATATGCTGTCAATTAGCTCCCTAAGTGCCTCTTACACATACACACATCATTCACTTCCATTTACCAACCAATACTCAGGCAAAACGCCCCAATATTAAAAGCTGGGCACCGAATCTATGACAACCCACATGCCATCACAGAAGCCATTTCACAGCGCTGAGTTTTGTGGGGGCCCTAGTTAAGAGGAGGAGTTTCACATGACAAACACGGTTGCTCTGAACGCTCCGCTTTGCCATGTAAGCAGCCCAAAGGAACAAGGAACATAGCCCAAAGCAAGCACCACATTTCCAAAGCTCCAGCTGTCCTGCCAAGAGATTTAACAGCAATTTTTTGACCTTCATTTCAGTAACAGAGTAAGCTCCATACACCATCTTTTCTCTTTCTTATCCAATTCCTATTTCCTATCCAATTTCCTATTCCAAAGTCACTATCTCTCCTGACCTCCACATCGAGAAAGACAGCAAGAGAGGAATTGCTGGAAAATGCCACCTGGAAAATGCCAGCACTCCTCACCACTCACTCAGGACCTTGAGTCCTCACTTGGGAATCCTGCCCCAGTTTAAGCCTGACACAATTATAAAAAAATTCCACCTGATCTTTAATGTTGTTAGCTCTGGGAATCCCGGGAGGGGGGTGGGGGGGGGGTAAGTGAGGCTAATTACCCCTTTTCAATATCCCATCTGCGTGTAGCCTCATTACACAGTCCTCCAGCCTTCGGGAATGATCACTTGAGGAACAAACACTGCTCAGCAACAGGGTTCATTAAAGAAAAATGGAAAAAAAAAAAACAGAAAAACACACAAAAAAACCCCAAACCCTAAGTCCTCTGAGGCAAAAGGAATATTCTCCTCAAATCCACCTTGAGGTGCTTCCTGGGAGGACCTCTGTGCTCAAGGTGCCCTGGTTTGGATTCCTTCCCAGTCCCACCACGTGAGAGGCCGGTGGCTCCCATGGGCAAGACCCTGAGGCCCCCGGAGCCCCTTGCAGGAGGGAACCCCACACTCACGCGGCCGCCCTGCACACGGGACACGTGTTTCTGCCAGGCTGGCTCATCTAGCATCAAATAAGCAGAAGTTTTGCCCACTAGAGCAAGGCAGTAGCAAAGGCAACGCAGGCTCCTCTGAGGAAGGATGGGTCCCCATCAATTTGCTCTTAGTTCCTCATTAGTTAAGAACTTAGTCCCCTGTCTTTTAGGAACAAAAACCCCCTCAAAGCGCAGAGATGAAGGGGATTTTAGCACCAAAAACGCTTTCTAAATTCAAGTCCTAACCTCATAAGCCTCAAAGGAAATGACTGATCTTCTACCTCTTGTGGGCCAAAGACCTTGGGATGTGTGAGCACCAACATAGAGCTGGTGCTGCTGCCCCACGTCCTCTGACCAGGCTTCGGGCCACCTTTTGGTCCTCTGCTTGCCACCTTCTTAAGAGGATCCCCAAATCCAAAGGAAAGGAGCGTTCCCTTCACGAAGCTACTCCCAGGATTTCCAACAAGAAGACACTGGACAAGGCTCTGTGAAGCAGCTGGCCCACAGCCCGGTCATGAGCTGTCACCATCCCAATGGTTAGAACTTGACCCACCTATTTTTGTGTTTCCCTAAGCAATACTTAAACCTGGGGGATGATGTTCCCTCACTCAACCCCACTGCCTCAGAGGCCTGACCTGCAGTTTACACCTCAGGCTTTGAGACACCCCATAACTTCCATTTGTACCTTCTAAGAGGTGAACATGATGTTACCAAACACCCCTCTGAGCGACCTGGGTGAAGGGGCTCACAGAGGAGAGGTTATCAAAGGACACCCACAAGACCCTGGTGTTCTCACGGGCCTTACAGGGATTGTATTTTCACTTACTGGCACCAAGGGGAAAAAAAACTAAAAAAAAAAGAAGAAAATCCTAACCCTGACTTAACAGCTGTTTTTGAAGCTGCAAAAGCCAATATAAACTGTGGCTAGCCAAGGCTTGCTCTGACCTCTAAGAATAACACGCCGTAAGGACAGGAACGGGGAGGCTGCTGCCTGCAGCCCGTTGTGCCAAGATCAGCACTTCAGGGCTCACGGCAGGAAAGGAAACGGTCGCAAAGTGACACTCGGGCTTCCTGGCGCTCACATGGAGGGGCTGGAAGCGCTTGAGAGGTGAGGCTCCGATCTGGTGAGCTCCAAAACGCTGCCAGGGCCTCTTTGTGGGGAAGAGCAGAGCCTGCTGGCCTCGTCAAGGCTGAGGCCTGGGGGCAATCCCTAAACCTCCAGCAAGAAAGCGCAGGCAGTCACCAGAGAACTGGGAAGTGGCTAAATACAGTTCCTTGGCAAAGCAGGGAGGAGCACGGATAAAGTCCTGGTAGCTAAAGCAGCCCTCAGCAGGCAGGGAAAGGGAACAAGACCTCCCAGCCCTCAAAAGAACCAGAGCAGCTTTCCCAGGGCAGCCTGCTAGTGTTGATTTTTCTTGCATTTCCTAGTGCTTCCTTGCCACAGTGGAGCCAAAATCACGGTAAAAACGAGGCCAAAGCAGGAAGATGAACGTCCTCCTCCATCCAGGTATTCCAGCTGGCTCTCTGCCATGCCTGGCCTCACAGCACCCACACCCCTCACCCAGGTGGGGCTGGTTTTCCACCCACCTGGAGAGGGGTCAGGACAAGCAAGCGGGAATCTCCTGGAGACGGGGTTAACACTCCTCACGCCAGCGGCTTTCGCAGCGAAGGCTCCTGGCGAGAGGCACTCTGAGGACTGGTCTGCAACGGCAATAACAGCCGAGCTCCCAAGCTCACCTCACTCAAGGAGCACTCGGCCTTCCCTTGGCATCGCTGAGGGAATCACACAACACAGCAGGAATCGCAGCGGGAATCGCCGTCCTCATCCTGCGAGCTCCCCCACAGGCCTCACGGCTGAGGAGTTAACAGCACCACAGGCTCTCTGGGCACTTTAGCCTCACACATCTGAGACACATGGAGCCCCCAGAACGAGGAGGCAGGTGGACACCATTAAAAACCCTCTCCCTATGGCCTTGAAAACTTAACAGCTGGGGGAGTAAATTCCCTCCTCTCCCCTCCCTTCCCCAGATAAATGAACTCAGGAGCATCCCTGGCCACTCCTGCCAATCCTTGCCCAAGGCAGCAGCTGGAGCTCCAGCAAACACCTTAACTGTTGCCAGAGCGGAGCAGGAAGGAGAGGTCTCCGGGATGGCTCGAGCTGCAGCCCCGCTGCATCCCCGACGGGGCTGCTGGGCCCTCTCGGGTCCATCTCACAGGGCAGCAGGGAGGGCACCACAGCCACCAGGAAGGAAGGAGCCAAGCACGGATTTTCTGAGCAGCACAGGCTGCTTCCGGATGCCTGATCCAGTGCTTCTCCAGCTGCTCCCACAGAAAGGGCAGGGATGGAGCGGGTGAGAGCTTGGCTGGAGGACAGCAGACTCAGGGGTACAAATAGATGAGCAGCCTGGGAGACATGGGGCATTTCTATGTGGCAAATACAGAGACAGAATAGCCTTAAAATAAATAAAAACCTCGTGATAATCAGAGGAAACAAAGAAGCCCCTGCAAAGCAGCACTGTATCATTGCACAGAACTAAATCACCACCTCAGCTCTGCTGCTGCCCAGGTCAGCACTTCTCCTTGCCGCAGGGGAATCAATCAGTCCTTAACCAGCTCGGTGCAGCTCTCCGGAGACCACCATCTTCACCAAGGTGAAGAGCTCAGAGCAAGGCCCAGGAGCCCAGCTGACCTGTAACCCTGGCTCAGGTTCACGGCAGCACCCGAGACAACCAGGCCCAAGGGGCAGGACTGCAAGGGCCAAAGGGAACACAACAAAGGACAGCACTGGACACAGAGCCTGTAGTGCTCCCTGAAGAATTCCCAGCAGGAGACATCAAGTCATCCAATATGGTGACCAACGGTAAAGGACTAGGGAGGAGTATTAAATTCACTGTCCTTTTTTTTTTTCCTCCTCCTCCAGATCCACAAACTGGGAAAAATGTAACACAGTCCATGTCTCACAGGAGCCCCTAGATGATGTTTTTTTCCCCCTCCACCGTGAATTTGCCCAATCCCTTTTAAGACACTATATAAACTTCTAATTATCCATTCGATCCACCACAGAGATCTGTACTCAGCAGGATGCTGTGCACATGCAGCTCGTTCGGCACCAGCCCTTCCTGGTTTTACATGGTCCAGACTTGCCTGAAGGAAGCAGGATCCCTCCGTCCAAGGCCCAGAGAGCCCAGGGAATCAGTAGCCTCCCTCGGCACACCTCAGATTTCACACTGCAAGGCAGGAGTAACAGCACTTAAGTGCTTTGAACCCTAGGCAGACAGTGCTGTAGGAGAGCGAAGGATTTTCCCCCATTACACCTCTAAAGCCTTCAAGGACTTCAAACACTCACAGCAGAGACTCCTGCTCCTCTGTACCCACCCGTGCCCCATCATGCTTTTGTAAAACCTGCTTTTTAGACAGCTTTCGAGCAAACAGGACACATGGAATTGGGTCAGCATCTGCCCCTTGGAACAAGAAAACCCCACTGTACATCAGGTGATTTTCACAGCTGCAAATTGAGCCCAAGCACTCACCCAGGAGGAGCACTGTGCAAGGCTCAGCAGCCCACAGAAGCAGTGGGGGGTTTCAAAGCAGCAGCAAGCTTTAATCACACAAGAAATGCTTCCAGAAGCAGCCCGAATTAATCAGCAAACAGGCATGCAAGCAGCAGACAAGGAAGCTCAACCTGGAAGATGAACATCAGTCAATTTTGCCCAAACCTCACCCATCTGCTCACCTTCAAACAAGTCACTGAAGGGCCACCAGACAAGCATGTAGCATTTACCCATTCTGCAAAGCCCACAGCAAAGACCCAGCTCTCTGGCTGCAAATCCCTCTGGTTCACAGCCCCAGCACCCGCATTCCTGACACAGCAACCAGAATGATGCCAACTGCTGCCTGGCCAAGAGGAGGATGTGTAGCTTGCAAGTACTGGCTGCATTTTTGTACTTACTTATCAGTGCATCTAGCCATAGGAAGAGAACTCACACTGAAAAGGATCTGGAAGCCTAGCCAACATTCTGGAAGCATCTCCACATGGATTCAGGTGCAGTGAGCTGCCAGGAGCCACAGGGGCAGCTTTCATGGCATCTGTGGCTGCACGCCAAGTATTGCTCACATCACAGACACACCTGAGAGGCAGGTGGGAGATGCGAACAGGAACGTGCTGCGAGCGTGCAAACACAGGGAAAATTGAGGAAAAAGTCTCAAGGATTAATGCAAAAATAATAATTAATAATAATAATAATAATAAAATCCACCTGAATCCCATAGTTCTTTCAGGGGTCAGTAGCAAATGCCTGCAAGAAGTCAGCTCATTGCAAGGAGCACGTTACCCACCAGAGGCAGGGACTGGAAGGGAAGGGACCACCGTGCAGAGGTCTGCGCTCACTGCCCAGCCTGGCAGGAGTCCTTCTGGGTCTCAGATGGGCGCTCCCGGAGAGGCCAGCCCTCTGGGATAGCAGAGCGAAGCGTGACAGGGAAGCCTCACCTTACTGCAACAGGGCCCAGCAGTGACGAGGGCAGTGCAGCCCTGCTGCTGCCTTGGCTGCTTTGCTCACGCGTGCTGGGAAGGGGCTCCCACAGCTCTGCTCCGCCAGCCAAGCGCCCCCTCCAAACCACAGCCGAGTGCTCAGAGCTTTGGCTTTAGGGAGGAATCACGGATGAGAAATGCACGTGACAAAAATGCTTTTGGCTGTGTCCCTTTTACTCAGAATTTATAAGGACAAAGCAGGGTCTTGAACACAGCTCTGCCATGCCCAAGCTAGCACCTCCCCCATACATTCCTCTCACTGTTGTTTTACACCCTTCCAAGTCAAACAAAGACACACAGAACATATTCCCAATGCAAATCTATCCCTTATAACGTTGAATGACCAGACTTGGTTCTTCCCTTACACGCTGCTACACTGACAGTGACACCAGAAGGGCTGGGCCAGCTGCGTTCAGCTGCGATGCAGGACAGACACAAGATCAGTCCTCACTGGAGGAGCATAAGCAGCCCCACGATGCATTAAGCACAGGAGCAGTTTAAAGAAAGCCAAGGTCAAAGAAGCAGAGCTGCCTAGGAGAAAACAAGTGCTGTGATACAACAATTACATTTTGCAACACCTAAAAAGAATTAGAAAGCCTAGTACCAGGGATGTGATGCCCTATTAATGCAAGCCCACACCCAGCACATAGTGCAAGTCCATAAAATAGGGGGCTCCAAAGTGGTTTAAATTCTCCCTGGCCGTGAGAAATGACTCTGATCTTCCATTTGGATCGTAAACTGCCCTCACAAATTGCTCTCCCTACCCAGAGTTACAGCCATTTGGGTGACACTCACCTGCTGCTCCTCAGCCACTTAACACCTGGGGAAGAATGAAAAGCAGACAGGGCACAACTGGAAAATGGAAATTTGTTACCAAAATTATTTCTAGTTGCAGGATGCAACAGTTCGGGCTTGACAGGACAATACTACGCCATGTATTTTACAGAATTAAAACCTACTAAATTTAGGTAGCACACAGAGGACTTTACTGTTTAATAAGGAATATCTTTCACTCTAATTATCACCTAGTATCACCCTACAGATGGTGATTTCTCTCAAGAGACTTCTACTCCTTAAGTCATGTAAAGGGGGGTTATACCCTCTTTTCAGAGGGGAAAAGATAAATATATTCTGCAACAAGATACCAGGACTAAACGATCTTCTGTTAAGAGCCTCAATGAGCAGACTGTTGAAATTTGTGCCCCGAATCCATCTGTGCTTAAACTCTCATCTAAATTCTTCTCCAGCTTTCAGAAAAGCAGCGCTCTCCAAAGCGGCCTCAGAGCATTTAGAAAGCAGAGCAGCGCAGCTCCCACGGCAGCTCTCTCAGCCCAGCTACGCACGCAAAACTCAAGCGCGTTGTCCTTTGTAACCAGCAATTTGCCGGCTGCTCCCCCAGGCAAGGGGGCCAGCACTTGGTATTCAGAGCACTTGGCCATCTTTGGGTCACGCAAAGACAAATTCCTGCTGTTCCACAGCAAAAGCAGCCCCCTGGCTCTCACCTGCTGCCACTGAAGAAATGCATCAATAACTATAAGCAGGGACAATCCCTCATAGCCTATGGACAGCAGTGTAACACGCTTTGATATGCAAGATGCAGCAATTGCCTCCGAAGCTGTTGCTTTGACTAGGGCCTCATAGGCAAGGAAAGCAAGGGGGGCAAAAACCAGGAGGAACTTTCTGCTATCAGAGCAGCAAAGGGGCACAGATAATTCTCCTGCCAGCAGAAGGAAGTCCTTCAGATCTTGCTGCAGACTTTGTTGCTGGCTTTGTGACCTGTTGATACAAGCATAGCTGAAAGAAAAAAGATCTTGGTGATTTGCAGGTTTCCAATATTACTGCTGTTATTTGGGCTCCAGGCTTTATTCTGCCTATTTGCTTGATTAAACACAAGTGAAAACTGATGATCATTTCTCTTGGGCTTCCCCAAGGCAGAGACAGCACTGAGCAGCACCAAGGACACTATAAAAGCAGCCAGTGCAGAAAGTCTGCCTTTAATTTGGAAGCTACTTAATACAACTATTAAAAAATATCTTATAGATTAGATAGTGAGGTTGAAAGCATAAACTGATTGTTTAGGTGAACATTTTTCAGAGCTCCTCAAGGCAAGACACCTTTTTGGCAGGACAGAGAAACATCCCTCCACTTCTCAAGTCAGTATTGCCAATATAAGCAGGAGCAAGACTTGAAAAACTCATCTATCTGTTGTCACTGTGCAAAATCCAGTCATAGCTGTAGCATGTCACCACACAGGCCACATTTCTTTTCACAGGAAAGTAAAAAGCACCAGTTTTCCTTAGGTTCTAGAAGGGCCTTAACGAGCTTAGGCTCGTTAACGGCCTCTTTAACAAGCCCTTTAACAGACTCAACAGTCTCTTCCACAAGCAGGACACCTGTGTTCTGAAATTAGCCTGCAAAGCAAGATTATCTGTAAAATAATCCTTTAAATTATACCCTTCCACAGATATGCCAGGACATGGGACATACGACAATGCACAGATGGACAAGCCCAGACTTCAGAAAAAGACTGCATACTGATTTCACACTCCTCCCCAAAGCTCAAGAAATGCAGTTCTGCTGCACACCACCTGACTGCGATGGCAGAACCCGACAGGGCTTTGCAGATCTGCAGTTCTGTTGATTCATCTCTTCCCACCTGATTTGCCATCGCATTGGAACCAAACCCTTTCATCCTAGACCTCAGGAGAGATGGGACACACAACAGTCCAGCTGCTGAGCACAGGTCTATTTCAGGAGACAAGGTTTCTGCTTGTAAGTCTGCTACAGATTTTTATCTGCCTATGAGAAAGGCTTCATTTTTCCTTCATAGGAAGCATGCACCAAGATGATGCTGAGAAAAGCAAGCTGCAATGGGACTGTTCTTTGCCATTTCATCAGTGAATGAAGGGCATTCATGAAAAAATGAAAAATCCAAGGAAAACCGTGAGTCACAGCAGCAGCTTCCCAAGCAGCTCAGGCAGTAACACTGCTATTAAAAGCAAAAGCAAGAGAAACCCTCTGCACAGCACAGGAATCATTGCTGGGAGCTGCTGCCCTCTGGTGCCACACGACATATAACAGCAGCAGGTTCCTGCCATCAGCTCCACCTAGGGAAAGGAACCACCAAATCCACCACAAGGCCCCAGTGCAGCCAGGGGGTTGCCCAGACCTCTCCATCCTGGTCTTGCAGGCCTACAGAATCCCTGCCCCTCTTGCAGGGCATCCCAAGAGGCATCTCACATGCCAAACTGAGTCTAAAGGATGAGTTTACCCAGCCTAACTTCACTGCAGTTGTCTTAGAAGAAAAAGGGATTAACCACCGGGTCAGATTTACCACATCATTTCCTCTTGTTCTCTACATCATCATTTTGGACCGTGCACATCGCCAGGGCAGAGGCAGACAGATATTCTGCCCTTACTGCAGCACCTAAACCATACTGAAGGAATAAAACACATCCCTGCCACCCCCGTGGCCACACATGGACCTCTCATCTCTACCTCCACAGAGGCAGAGTGGCAGAAAGGCTGTTGCCAAATCTTTTCTACACCCCATCTTGGAAGCGCAAGGGACGGCCGCGCGGATGCCCCCGGCTCCACTGTACGTGCCCAGTCTGTACAGACACCAGCACCCTTTATTTCCCCCCCGTACCCCCCAACTTGGCTTGGGGGTAGCTGAGAGGCGGTGGATCTGTCAACTCACCTGACTTCTTCACCCGCGAAGTCAAACACTTTGGTGATGGTCAGTTTTCCTGCATCTTGGGGCTTCCCGGCCTCTTTTGATTTCTCTTCAGGCTTCTTCACGCTCCCTTCTTCAGCCTGTAAAATATATGAAGGAAAAGCAAACAAACAAAAAACCCAAAAAATAGAAAACAAAACAAACACCAAACACCTCCAGTGGCCAAGATTTCAACATGGAACTAAGGTAATGCCGCAATTTAGGCTTGCAGGTCACCTATGGAGAAGAATAAAAGAAATAAGGCCCTGCTGCTAACAGGAAATTCTCCACTTGAGCTCCAGCCTCTTACTAGAGGCCAGAGATCAGAACAGACCCAAAACCAGACAAGGAGTGATAATTAAACACCACAATGAGCATAAAAGAAGAGCTGTGGTTCAAAAACCAAACAAGCTAAAGCCTGGAGACCAATTTTTTTTTTCACCCGAAACTAACCCCAACCATACAGTAAGCCTGCTAGCACAACTTACCTAGAAAGACACTTAATTTTGACCAAGAATACAGGAGAAACAACCCATAAGGAACAAGAGTAAGGTACATTTCTCCCCAAAAATCCTTGAGGAGATTAACCTACATCAACAATGCCTCTAAACAGCTTTTAATGGTGTGCATTAAGAAAGGCCCTGACATAATCAAGGAAGCAACTTCAATTTTGGTTTCTAATCAACTACACATTGTACAGATTTTAAAGATAATTTAAGAAGTTCAACAAAAAGAAAAAAAAAAAAAAAGCAGAGGAACAACATCTGTCCAAAAACTACCTTTGACTACCAAGGAACTTCCAAAGCTCATTTATGGTTTTAGTATTTTTTCCAATAAAAACAGCAATGCTCAAAGGAGAGATTTTTCTTCCTCCTCCTCCTCCTCTTTCTTTTTAGATCTAAGTGCCTCAGCTGCTCAACCAGGAAAAACTCTGGGGGGAAAGTGAGCATGAGAGCTCAGCTAAAGGGATTCTTCCTCTACAAGTTACGAGCAAAGCAACCACAAAGCCGCAGGTGTCCTGTGATTTAAACACAGTGGCAAAAACGAAGTTCACACAAGGGCGAGGAGGACTTTGTGCTGGACACGTCGCGCTGCTTCACGGGCCCCAGCCTCCCTTTCAAGCTCAGGAGGGAAGGCGCCTGCCTTGCCACGCAGCCTCAGGCCCACAAGCACAGCGCGGGCAGCACCTCATCGCGCTGCTCGTGTTTCTCCAAGGAAATTCCATGGCTGGGAAGGGAGGATGACCACGGCACAGCCCCAGACCCCCAAGCAGCTCCAGAAGCAGCACTAGGAGACCACAGATCCTCCCTGCTCCCCTAGCAAGCGGCTGCTTCCAGGGGCTGGGCTCCGTGCTGGGGGTGACGATGAGGAGGGAACAGAGCCTTCCTGCTGCTCTGCTCCACAGCTCCTCCCAGCCGGGCCGACAGCTTCATCCCTGCGCTCTGCGTGTTCGGAGCCAGCCCAGAGCCCCGGGTCTCGGTTACCTTGCTGTTCTGAGCCGCCTGAGCTGCCGACGCTCTGGGCCTCTGCCCCACGTCGCTGAGGAAGCTAGCCCACAGAGCATCCTCTTTCCTCCTCTCTTCCTCTTCCCTGTCCCTCCGGGCCTGCTCCAGGCTGTTGGCCACCTCCTCGCCGTTCGGCTGAGCCTCCTCCTCCTCTTTGCCACCTGCCCCTAGCAGGAGGCCCCTTTTCTTCCTCTTCCTGGGAGCAGAGGCCGGAGTGAGCGCGGAGGCGGCGGGATTCCCGGGAAGGATGGGGGCCGCGGGGGGCAGGGGCCGCCCGTACCTGCCGAGGCCGCGCCGCGCCGCCTCCTCCTCCTCCGCCACCAGCTCGCCCGC
>VZSG01000964.1:49919-70848 GCA_013398315.1 Nothoprocta pentlandii
CGCGCGGAGGGGGATGGAGGGCGGCGAGGCCGGCGGCGGCGGCCTCCTGCAGCAGATCCTCAGCCTGCGGCTCGTGCCGCGCGTGGGCAACGGCACCACCACCTACTCCAGCCCGCTCGCCACCTTCCCAGGTAGGCGGCGGGGCGGCCGGGGGCGCGGGCGGCGGCGGCGGGGCGCTCACTGCCGCGCCGGCCCGCAGAGATGTGGTACGGCGTGTTCCTGTGGGCGCTCGTCTCCTCGCTCGCCTTCCACGCGCCCGCCGCGCTGCTCGCGCTCGTCACGCTGCGCCGCCACAAGTACGGCCGCGTCATGTCCCTGAGCCTGCTGCTCATGGGCGTCGTGGGACCCATCACGGCCGGCATCCTCACCAGTAGGCGGCGCCCTGCCCGCGGGCCGCGCGGACACGAGTGGGGCGGCCCCGGCTCGGGCCCCCCCCCCGCCGTGGCACCCTGCCCCACGCTCAGCGCGCTGCTTGCCCCGCTCTGTGCGCAGGTGCTGCCATCGCCGGAGTGTACCGAGCGGCGGGCAAGAACATGATCCCCTTCGAGGCGCTCATCCTGGGCGTGGGCCAGACCTTCTGCGTGGTGGTGGTCTCCTTCCTGCGCATCTTAGCCACCCTCTAGCTTCCCGGCACCCCCGAGAGACCCGAAGGGCGAGGGAGGAGCGCGGGGCGCGCGGGGCTGCTCGGCGCGCCGGCTCCGCGGGCCCAGCGCTGCGCTCGGGCTCCCTTCCCGCCCCGTGGCGGCAGCGGAGGCTCTCGAGGGCCCACGTCCTTTCTGCCGAGTCTAACGCGCAGGGTTTCGCGCCACGAGCATCCGTTGCGGGGACGCGGTCCTTCAGCAGCCGGTGCTGTCACGGCGCTGCTGCCGAGCGCAGATGCTCCCCGCGGCGGATGCTTCCCACCCGGACCGTGCCGCGCCGTGGGGCTGCCGTTCGGGTTCCCTCGAAGGTAAGGTGAAAAGAGCGAACTTTTGTTACGTTTTGGTAACGCTAAGTGCCAAGTGAGTTTTATGTTCTCTAGAGGAGGCTTAGGGACCGTTTGCAGGTGATGAACTGTGGTAGTCGCAGGGCATAACTAAAACGTGCTGCAGCCCGCTCTGGGATAGAAACATTGCAACAGAATAACGTGGTGTCTCCAGTTTGGTTGATGTTTCAGCCTCTTGCTGCTTTGTTTGCAGTAAACCTTAAGGTAATTTTTTTTTTTTTTAATGAGAAACTTAATTTCCTTTTTTCTCTGGCCCCATTTTTCTTATACCAGATCTTGGTTATAGTGAAGTTGGGGAGCTACAGAAGGAATAATGGTTTTAGCTAGAGGGAAACTCATGTTGGAGAGTTGGGGATGTGAATGCTGGGGTAAATAATTGTGTAAAAAAGGATTGCTGTTTTTGTAAACTTTGATTACACTGAAACCCTTCAGGCACCTTTTGCAGGAGAGGTGAAGCCCGCCTAAGGGAGCGCTGCAGCTGGGCTGGGATCCCCCGGGGATGCAGCTGGCCCTGCTACTTCTCAGACTTTGAAAAATACGTGCATTATTGAATTTCTTGTCTTTTTAATTGCTGAAAATGTTCACAATGGTACTGTGTTACTGGAGATCTGCACTGATTTCTGTAAATGTCAGTGCCTCGTGTATTTGGAATTCAGCACAGTGCTTGCCTCACTGCTCTGGTGACAGTTTCTTGTTGTCCCTTGCAGTTTTGCAGGCGCAGAGGCAGGGCAGGTTTTGCATTATAAAATACTTAGCCCGCAGCATCCCGGCGGATTGTCTGCCTCATAGGGCCCCCAAGAGCCCGGGTGACTGCTGTGTTTCAGTGACGAGCCATATGAACATATCCCCATGACCGACCCTGAGCCGCAGGCTATGTGGTCTCTCCTTATTAAGTGTTTTAATTATTTGTTTTAAGTAACTTTTAACCAATTGCGGGCTCTCCCTTCTCGCCCGGAGGCACAATGTGTGATCAGGGCTCTCAGGTAGCAAGCTGGGTGCTTTTGGGGAGGCCTTTGGGGAAGCTGAGGGTGAATCACCAGCCTCTTGCTGGGAAGTGTAGCCAGCCTCACGATGTTGCTGTGGTCCTGAGCGTGGTCCTTGGCTTGCTGAAGATGTGTACGCAGCAGAACGGGTTCCAGGGACACACTTCCCATGTCTGTCTTTCCTGAGCTTGTTCAGTTTCTACACCAGCTCGCTTATGGTACCCGCTCTTCGGTAAAGCCAGTTCCCTTCTGTGAACTTCGTGTCCTCACTGCTGTGACAGCCCTGAACAGGGTCGGGAATTTATCATGATGGAGAAATTGAAGTCTTAAAACTCATCTCGAATGGTCTGCTGGCAGCTGCTGGAGAAGCTGTTCTTCAGGAGAAGTTTACTGAATTAATATTAATCCAAGGAATCATGCTGTGCAATTTAGGAAATACTTTAATGTGAATCCTTCTCCTCAGGTGGGTAAGGTTCAAACTGTCCGCAAAGGGGAGAACCTCAGCAGAGCAGTTTGCAGTCAATACAACCAGGCCAATACAAGCAGCTTCTGTCCCTACTGCAGCAGCTCACGCAGAAGGGGAAAGAAGGACGGCCCTGGCTCCGTGCAAAAAATCAGGCAGTGCTCCTTGAAGGAGCCTTTAAGCAAGGAGCCCCTCCAGTCCAGCATGGTTGCTTCAGCGTGTGCTGATATTTAGACTTTGTACCTCCCCAATTACTGCAACAGATGCATCTTTGTATGATAAAGCTGTGTAAATTTTATTTTTCTACTGACATATCTAATATTGGTGGTGATTACCAGTAAATTCTGTAATGATTAAGTTGTGTTGTGTTTCTTGCCTTGACTCACGTCAGTTGGTCTCGCCTTGGGGACAACGCATGAAGCCCTCTCCTGCAGTGAAAGGAACTGCAGCAGGTTCGGCATGTTTCTTTCTCCTGGCTTTGGTCCTTTGCTTGCTCCCAGCTGTCCTGGCACCCCTGAAGCCTGGGGCACGTGTGCGTGCAGCGACTCCCTCGGCAAGACCCACTGATGCTGCAGCTGCTTCGCCCAGTTCCCTCTACTGGCTGCTCTTCCTGAGGAGCCTGGAATCCACCGAGGAGGGTGACCCTGCTCTGACGGAGTCCCAGAACTTCTGCCCGCAGCCTCCACTGCCTCTCGCGGGCGGCCTCGCTGCAGGGCCTGCAGCTCAGGTCGTAGCCAAGGAAGGTGCCAGGGTCCCTGCAGCCGTGCGCCCGCTGCCCAGCACCTGCGACACACGCAGCGGGGAGCGGGCAGCTGAGCAGGGTGCCGCGGAGCAGGGCCAGAGGGAGCGGGAAGCAGGGCAGCCCTCCCGGGCGCTGGGCCCGGGGCTGGGCCAAGGCCAAGGGTCCCTCCGGCGGGCTGCGCAGGGCAGGCCCCGCGGCTCCCGCCTGCCTGGCAGCACTTGGCGCGGCCGCGGCGGCACCTCCTCTTCACAGCGGCTCCCACAGGGAGCCGGGCCCCCTGCCCATGGGGGCATGGGGGCTGCCAGGCGGCGTGGGCACCACCCTCCCGCGCGGCGGGTTGGTAGCGACACTCATGGTAGTGCCGGGAGCGACCGGGACAAGGCGAGGCGGGCGGGGAAACGCCCGTCCCCTCGGGCGGCTCTGGAAGCAGCGCAGCCCCGGGCACTGCCCGCGTGCCCGCCACCAACCGCCCCTTGGAGAAGCTTCCAGCCAATCAGCGCTCGCGCTGCCGCCCTGCCCATTTATGGCAGGAGCGGCCATTACCCGCCCGGCCGCCTGGGGGCGGTTGGCGCCGGTTGGGAGCCCCGCGTGATGGCGGGGCCGGGCGGGAGAGACGGCGCCATCTGCCCCGGGGTCAGGTTACAGCCCAAAGCGCCTCGGAAGCCACCGCGCGAGAGCGGAAGGCCACGTGGCCGCCCAGCCAAGCTGCGCTTCCGCGTGACGGTTGCGTTGGGAATCTCTCCCACCAAGGAGGCAGAGGAGTCCTAAAAATGTATTCAAAAATAAATTTCCTCCAGTTCTCTGGAGCTTGGCTCTTGTGGGCTCTCCATACGCCATCTTCTTTGCCGCATTGGCCAAGGTCTTGAGAAGTTACGGGCTCTCAGCCTCCCTCCTGTTACCACCCGAGGTCTGCTGAGTCTGTCTCCCTTGCTGAAGAATGGGGAGCAGTTCCCTGCTTTGCCAAGGCTCTGACTCCTGCCTCTGCTCAGTCTTGCCCCCTCTGTCCTGCTCGTCAGCCAAAGAATATGGAGTAACTCCGTTATTTGTAAAGGCACAAACTTGTGTCTGCTCTTCATTGCCACCCTTTTTCTTTTCCCTTGGTGTAAGGTCCAGGCCTTAGGGTAAGGTGTATGGTCCAGGTCGCTTTGCTGCCCGCAGTGCTTCTTTCCATTCTTTGACCAAGACCCAGTCTCCTGCTCCTGCAGAATCCAAGGACATGGTGTGTGCGAGCAGGACTTGCCGGAGAGGCTTCACAGGAGAAACTATTCTGGCCACATAACTGATCATTCATATCTACCTCCCCACCAGGTTGGGTGTTAACAGGGTAGGGAATCCCAAACATTATTCCCAAGGGGGACAGTTGACTGTCTCCCATAGTTTGTTTCCTTGTTCTTGCTAATAGAAGTCGTGTCTATGTCATCTTAGTTTCTAACACCAATTTCAAAAGGTGCCTTTTATGTTCCATTCACCCTTTCCCCTCTACCAGAGCCCTGGGAATGCCAGCGGATATGCAAGCTCTGTTGAATCCCCTGGGCAGGACCCTTCCCATAAAATAAGTGCCACTGTCTGAATCTGTCGCCCCTATCAGCCTGCACCTTGGAATTCTTTGTTCCTAGAACAAGAACAGATGCAGTTGTTGCTGAGGCAGTTGGAAATACCTCGGGCCATCCCGTCAGCTGACAGACTATCACCAAAAGATACTTCAGGCTCCCTATACAAGGAAAGTCCGCTTGGCATCATAGGAACAACACAGCTTCCCTTACCGCTCATCTGTTGGCCTTGGCACAAATCAAGCAGCCCTCAAGAGCCCCTTTAGCCAGACCAAAACGACCAAGGGCAGTGTAGGCTTGGAGAAGGGCCCCCGCCAGGCCCTCCAGTCGCTTCCTTCACGAACCTGTTTCCCTCGTGGTAGGAGTAGGGCTTTGGGCACCTACTTTTTGCCCTCCTTTTCCCATCTCTCAAATCCTCCCTAGCCCGAGTCTGGAGATCGATTACTTGCTTCTCCCTTGGGGCCAGTTGGGCAAGAATCTGGGTTAGACCCTTCTCT
This sequence comes from Nothoprocta pentlandii, assembly GCA_013398315.1. Lineage (NCBI taxonomy): Eukaryota > Metazoa > Chordata > Aves > Tinamiformes > Tinamidae > Nothoprocta > Nothoprocta pentlandii. Next base: position 55,140 of record VZSG01000964.1, read on the forward strand.
GCTTCTTAATTTTAAATCTTCCTGCTCTGTTAAACAGGTTTCATCCTGCAGTGACCTGCTGCAGTTCATCCATTTAGAAGCCCTTTCAGTTAGTAGTGCCTTGACCTGCTGTGGGACCTTGGCACTAAGGGATCCTCCTACGGTCGGTTTTAGGGCCTCGGGTACCATTAGGGCTGTAGCTGCACAATTCTGCAGACAACGAGGCCATCTCCTAGCCACTCGGTCTAACATTTTAGAACAACAAACAACTGGTCTTCAGGTGCCTCTGTGCTCTTCCACCAAAATCCCCTTGGCCTGGCCCTGCTTGACATCCACACACAATTCACATTCTTTCTCTGGGTCCGGAAGAACTAAAGCCAGAGCCTTGCTCAATTTGTCTTTTAATTTTCTAAAGCTCTGTTTTCTTCACATCCATACCACAACACTGGGACATCTTGGGTTAAAAAGTCTTACAGGGGTCTAGCTAAAGGGAAGAAATCCTCAACCCAGGCTCTGCAGTATCCAACTATCCCTGGGAATATCCCTGTCGTAGCTCGCTCGCTCTTCTGGGTAACGGTACTTCTAAAATTCCCTAAATTCTTGCTGGGTCAAGGCTTTGTAAACCTCTGGTCAAGATACACCCCAAATATTTGACCCTTCTTTCCACCATTTGTTCTTTTCAGACATCCTAAGCCCTTTTGGGGCCAAGAAATTGAGCAACTTCGCAGTGGCTTCCTTCACCACCCCGTTGTTCCCCTGGTAGGAGTGAGTCATCCATGCATCGCAATAACCTAACTCCTCGTGGTGGGATAAATTCCTTCAATATTTTCTGCAAAGCCTGTCCAGATAGTACCAGTGCCTCAGTGTATCCTTGTGGGAAAACCGTCCTTGTTAACTTATATCATTTTTCCTTCCTCCTTTTGCTCCCGTTCAAAGACAAAATACCGTTTACTCTCCGCTGTGAGAGGACATCCCCCCAAAGCATCTTTCAAATCAAGTACTGCATAGTGCTGATGCAAAGAAGGGGTCTGCTCTACCGTTCTGCAGGTTCTGTCCGGTGCCTTGACTGGTGGGATGAGAGTGTTGTATGGAGACGCACATGGCTGCACAAGTCCTGCTCCCATTTATGACTTAATAATAGGTTCCTTCCCTCCTGAAAACCAGGGTCCTGCAGGGCACACAGCTGCCTCATGGTTAACTTGTCAACCAGGACTCCCAAATCCCTCTCCACGGAGCTGCTTCCCAGCAGGCCAACCCCAAATCCGTACTGGTGCCTGGAGTTATTGCTCCACAGGTGCAGGACCCTGCACTTGTCCTTGCTGAACCTTGTGGGCTTCCTCTCTGCCTTTGCCCGTTTCCCGATCATCTTTTTGCTTCTGATGTATTTGAAGAAGTTCTTCTTGTTATCTTTAACATCCCTTGCCAGATTTAATTCCAAATTTGCCTTAGCTTTCCTTGTCACATCCCTGCATTCCCTGACAGCATTCCTGTCTAGGCAAGAAGGGACAGTGCTCTGGGCCTTGGACACAGCTGCCCTGCAATATATATTTATATATATAAATATATATAAATATATATAAATATATATAAATATGTATAAATATATATAAATATATATAAATATATATAAATAACGGTCACAGACACATCTTTGTACAACACAAAAGTATATTTTTAGTATACAGCCTCAGCGTGTGGGGCTGTCCCAGGGGAGGCTGCAGGCCCCGAGTCCTCTGGTTCCCTCCGCAACCGGCTCATCCACTGCTCCGAGCTCACGCGTGGCTGCCGGCCTTGGCTGCCTCCCTAGGGCCACCCAGCCTCGTCCCCGCTCAAGCCTGCAGCTGGACGAGCGCGCCAAGAAGAGGCTGCGGATGCAGCTCCTGTGGAAGCGTTTGGAGATCCGCCTCCGATGTTTCCCCGCCGTCGTGCGGCGCTCCTGCGAGACGGACGCCCGCACGCTGCGGCCACCGCGTCTCCGAGCTCCACGGCGATCCCTCGGTACTTCCGCGCAGCAGAGGCTTCATTCGTGCCGGAGGAGACCTGGGAGAGACTGGAGCTCCATGTCTGGGTGAAGAAGCTGGAGCAGTGGTGGCGCTCGTGTGGAGAGCCGGCGGGAATGCGCGTGCAACGGGCGCTGGCTGTGGCTCCCCAACGTGATCCTGAAGGGAGCCAGGTCCAGCCCGCTGAGCAGCACGAAGGGAGGCAGGTCCAGCTCCCCGCTGCGCCGCACGAAGAGGGTCAGGCGCAGCTCCGTGCTGAGCAGCCGGCCTCCGGGCAGCAGGCAGAGCCGCAGCCTGAGCCCTTCTCCCCAGAGAGCGGGGGCGAGGGAGGCGGGAAGAGGAGCCCAGGGCACGGCGGGACAGGCGCCTGTGGCGCCTCTGCAACCCCCGGCGAATGGTCATCTCCTTCGGCCGGCGCATGGTCATCTCCTTCGGCCGGCGCGTCTGCCTGGGGCCTGGCCTCTTCAGGAGGGCCGTGCTCAGGCTGCTGGAGGCCTGTCACATGAGCAGGAGCGTCTTCCATTGAACACCAAGCCCGGCCAGCATGAGCGGGGACAGCAGGACCAAAGCCAGGAGCCCTGTGCTGAAATGATGGCAACTCCAACCTGCGGAGCAGAGCGGCTGCTGCGTGGACCCCAGCGACATCCACCACGGAGGCTCCATGAGCTCCTGCGCCTCCGGCTCCCCTGCTCCTACTCCCGCAGGAAACCCATTTCTCCCTGTGGTCCCACAGAGCTGCCATGTTCTGCTTGGCGCCTGTCACCTCCCAGCCCCTTTCCCCATTTCCTAGACCCTGGACACGCTGGTCGCATCCAGGGCAGCCTTCTCTCCTCCAGGCTGAGCAGACCCAGCTCCCGCAGCCATGCGGGGCCTCGGCTGCCCGGGGCACTTGGGGGCCGCGGCAGAGCACAGCTTGGGTGCAGGGCTCACCCGGCTGTGCCGGGTGGGATGGACACGGTCCCCTCCACTTGCCAGCACACACAGAGGAGGACAAGCGTGCCGAGCAGCCCACAGCACAGCGGCCATGTGCACACGCGCGTCACAGTGCACAGAACATCCCCTGCACGGGGGCTGGTAGCGACACTCATTGTGGAAGGAGCAGCGGCAGGTCGGCTCGCATGAGGAGGCGAGGGCGGGGAAACACCCATCCCCTCGGGGCAGCCCCGTGGCCAGCTCCTGCCTCTCCCCACACGGAGCACCCAGTGCGGGCAGCACCCCCTGCACCCCGCGAACAGGAGCCCCGGCCTCCCTGGAGGGAGGCCCAAGGCCCCGACCAACTCAGAGCAGCCCTTCCACCAACTGTTTTCCTTTTGGCCCTCCGTCATGTTCCAGAGCTGCCCTACGTCTGCGCTCGCACGCTGCAAGGGCAGAGGGGCCTGCGAGCCGAGGACGCAGCTCAGCCCCAAACGCAGCTGTACGCCTAGCACAGGGGCATCACAAAGCCACAGCCTTGGGGGACAGTGAACCCACCCTGAAAGGGGTGCGATTGAGAGCAGCAAAAGCATTTTCCCTAGGGGAGATGCACCCTGTATCTGCTAGAGCTTCCAGCGGCCATGGGAGCTGGTTGTTATCCGAGCCCCTGGGAGAGCCCACTCTGAAATCAAAGCTGGCCTGAAAAATTCATCTCCCAAGCGCACAATGATCCAGGGCGTTTTATTGGCAGTAGAACGTCAGAACGTTTTCCTGGTTTCCTCTGGTGAGGATGACTGGAGGCCGCAAGTCCTGTGAGAGGGTTTCCAGCCAGGCCATGTAGAGGGAGCTCGGGCAGCGGCCCTTGCGGCCGATGGGCAGCGTGCTGTGGAGGCAGGGAGAGGGCTGAGGGGAGACGAGGTGGAGAAACCCTTGGCCAGCCCCACAGACACATCAGTTTGTTCCTCTTTGACATGTAGATGCCAATTTGCAGATTATAAAAATGATACAATTCAAATAAAACCAAACCCAAAGATGTAAAAGAGCAGCTACCACCTACATTGCGATGAGCGCCGCATCCCGCGAGTAATCCAGCAGGATCTCGTTCAGCCTCACTTGCCGAAGGGACTAAGAAGCAAAGGCAGAGCAGTTCGCCATCGCAGAACAGCCCTCGTGCCTGGCCAAGCACCGCCGCATCCGTCTGGGCTGGAAAGGGCCCTACCTTGGCTCTGTTTTTATGGACATCCTCATCCGAAATCTTCCAGGGACAGTCATGCCGCATTTCGTTCACCACCGCTTCATCTTTAAACCCGTCGTTCAGCCTGAAGGGAGCGATGAGGTCGTCGAACCTCTTGATGCTGCAAAAGAAGCACGCGGCGTCACCGAGTGGGGCCCGAGCAGCCCCTGCCGTCCGGGGGACGCGTGGCCAGACCCTGGGGTGGTGAGAGGGGCTCAGTGCTGCGGGGAGCCCCAGGAACAGAGCTCTTCCATTGCCCGACCCCTCCGTGCTGAAACACCCCCACAGAAGGGGGCTGGGAGACCCTCACAAAATTCGGCTGGTGGTGAGCGGGGTGGCATGGGCGCGGGAGGGACCCCGTGGTCTTGGGCATGCACCGTCCTGAAACGGGTTAGGAGAAAGCTGGGGAAGCGAGTTACTGCTCAGGCCGGGGGCTCTGGTTGATGTCTGGCAGGATGTGGACCTCGTGAAAGCCCAGGCGGAACTTGCTCAGCAGCGACACGATCCTGCCGGATGAGAGGAGGGAGTTTCAAAAAACCCATTAAGTCTCTCTGGAGTGAGAAATCTCCTGAAGCATTTTCCCGGCTGCCTTGACGAATGGGAAATGTTCATCAGTGCCGGGGAGAGCAGTCTGCCGTGGCCTCGCTGCGTGACTTGACTTCATCTCATCTCCCCTGCCACTTCTGCAGACCCTGCTGCTGCTCACACACAGCCTGCCTCCGGCCCCATCCCCAGAGGAAAACACCCTGCAGATGCCTTAGCTTGCATTTTCCCTCCCTACTTTCCCATTTCATGCCTTTGTAATTCCCAAGGTGTGAGGCTGGGGCTCTGGAAGTTCCCCTGGGCTCCTCCCTGTCCCCATTAGGCCCCTTGGGTTAGGCAGGAATTTCCCAGGAGAAAACGGCCACGGCTGGGCCCTCACTTACGCCTTCCTCTCCTCATCCATCCTGTTGATCTGCCCGCCGACGAACACCCGTATTTTGCACTTTCCCCACCGCTTCTTGCGCCCGAGGAGGTAGGGAATGAGGAGCGTGAGGCCTGCCGGAGAGCAGAGCACGCGCTCAGCTCACAGCGGCCGAACGCTGCTGGGGACCGGGCATCGGTTACCGAGAAAAGTTACCCCCATCATCGAAGAGCCAGTAAATGTCAATGGTCTTCTTGCCCTGCCCAGTCTGGAAGACGGTACTTGCCTGCTGTCCGGCTACCAAGGCATCGGGGTCCACTGGAAAGGCAAGAGAGAGTCCTGGCATGAGCAAGGGAGAGCCCGGTGCTCACGGCAGAGCTGTCCCGCAGCCGGGGGGACAGGGGCTGGAGGGAGCAGCAGCCATGGCCGTGATGGGAACCAGCTGCCGGCACAGCCGGCTCGGCAAGAGGAGAAAACAGCTGGTGGCAGAGCAAGTAGTAGGGTTGTTCCTAATGAACCTCGTCAGACTGACATGTGCTGGCGACGGGGGCTGCCGGGCCACCAGTGCCGCTCTCCTTGGGGTCCGCTGCTGGCTCGAACAGGGGGTTGACTGGGAGGGAGGAAAGGAGAGGGACGGGGCGGTGAGAGCAGCGCCGTGGGCAGGAGGGAAGCACGGCCGCCCGGCCGTCCCCACGCGGCGCTCGGCCCGGTGTGCCCCCACCGTGGGCACTGCTGTAGGTGGCACTTAGGGGGCACGCGCAGCCCTCCCGAGTGCCGCAGCAGCAGCCCCAGGAGCTGGGCGCACAGAGGGTGACGGGAGCAGAGCGCCCGCCGCACCGCTCGCGTGCCAGCTCCCGGCCCCGGCGCCGCACGCAGGCCCCGGCCCCGAGCTGCTCTGGCCACCCAGAAACCAGCAGCTTGCCTTCCCCGGGGGAGAAGCAGCAACAGCAACGCGTGCCTTCCAGCTGGGTGCCAGTGGGTGCTTACTGTGAGCCTGCATCATTCTGGAGATGTCCAGCCCTTCCTTCATCCTCATCAGGCACACCCCGTACTTGAAATCAAAGGCATCGCTGGAGGGAGAGTGAGGGGAGGCCGTTAACGGTGACCGACTTGTCTGGCAGCCCCGCGGGCGGTAACCTGCTCGTGCTGCGCAGCCACAGAACCCCAGAATGGCTGGGGTTGGAAGGCACCTCTAGAGATCATCTAGTCCAACCCCCCTGTCCACCCAGAGCACACCTAGGGTGGCACCCAGGCGAGTTTGGAAGATCTCCAGAGAAGGAGACTCCCTAAAACCTTTCTGTGAAACACAGTGCTCTGCTCCAGGCTTTGAGGGTGATTCTCCCTCAGAGAAATTGGAGGGAAAGACAATCCACCCCTTCCAGCCCAGAGCAGTAACTAAACCCCTCCGTACCTGCAGTTTCTGTCCTGAGCTAGCCAGCGCAGCCCTTGCTCTTTTAAAGGAAATAAATTGCCCTGGCTTCACCATGAGCAGCCAAAGGGAAGGCACCAGCCCGGCAGCAACAAGCCCGTGTGCTCCCCCAGGCAGCAGAAATGTCCCTGCCGGGGCTGGCTGCACTTGTCCCCCATGTGCCACCCGCCACACATCAGCACCCACCCCTCTGCCAGGTGCTACAGCAGCCCCTGCCCTATCCCACCAAGTCGGTGATGGGCCTGAAGGCTTTGAGCCACCTCCCACATCTCCAGCTTGCTGTCTGCCAGCAAGAGACCAACCAGACACCACCGTCACTGCTTGTCACGTCCACGTAATCCTCCCATCTCCAAAGCAAGTTACATGAACAGTCAACCCATCTGCTTCCCAGCGTACTGCAGGATTCCTACGTAATCCTCCATGCTCTGCGGGTGCGCTGTCTGCCAGTTCCTCTTGTACCCCAAGGCTAGGATGTTGGGTCTCATCTTCCCAAGACCTGAAGCCTAGGGAAAACAAGAGGGATATTTACTGCAGGTCCCTCTGTGGAGATGGATGCACATGGGTGTAGCTGTTCTGCACGTGTGAGAACATTGGGTCTGACCTAGCAAAGTGCAATGGCAGCAGAAGGGACAGGGTTGTGGGCAAGAGCCATAAAAAGGAGCAGTGGTGGAAAGGGAGCAAAGAGGGGTCAGGTAGTTCTCCATCAGGAGAATAGTCAGGAAAAGAGGAGGAATAGGAAGAATCAGAGCTGACCATTGCTTCCAGTCAGCCCTGAACAAATACAGCAGCACCAGCAAACCCGACCCGACCCTCTTGACTTGGCTGAAACCTCATGAGCAGAAGCATTGAAGCGATCCTAGCCTGCGTTACCAACAAGGCTGCTGCTAAGCTGGTGTGCAGCTCTACCTGTATAAGTATTTGGACTCCGCTTCTCAAATCCTCAGCTACCACATCTGTATAGAAAGCCTTGATCTTCCTCTTGATGAGCCACTTCGTGTGGCCTTCAGACGTTAGCCGGGATTCCGGCATCTTCTGTTTCCGTGATCCCTGTTGGGAAGTAGGAGGAAAGAGTACGGCAGCAGCATGAGCATTTGGGGCATAAACAACACGAGGTCCTTGTAACTGGTTAACTGGTGTCTTTGTCACAAAGGAACTCGGTTTCCTCCCTTCTCAGATCACTGATAAGACTTGGCCTTCACCACTGCACGCATGGAAAGCTGCAGCCCCACCAAAATGCCAGTGGACTGTGATGGCCAGCAGGTGACACACACCATGCAAACACTCATATAATGAATCCCCTCGTGCAAAACAGGTGGATATTTTTGTATGTCACGTTCCCCGCACAGCTGATGCGAATATCAGCTCCTGGGTCTCAAAATACCTATCTTTGGTATAAGACAAAAATGTCACAATTACTCCGGGGCCAAAGTGCATCGTGTTGGACTAAGTCCCAAAGCCTTTGGCTCTAGTGGTGTATCAATAGCAAAATGTCCGCTGAGGATAATGCCAGATGGAGCCAGTCCTGACCTAAAACCTCCTGGATATCAACATGTTCTGTGACAAGCTGGAGGACTTCACTGCAAACAGTGTGTCCTGGGCTTTGATGCAACCAGCGTACCTGAACCACAGGCTTGGAAGCATCAGCATAAGGGACTTAGCTCCAGGCCACAGCCTGGTGGCTTCGCTGCAGGCCTGAACGTCACCATGTCCCTGCTGACGGGGCTCCGTGCGAGCGCTCCTGCTCCTGCCACACCTCGGGTGCGCACACAAAGCCCTGTCCCCATTTCATCAGAGGGGAGCTGATTAACATGTATAAGGACATGAAGGGGGAATGTAGGGAGGAAGGGGCCAAGCTCTTCTCAGTGGTGGCCAGTGACAGGACAAGGGGCAGTGGGTACAAGTTGAAACCAGGCAGTTCCATCTCCACGTAAGGAAGAACTTCTTGACTGTGAGGGTGCCAGAGCCCTGGCACAGGCTGCCCAGGGAGGCTGTGGAGTCTCCTTCTCTGGAGGTCTTCAAACCTGCCTGGATGGCGCCCTGTGCCCCGTGCTCTGGGTGTCCCTGCTGGAGCAGCAGGGTTGGACTAGGTGATCTCTAGAGGTGACATCCAACCTTGACCATTCTGTGATTCTGTGATCTCGAAGGTCTGAACTCACTAGAGCACAACCTCGTCCTCTGATCAACGCCCGTCCCCTCCAAGGGCAACGTCTGCTCTTTGCTTGGTCAGTTCATCTGCGATGGGAAGCTCATAGCCCGCAGCGCTGCTGTGGCACATCATCAATATCGCTTAATGAGCCGGAGAGGCTTCTGGCTGCAGCAGCCTTGCTTTTAATTCATCATTAGGAGGCACGTAAGCACGTATTTAAATCACTGGCCTAGTGATCCAATCAAGACGCAATCTGGATTTTTCTAATGTGCTTTCTAGACCATCCCCCACGGATTGCTAGTGTCCCCCAAGACCAGGAACCAAATATATTTTTCTATGTAGCCTGGTTTTCTCCTTCCTTTCGTTCGCTCTCTCTCACAGCCAGCAAGGACTTGGCAAGCCGCTCTCACCAGCCGTGACACCGCGGCTCTCACTCAGCAGCCATGGCAGAGCCACCCTTGCTGTCCACATTCTGAAACGCAGCTCCTCAAACTTGAACGAGGCCAAAAAACTGACACCAAGAAGTAAAAATACCTGCTGCTACAGATGCCCGAATCCCGGGATCCGACTAGCCCTTGCATCCCGTGTCGGGCCCGTCGTGCAGTGCTCCGTCAATACTCACTATCACCACGTTCCCGCAGATCATCAAGCTGAGATTCTTGGTGAAAGTGCCCACAAAATCCACCAGGGCTGGACGGAAATTGGGAGGGCCGGTTAAGACCAGGCATTGAGGTCTATGGAGAAAGCAAGCAGGGGGCACGCTGTTATTTTACAGTAGGGTGCCACTAAGCCTCTCCAAAGGGGATCATCCCTCTATTCCTGTGTGTGGCTAACAGCAACACTAGGAAGCATCTTTGGGATGAGACGAAAGCTTGTGGCTAAGGGTCTTCAATCCTGCTGGATCATAAGAGAGCGAGGGCTCTGTGTCTAGTTGGGCTGGGAAAGGTCGTGAGAATGGTCCTCCTTATACCTGCAATTCAGCTTGTAAGCCAGGGCTGCAGAGAGGACCTGGGATGTTGAAGCCTCTAAGGCCATTTTTGCAGGAGCCAGATGCCCTGAGGGCTGAAACAAGGATGTGGCCAGAGAGGGGAATCCACCCTGGGGCTGCAGGAGGCGGCGGCAGCCTCGTCTTGCCCTCGGCCTCCCCTGAGTCGTGAGCGTGGAACGGAAGCAGCACTTGCCTGTAGTTCTTGACGTGCTCGTCCACTTCGCTGAGGCCCACGGAGTAGCTCAGGGCCAGGTTGTAGGAGCTCGCTTGCACCGACGAGCCCCAGTTGACGTCTGCGGCGGCAGCGGCCACGTGCAACAGAAAAGCGAGAGGGACCGGCTTGGACCTGAGCTACGGCCTGTTGCAGGGAGCTGCTGGGGAAGCTGAGGAGACAGGAGGCCGTGCAGAGCAAGGGGCCTCCGCCTAGGGACAGTGTCGGAGGTGCCCGCTGCGCACCTGGCTTTTTGTAGAGCACGTATCCCAGAAGGAAGATGACGATGCCAAAGGCTATCAAGGCAGCCCACCACGTCAGCAGGAACATGATCACCACGGACACGGTGGCGCCGAACAGAGCGGCCCACTTGCTGTAATACCGAAACGACGGCCTCCATCCTGCGCACCAAAACAGAGGGCACCCGCTGCCCGTCTCCCCTTCATCCCGAGGGGCCGGCACGCCTGGGAGCCGGGCCTCTGCTCAGCCCACCTGGCGAGTTAGTGATGGAGGCGTGGAAGCAGCTGAAGTTGATGAGCGCGTAGGAGCACAGGAAGAAGTTGGAGATGATGGGGGCGATGGAGTTGAGTTCAGCTGTGGGGAGGGACGGAGACCCCCTTCACCCCGATGTCCGTGGGCAGCAGACTGAGGGGGAGACTGAGCCGCAGCTTTTGGGGGCCAAGAGGCTGGGGGAAGCACCTACCGATCAGGATGAAGCCCAAGGCAATGGCGTAGGTGAGGATGTACCCGCGGATGGGCTCGCTGTTCTTCCCGTAGCCCTTCCCGAAGAAGCCAATGAGAGGGTAGAGCTGGTCCTTGCAGAGGCACTGCGGGAAGAAGCGCTGCACTTGGGGACGGGCTTGGAGCACGGGACGCTGCCCACGAGCAAAGACCTGGCCACGCAGCTGCTTAGTTGCAGGAAAAGGCATGGAGGTGCCTGGGCACTGACTGGCACCGGGGCGGGCAGCACCCTTGTGGCGCGAAGGGCACAAGTGGGAGGTGACGGCTGTTCCGCTCTGCCCATGGATCTGCCTCGTGGTGCCACCTCTGAGCAGCATCCCAGGCTTTGCTTTTAAAGCTGCTGTGGTGGGAGGCACCCACAGCTCTTTCCCTGCCCTCAGCCTGCCCTGGCCCCATCCTGCTGTGTCTCACCTGAAAGACTTTGGGGGCTGAGACCAGGCAGGCCAGCGCCGAGGACAGGGTGGCACCGAAGATCCCGGCTGTGATGAGGGGGCCGAAGCCAGACACCATGCTCATGCTCTAGCAGAAAAGCAGGCGGTCGGACCCCCGTGGCGCCTCCCGGGAGCCTTCGTCCCCAAAGCTGCTGCCCTCGGTGCCCCCCTTGCAGGCGCTACCTGGTAGTAGTTGCTGAGGCCGTAGCGGCAGCTCTGCTTCTGCGCGCACTCCGTGAAGTTCCACCCGTAGGCGCACGCGGGCCCCTCGCAGCCCAGCGCGCCGCTGCCGACCGTGTCGTTGAGGCTCCCGGAGGCATCGCGGACCACGCAGGCGCCTGCCGGAGCACAGCCCCTCTCGCTCCCCTGCCTCCCTCCCTCCCTCGCCGCGGGCGCCCGTCCTGGGGCTCGCACAGGCCACCCATGGACGCAGTCGAAACACAGACGTCTTCTCGGTGCCCTTTCAGGCTGGCACTGCCGGCTGCAGCTTCGTGCAACCCAGACCCAGGTCTCTACAGAGCTTTTGCTTCCCTAGTCCCTTAAATTCCCACTGTGGGGCTGCCCTTCTGCAGGAGGCTTGACCAAAGAGCTGGAAGGAAGTCCCAAGCCATGGTCAAAACACTGCTCTGCCACTCAGAAGATTTTTCTCCTTGAAACCTACTGGGGACCAGCACAAACATCTGCAAGCGCTTGGGTCAGAGTATTGGTCCTCATTTGTACAGCTTAACTGCCAGCTCCCATGGGTCATATCCGTCCCCTGCATCCCGCCAGGCTCCCCATGCCCGTGCATGTCCTCGGGATCTGCACCAGCCCACCCTGCTTACCGATCGTAGCAGAAATCACCAGGTAGGACATGGTGGTCCAGAATATGGCCATCAGGGTGCCTTTGGGAATGGCCACAGCGGGATCCTGCCCCAGGGAATTGCAGGGACTTACAAAACAGCTTTCCTGGAGCACCACCAAGTCACACTTAATTTTGGCTCTGTTACGAAAGGAGCTATAATTCTCTGTGAGAAAAAGCTGCAGAGCAGCTCTTGGCCTAGCAGGGCCAAGGTCTGGCCACACGTTGTCCCACCAGCTCCAGAGGGTCTGCCCCGCTAGGCTCCCTTCCCAGAAACGGCCGCCCACGCAGGAGCAGTCAGCACGTACCTTCAAATCACCTGAAATGTTGGCTCCCGCCAAGATGCCAGTTGCTGATGGAAAGAAAATAGAAAACAAACCGAAGAAGGTGCCCTCAGGTCCGCGCCAGTTGGGCACAAAGTTCTGGGCAAAAATGTCAGCTGGGGAAGAAGCAGAGAAGAAGCATTTCCATTTAATTCCTCAGCTCAGGGGCTTCCCATCTGCTTTTCTCTTGTTTTAAGTGTGTGGGTTTTGCTTTGCTGTTTCCATCCATGGACTATGGCAGGGGCATGTGGAAGGAGCTGGGCACTGATACAACACGTAACGCCTGCAGGGCTCAATCCGGGCAAGCAGGCTGATTCAGGATTATTATTTAGGATTAGCCTTATTTAGGATTATTTCAACAGCAAAAGACTGTGTGATTCACTTTGCAGAGGAACACCTCATTGCTGTCTAAACAAGCACCACCAGAGCTCCACCAGTGCTCGCCGTGGATAAGCACTTTTCCATAGTAATTTTCTCCCCAAATGGCAACAAACAGCCGGGCATCAGCTCGTTGCTTTCCTTTCTGCTGCGTCTAGTGCCATGGCAGCACAGGGCGGACTCACCTCTGTAGCTGAAGAAACCCTTCGCTTGCTTCTCGGCCGTGGCTGGGATCACCGTCCCCACCAGGTAGTTTATGAAGGAAACCAAGATGACCAGGAAGAACAAGACCTGTGCCTGAGAGATCAGAAAGATTCAGAGGATCAGCCTTTTGGGTATGACGCCACTGCAAACGCTAGTCGGAGTGAGAACCATGAGAAGAAACCCTAGTGTGTGCTTGGGCAGCTGGTGAGAGCTACGAACGTGGCATCGTGGAGGCTTCTGAGCTCCCAGGCTGCTCCCCCAAGCCGCAGTGGGCGCTCGGCCATGCCAGCGAGCGGGCGTTAAGGTCCCATCCTTGCCCCTACCTCAAAGTGGGGACAGGTTTGAAGCTCCCCCAGTTCCCTTTCTCGCCTCTAGGCGATCCTAGAGCACCCTCTCCACTGGCTTTCTTGGGAGATGCGGGAATTGGGAGCAATCCCCTGGCTGCAAGAGCTTCTCAAGTTAGGCAGACAGGCAGGGCTACGCCAGGTACCAAAGTGAGCGGCAGCAGCCTTTACATGGGCCCATGTCCCCTCTGCAGCCTCGGGCTGCTTCAGCCTCAGAAATGAGCTATTACCTTGGCCTCCCACTCCATGCCCGCCAAGGAGATACCGAGCAGCACGGTGACCGTGATGACCCCGATGATGCGGATGTCATTGGTGGGGTCTACGATGAGAGAGTTATATTCCTGAGAAGGGAAGCACACATCAGTCTCCAGCCACCCCGGGAAGCAGCCCAGCACCACCACGAACCTTCTCCAGATCCTAATACATGCAGGAAGCAGGGTAAAGCGGGAGCACAGAGCCAGCCCGCGCGTGCTCTAGCACGCCAGAAGCATTGCCAGAGAGGAGCACCCTACACCCAGGTTGTCCTGTGGTTTGTCATGGTTTGTCAAGTGGTGAATGCTCCCCCAGGGGTACCGCTCTTGCAGGAGTCATCTCCAAAAACACTCGTGAAAAAAAATGCCAAGAATAAAAATTTCATCTCTCCTTTATGTCAATTCCCTCATTTTCCAAGGAAAGGACACGTCATAGCGAGCGGCTATGAGGTTGGACCAGGGGAGGTGCCTTATCCATCCACCAGCCATTCCCACCGCTTTCGGCTGCCGATGGCTGATAAGCAGCATTCCAGCTGCAACACAACTGTCAATAACTAACTTAGCTCCTCCCAAGGACCCAGCAACCCTGCACTTCGCCGCGGGCCCGCAAGCGGCGAGAGGCGCAGGAGGGCAGGTTTGCAGCAGCACAGGAGCTGGTTCCGAAGAGCTTGGAGACAGCGAGGGGCTGTGGACCATCTCCAAGGCCCGGCCCGTTCCTCACCTGCAGCAGATCACGGACGGTTTCGGCAAAGCCCACCGTGTGCATGGCCACGGCTACGGCGTTTGCGAAGGCAAAAATCAGGCCGATAGAGCCGCCCAGCTCCGGTCCGAGACTTCTTGAGATAAGGAAGTAGGTGCCGCCTACGGCAGTGGAAACACCTTGTGAAATCAGCAGCTTCCCCATCCCCTCCACCCCTCACTGGAAGCATCCGACTCTCACTTGTGACTCACTTAAGAGGAGCCAAGAGATTTTTACCAATGAGTAAGAGGCTTTTCGAGGTGGCTTAACTGCACCTCAGCCACCTGAGTTGCTTGCTTGGACTTCAGTTTTTAGGCTACTTCTCGCTTCTGCTAAGTCTATAGTATTTCCATAGCCAGATCAAAGTGCAGAGACCCAAACTACATGGAATGTGACAGTGCTGCTGGCAAAGGTGGGATAAAACCTCTCCCTCTGTGTTTTGTTAAGAGGGTGCCTCAAAAGGAGGGAAGGAGCAGAGTTCCTCAGGTGAGACACTCCAGCCGTCAACGTGGAAAGAGTCTGTGTCAACAGAAGTGCAACGTAACAGACACGAAGGATGTGCTGGTTGGGATGAACCTCTACAGAGCAGAAGGGCGATTGCTTGTGGTCCCAAGCTGCCCGTTCTGTGTGAGCCCAGCCCTTACATGACACCATGTATGGGGACAGCCATGGCCATGGGGCCAACCTGAAGCTGAAGGGCTGCTAGCCATGGTGGGGGAAAGGGGAACGTCTCCCCGTGGGGTGGTTGAGGCTTGGGGACGGTTCCCGAAGCTGCCCGGACGTGCAGCAGGACACGCGGGCGGAGCGCACATGATGGGGGATGTTACCTGATTTCACTTTGCCGTTGGTGGAGATGGCGGAGATGGACAAGCCAGTGATGGTGGTGACCGTCACGGACATGAGGATGATCAGCCACGTGAGCGCTGCCGCGGGGAGAGACGGGCTCTGCACCGGCGCCGCCCGCCCGGCCCCGGGCACCTCCCCTCGGCGCCACCGACCCCTCCGCTCCCACTGCCTCCCACCCCGTGGGCCACGTGCAGCCCCAAGGCTGAGCCCGCGCTGAGCAGCACCAGGAGAGCAGAGCAGCACCCACCGATTCCTGCCTGGGCCGTGATCCAGGGCAAGCGCAGGTAGAGAATCACTCCCCAGATGTTCAGCATGCAGCGGATCTGGAGCGGGGACAGAGAGGGGCCGTGTCCCGCGAGCAGGGAACAGGCACCGGGGAGCCCCGCTAGCACCCCTGGCCTGCCAGGAAAGGTGGCTCCAGAGCCTTGGAGCTAAAGACGATCCTTAAGGTCAAGTTATTAAAAAATGTAGATGCAAAATATAGGTGTATATGTATATATACACACATGTACCTATCAACATATATATAAATATATGAGAAACAAAATCGAGGCATCGTGGCCAAGTCCATGCAGCGGGGGATTGGGTGGCTTCCAGGGGAGGGAAGGGGCCGAGGGCAGAGGCCGCGGCACAGCGGACGGGCCGCGCTCAGGCCGCACTCACCATGACGCCCTTGACCCAGCCGAAGCGCACGGGCTCCGGCGCGGGCTCCTTCGCCTCCTCGGAGGCGCCGTCCTCGGGCCCGCCGTCCGCGAGCCCGTTGCTGCGCCGGGGCTCGTAGGCGGCCTTGCGCCGGTGGCTGCTCTCG
>VZSG01000964.1:71267-138793 GCA_013398315.1 Nothoprocta pentlandii
CAGCGCTGCGCGCCCGCCGCCGCCCCGGCTTTATAGCTGCCGCCCCGGCTATAAAGGGCACCGCGGGCACGAGCGGCTTGAACCACCCCGCGCTGGTCGGCGGGGAAAAACAGCCGGCGGGGGGACCCGAACGGCGGCGGCCGGCAGCGATGGAGGCAGCGATAACAGATGGGAGATTAGGGGGCAAGGACAGAGCAGCGGGGAAAGGTGGCGTGAAACTTGCCTGCGGCCCCTGCCGAGGAACATGCTGTTCCCAGCAGGATTGGTTATGGAAAACAAGGGCACCGCTGCCCCGTGCCCTGCAGGGCTGCCCCAGACCCTGGCTGGGAGGTGGACGCGGTGCTGACATCTCCCTGGCAAAGAGCTGCGGAAGGAGGGATGGGGAAGAGCGGAGGGAGGAGCGCGGGCTCAGGGGCTGGGGAGCAGCAGGCAGGCGGGTGGCACCTCCCAGGTGACAGGAGGGGACCGGAGGGACAGCATCACGTGTGTGTTAAGGGCAGTGAGTGATAAGGTCACTGAGGGCAGCGATAAAACGCGGGGGTGACGCCGGGGCCCACGGGGACCGCGGCCCCGTGTGTTTTGCCAGGTAATGGAAAATCAGACGCGCTGGTGCCACTGCCCCCAGCCCTGCGTCGCCTGCAGCCAACAGCTCCCGCCCTGCCGCACACTCATCCACCCGGCACCTGAGGGCAGCCCTGCCACCACCGCACACCCCCCAACCCTCCTCGCCAGCACCCGTGCAGGTAGAGGCAGTCCAGACTCGATCAGGATGTTTCCAACAAAAATCACTTTTTCTGCTAGCGAGAAACGTGTAAGGCGCCTGCTCGAGGCCTAAGCTCTGCCACGCGCTCTACCCTCCAGTTCCAACCAGCCAAGCACTTCAGCACGCGCTGCCTGTGCAGCACCGAGCAGCACCCAGTGCCGA
The DNA here is from genome assembly GCA_013398315.1 of Nothoprocta pentlandii. Classification (NCBI taxonomy): domain Eukaryota; kingdom Metazoa; phylum Chordata; class Aves; order Tinamiformes; family Tinamidae; genus Nothoprocta; species Nothoprocta pentlandii. The sequence goes on from VZSG01000964.1 coordinate 72,193, forward strand.
CGGCCTCACCAGCTGCCCGGGACCCACGCGGGGAAGGGCGGCACAGAACACGTCTCCTCGCCCCTCTGCTTCGCCCTGCTGCCGCCGACCACCCAAACCCCAACGTGCCACATTCTGGTATCTGGCAGGGATTCCCTCCTCCACCAAGGTGGACATCAACTTCCACCGAAAGCCACAGAAACAGCAGCAGACAGGTGCCCAGGAGGAATGCCTTTATTTTATCATCCCATTTAATACAAAAGCAGCAAAACGAACCAAAACCCATTAACGTTCCCAGGGCAGCAGCGATCACGTTGCTGCACCCAGCGGAGCCGAAGCCGCTCCAGGAGAGGCACGGAGACTCCAGCCGGCGGGCGGCGAGCGAAGCAAGTGGTATGATGCAACCCTGGTGTAGTGAAATAGCCGGATAGTAGGAAGCGCTTGTCGTCGGCCTGATTCACAACACCAGCTGCAGCAACGATACCGGGGCCGTCCCACGCCGCGAGCGGAGCAGGGGGGCGCGCGGCAGGAGCGGCGCGGCTCCCTCGGCGCCTTCGGCCCGTCCTCGTGTGGCCCGCGCCCGGGGCGCCATCAGAGCAGCCAAGTTCAGCGCCTCTAACGGGCACTGAATCGGTGGCACCCAGTGAATCCAAGCACCACATCCGTCGGGAAAAGCTTCTCTTCAGCCAGCTGAGAGGTGCCAGGAAACCTCCCTGGCAGGGCTTTGGCTCGCTCCCTGCTGCTCCCTCCCTCAGCCCATTATCAATGTTAAATGGGTCAAATGAACGGGTCTAGTTAAGCCGAGAACGTCTCAGGGCTTTAGCAGAGGCTCCTTTTGAAGTTTGCCAAGGCATCACCTTCCCTACAGGCCTTGAATGAAGTTTTAATAAAGGTTTTTTCCGCTCTAAGAGGGAACCTACCGCCTGGGCAAGGCAGTGCCGCGGATCGCCGGGACCACAGGAACGCTGCGGGATGAGGCACGGCGCAGAGCAGGACGCTGCAGGTGTCTGGAGAGAGAAAAGACAGGGTCATTCAGGCAAAGGGATCAATTCCCACCCTCTGCTCCACAGCTCTTCCGTGCCTTCCTTCCCTACTTAGACTCGTTCAGAAACAGGATAGGAATCCTGGGGAAGGACACAAGCAGCAGCAATATTTGAGCACCATCCCCTCTGCAGGAACACCCAGGAACACACCTGCCCCCTCGCTTACCCACGGACACAGTGACCTACTTTGCTCCAACAGTGGGACACTCACCAGCCGGGAACCCAAGGGAGCAGATCCAGGTTTTCTTTCCTCAAGAGTAAACGTATAAAACCCTGGGAACTTGGGAGAAAGCAGAGATGTCTGGACAGGCCGGGCTGCCTCGCTCCGTGAAGCACTGGGACGTGCGCCAGCATCTCCCTTGCTGCAGCCAAGCCCTTAAAGCCAGGCAGGGAAGAGCCAGGTTTGCTGGATCCCGGCCCGATGCAGAGCTGGAGCCCACTCTTACGGTGATGTGGAATTGCATCCGTCACCTGCATGGATGTGAGCAGAAATCAGAGACAGCAAAGGGAAACAGATCCGGCTCTCCGTGGCAGCCTCCCATCTCTCCCCAACCTCTCACACATCCTGGGCTTTGGATCCCTGCAGCACAGCCGGATCCTCTCGGCTCTCAGAGGGAAGCACCACGCGGCCCTGCTTCTGCTCGGCCGAGAAGGGACCCCGAGGCCCCCAGCCCCGCTGCGACGGTGGAGCGGGGAGAAGGAATCCGGGGGGGAAGCAGCCTTCCCCTGGCACGGAGGAGGCCGCAGGAGGCGGCCCCGCTGCCGCTCCGGCAGGACAGCCGCAGCCTGCGGCTCTCGCTGCGCGGGAGCGGGGTGAGCGCCAGGGACACGAGCAGAGCAGCAGCGAGAGGAGGAGCTGCCTTTGCCCTGCGGGATGTGGGGGCCACGGGTACCCATTTTCAGCCTGCTCCCAAAACAAGGCAAGGGGCCTCGCTCTGCCTCTTTCCATGCACCTGGTCTCTGGCGGAGCGGGTGGATCTGGGTGCTGCAACAAGGCACCACGAGGCATTCGCTCCCAGAGGCGCTGGAAACGCGTCAGCAGTCGAGCTGTCCGCAGGAACCAGCGGCCTCGGGCAGCCCGACCCTCCCTGCAGCTCTCTGCGAACCCGGCACAGCCCCTTCAGGTCCTCCTCGCACCTTCCCTCTTGCTCTGGGGGAACGGGCGCGTCGCAGGACACGCTCCCGAGCCTGCCCAAGCTCCCGGCAACCATCCCGACCCGGCTAACGGGATCGCGCGCTTTGCTTTGCCTCACCCACAGCACCAAGGGGACAGAAGCTCTCCAGGGTGTTACCACAGCTCAGCCGCAGGCAGCAGCACCACAACCAGCTGACGCTGGCTCCAGGCTCGAGACGTACCCGCGGGTTCCGGGGAGAGGACACAACTCTCGTTGTGCTGCTAAGAATCCCTGCTGCCCGTTCGCTAACGCCACAGGACGTGTTCTGGGGGAGCCTGGCAAGCCGCCCCTCGGCTTCCTGCCCAGCAAAGGTGCTATGACATTTTTGGCAGAAGAAGTAATTAGATAAACATAATCAAGTCGGTCAGGTAGTTTAACATGGCAGTTACTGGGGTACTAAACAGCATATTAGGCATCACTGTAACCTCAGAGCAGGTTGCAGCTCCAGGCACTACAAAACAGAGCAACGTCTCCCACAAGAGCTGTGACCAGGCCAAAGCTGAGCCTGGCGCCAGCGGTTTTGCCGTGCCCCGAGCCACAAGTGATCCCGGATCCCCTGAGTGCGCGCGGGGCCGCGGAGCCGCGCGGGCCGGGCTCCCTTCCCGTCCCATCGCGGGGCTCATTCGCTTCCCAGGCTCTCACGTTGCTTCCACAGCAGCCCCCGACCTTTGAGGTTTCCTACTCTTAGGAACCCTTCCTGTTCTCAGGAAGCGCTTTCTAAGGGCTTCCCAGCAAACCAACGCCAATATCCACCTACGCCCACGGAATCCACACTTCAACTCGTTGCTCGGCTTCCCTGCTCCTCCCAGGGAGCTCCGTAAGGGACTATTTTGTCCCACTAAAACCCTGCAACGTCGCTTACCAAGTCCTTCCTACTGCCGTACAACCGTTCCCGGTGCCTGCTGCCTCCGCGGGAGCCGCCGAGGAGCTCCGGGCTCCGCGCAGAGCTGTGAACAGGAGAGGGGCCCGGCAGCTTCCGACGCGGCGCGGGCGCCAGGGCTGCAGCACCCAGCGTGCTTTCAAACACAGCCAAGCAAAAATTCCCCAAATTTCCAAGCTCCGTAAGAGCAAGCATCAAATCCAAGCCTTTCTTAACATTTCCTCTTTTGTTTTAACATTGCTTGCTCACCTCCCTAACACATCTTTCTCCTCATCGTCCGTTAACTTGATATTTTTTAGTGATTTCTATAAAACCATTTAGAATAAAGTGAATTAAAACAGAAGCCCACAAAAAAAAAAGGTGAAAATAAAAGTATCAAAAACAAATAGAAATCAAGGAAATTTATTTCCATCAACGAAAATACAGAATACAAAATGACACTGGTCCCACCCTCCCGAGGGACTAGGGATGGGGCGCTGCGACCCTAAAGGCTCCCTGCTAATTCATAAGGACCTCCATTTGCACCAGTCTTGCGTTTGTGTCTCCGGATGTTCTGTAAGGAATCATCCCAGCAAACGTTATCAGCGCCCGAGCTTGCGATCGCAGGTGCTAAAAAAGAAAAACACACAGACAGAACGGCCCTGTTACTGCGGGATGGGACAGCCAGGCCCACACGGAGGGAGGCCCGTGCGAAACACGCAAATACAGCATTTGCTTTTCAAAGCTGCTCTGGATAATTACGTAGCTACATCTGGAAGGAAACCCAGTTCTTGGCTTTTACAAGCATTTAAAGCTGTGTGGACTGAAGGTACTTTGACTTCACTTTTGCTTGAAATTTAAAGTGAGACCAAGAATTTCAAAACAAAAACCCAATTTCTTTCATGATCTATTTTTGCCACGCAGATATTCTTGCCCTGAGGCTGCTCTAGCAGAGGTGGCTGCCCAGGTCAGGCTGGGGTGGGTGGCACAGGACGGTGCTCTCGTGTCTCAGGGCATCCCGACCCGGGGGCTCTGGTTTCAGGAGTCACAGTCCGGCTTGTGGGGATCTCTGCTGGGAATTTGACAAAATGGGTCAGGGCAAGTGGGACGGGATTTTGGTCCCTCATCCCCAAAGGCAATTAGTGGATAGATATTGAAGGAGGAAAGGAGAAAAAAAAAAAAGCTTCAATGCTTAGGAAATTTCATTTTGAAATAAACAAAATACGTTAAAAAAAGAAAAAAGAAAAAAGCTCAGACTTCAACCTGGCCATTTCCAAACCAAGCTCCCTTCCTCTCTGGGAGGGAACAGAAAACCCAGGGATTTCAGAGAGCCGGCCAAGGACGATGTCATTCTGTGTGCCCTGACTCCTAGTCAGCACGCTGAGACTGTCCGACTTCCTACAAAATCCAAACTATTAGTGATTTTCCCCAAATGTGCTTCCCCGCGGTACATTTTTCCCCCCTAAAAAACTTCAGGGGAAAAGTCACTGCCCAAGGCAGCGTGCAGAAGCCCGCAGCCGCCGTGCCCGCGTGGCCGATGGGGAAGACCTTGCTGAAGAATCTCATTTGAGATGCCCTCATTTTCCCCCCCGCTTCTAAAACCACAGACGGACTGTCCACCAAAGCTCCCTGCTTTAGCCCTTCTTTTCCTAATACAATTTAGAAATTCTCCTGACGTTTCAACCAATATTGTTTTACTCCCTAAAGCCACCGTGACTCGAGCCTGGAATTGAGCTAGCTGCAGCCCAAGTTGCTTTTCCCTCTCAAAAGAAGCTGCTATTCGTTTCCTAATGAATCTTAATCCTTATCAAGGCTACAGCCTTGATTCCAGAGTGCCCAGGGCGGCTCAACTCTGCAGGAACAGCAAAGCCCAACCTGATGACAGGGAAGCTGAGAACGCTTCCACTCAACACAGCAGGTTGAGACGTGAGTGTTTGCAAGCCAGAAGAAAAAGTTGTTGGAAATACTCAGCTATTTTAAGCCAAATACCTGGAAAAGGCCTAGCAAAGCTTGCCAGCGAGTAGAAGCTATCACCTTACCGAATCTCTGTCTTCCATTACGCGCTGGGGCCTGGCAGGAGTGGCTGGACTTGTGCCTTTCATCCTCTTATACTGGGTGAATAAAATATTCATGGTCGCAAGCAGCACCTCAGATAGGTTGTGCCTGATCTACACGAAGGAAAGCAAAAAGAAAAGACATACCGAAATGAAGGGCATGTTGACAAAACCTTTACTATTACTGCAGGATATCAGAAAACCAAGCACTGACAGGTAGGGCTGGCATTTTTGCACATAACGGTCACACAAAGGCACCATCTGGCAAACCACGTTATCCAGAGTTTGGGGGCAGACAGGAGAGCTGCTTTCACCCCAGCACGATGCACAAAAACCTGGACGTGGATGACCAGCAAAAGCAACCACCAGTAGCAGCTGCACTGTACAGAGAGGTGACCTCCAAAGAGCCTTTTCCCTCTGCCCTCCCCTCCCATCGGGTTTAGTCCTATCCACCACCAACATTCAAGCACTCGCCCTGATGCTACCGGCATCCAGGGACCCCCTGAGAGCTTCTCCCTCTGAAACACCACAACTAAGAAAAGCTTCGAGCACATCAAGTATTTCTACAAATCCAAGGTTGCTCACCAACTGTCCTTTCAGTAATTATTATCTCACTGTCCTTTCAGTAATTATCATTACAAGGAACAAGGCAGGAATATTTTTTCAATTTTTTCAATTCTAAAAGCCACAAAATTCACCAAGATCTGGAGTGCCAAACTCTTAGGCCAGTGCCAGACATTTTGCCAGGCTGCATAACATCCAACTCGGAAGAACTGATTAACTCCCAAACTCCGAGGAAAATGCCACTGATTCGCAACCTTTTATCCATTAGCTTCACTTGGAAACAAACAAAAGAATCCCCATATATTTAAAAATTAAAAATTGAAGTGTACCACATCAGGCACAACAATAAATCCCTGAGATACTGAGTGCACCTCCCTGCATGTACTAGTGCCCAAACACGAGTCCCCGACTTTGGAGGAAAAGAAACTCAAGACCTAATACGTGCTGGGTGACCTTAAGCACACTAAGGAGAACGAATTCAGTACAAATGTTGAAAGTTTTCAGTGTTCCAAGTTATTGAATCAAACTCAAGAAGTTCAGAAAGATTCAAACCGCAGATGTCTTCTTATACAACCTGAAACTGGGACCCCCGGGTAGGGGATCTGATGCGCCAAAGAACAAGTGCTAAGGAGAACAAAAGCTGCAAGCCTAAAAGGCTACCTGTACAAATGCAAAATCATTCCATCATATTTCCGATTAATGACCCAAAAATGATGAGATTATAAGGCTAAGAGCCTTTTATCAAGACAAGAGTGTTTAAGAAGCTAGAAACAGTCACGTCTTACTTCATCGCTGAAGTTCCTGAAGGCAGCAACTCTCTCCTCCACGCAGTCCTGGCTCAGGGGTACAAGCTTTAGGCGTTCGATGATCTTCAAGAAGGAAAGCAGGGGTCAGGGTTGATTATAATCAGCATTTTATATAGTGTACAGCAATAAAGCCTATTTTTGAAGCATTACTGAAATGCTCCTCATTGCATTCATGTGAAGACCTTTTGTTGTCGTTTATTTCTTTATCTTCTCACTTTAGTTCAAGGGTTGCAAAGTATCTCCAGAAAGATTTTCTTCTCGATTATCAAGTGGCAAGAAATAAATGATTTTTTAAAAATTCCTACTGCATTGCAGCCCCTTCTAGCTCATTAAATAGAACTTTTTAAGTGATGCTACACGAAACAGTCTGGGTTTCCAAGGGCATTAGGAAGCCTGCACTTCAAACACAACTCGTGCAACTTACATCAAAGGCCCTGTCAATGTGACCGGCATGATATTCATCAAAAAAGGTCATTAAGTCTAACAGAAGGTAGAACGTCGAGTCGATGGATTTCTTTGCACTTATCCCTTGAGCTTTGTACCTGAAAGACATTATTTTTTAAAAAACAACGTTATTATACCGAGAAGCTGATGAGAGGGGGGACTGAAGGAGCGACTGGCAAACACTGCTTGTTGAAAGAAGAAACACAAGGACCTCTGCCTAAAATCAATAAGCTCTGGTCCAGCTCTTAAGTGCTTCCAAGCTTGCTTGTTCTTCTCTTTTACTCCTGTCCCACCACGACATTTGAGGAAAAGTGATAAGGTATTTCTCACAGGCACCCGGATTTTTTTCTAATAAAATACAGGAGTCGTCCATGGCAAACACTATGACACAACACATCAAATGAAGACGGATATTAAATATAAAGTGCTATTTTGCAGTAACAGCCTTTCAAAAGAAGCTCATTCCTAAGTTCAAGCCGCTAATGAATCCTGAGCAGTGACATCATTCAAACACATATCCCAGTTAACACAGGGATGCTGCAGATGATACTTTTTGGTCCTTTCCATTTCTATCCCTTTTTGAAACACCACAGTGCACTTTCCTAAAGAATCGTTTGTGGAAGTGTGGTCCTCCATTGACATTCACCATTAATCACCCCACAGCTTCAACGCTCTCATTTTGGCCATTCCCTATTTCATTAAAATAACAGTGAAGGCACAGAGCCTTGGCCAAGCTGAGGCGAGGTGCACACTCACCTCTCAGCAATGGAATGGGCCATGTTCTTCAGGCGCTCCTTGTTGGACTGTGGAGTGCCAATCTGGGGCACGACGGGACTCAGGAGCTTGTTCATCAGTTCCAGAACTTTGTCCGGGTTCTGTAGATACAAACATTGCATAAATAAAAGGACAAGGGTGGAAAATGCCTCATCCAGAGGTGCCTAGTGCAACCTGAGAGATGCCTCCCTCCAACAGAGGGTCAAGACTGAGCAAAGCCACAGCAGACAACATCAGGCCACCGGCTCAAGTCAAGAAAACAACAAAAAACAAAACAAAAACCAAAATAGCCTTCAAGTTTTCTCCTAAAGCACTGTTCACCACCTTATCCCCTTTTATTTCAACCAGCACACCCCAGGGAAATAACTTCACTGGCCAGAATAACACGGGGCAGTTGCTTCACAAGATCACAGGGAGCAAGAACCCAGGCTGACTTAAATCAGACTGGATCAGACAGGGACCAGTCCCTGTTTCCTCAAGGAAAACCTCTCACGTGCAGCTGAGGGCTCTGCTCCAAGAACTGCTAAACCATCTACTACTATAAGGCAGTCCAATATCTGAGGCTAAACCTAACCTTCTATCAGAGTGGGTGGGTTTGGAAGTGAGAAGGTGGGCCACATATATTTATGGGGATATAAGAGACACTTACCTTTGCAAGGTCATAGAGTTTTGCAGCTTCCTCAAACAATCCTTTGTTTTCTGCTGCAGAAGCCACTTTGTTAATAATGGGCTTTGTGTCACTAGTAAACTTGTCTATCACTCCAGGCTGAAGAGATGGGACAAATACGAGAGCAGAGAGAGGGAAAGAGAAAAAAAGAGGTCAGAATGCATAAAAATTTCTGAATATTCTGTCAAGGCAATGAATATTTTACATGTTGGATTATGATTAGAGTGGCCTGAACATTTCCATGGGAACGTGAAAAGGGCCATGTTAAAAATAGAAGGAGCTCTTGTGAGAGAGACTTTCTCCCAAAGGGAATCAGCACTGTGAGCTGCTGTTTCTAATTCATTCAAAGTGACCCAGATAAACGGATTTAGATTTTGACCTGTTAATTTGCTGGTGATACACTACAGTGGAGAAGAAAACACAAAAGATTTCAGCAGATAACACGCCAGGGTCTCTAGGGATGCTGTTTGTATATACAGGCTTGACATGTTGCAAATGAAATCTTACACTGACAAAAGAAAGCACTAAAAGAATATTAAAAGCAGCAAACACAAGCACAAAAGGCAGAAAAAAAATCAAGGGTATCTGAAAAGGCTCTTACAGTAGTGAAGGATGTAAAAATAAGATTAAATAGTCTAAAAGAACTTTTTTCTTTTTTTTTCTCCTAATAAAGGCAGCAAGTGCTGAATTCTGGTTTCATAACAGAGAAACACAAGAGCACAATTGCTTTTAGAATAAATTGAAAAGTCAAGACACAGGATTCATCTCTAACAGCATAACCTAAAAGTCATCTCTTTAAATACATCTTAAAAAACAGCAAAATGAAAAAGAATTGGTAAAGATTACTGAGGCTGCCTTGTTTTCATATACTCAATCTCACTGCTTCTAAATTGCCAGAAGAAAAACAACCAAGAGGGCATCCTGCCAGGAATCACTGGCAATGACTGCAGCTCAAGGCATAATCTCACAATTAAACTGAAACAACTCTGGAGTTTGATTTATGCATAAAACAAAAGTTGCCTCAGTGAACAGAAAACCCTCACCACTTACACAGAGTTTTCTGCATCTATGGGCACTCTCCTCTTTCTTTCAAGGTGAAATCTTAAGGCCTCCTCTATCTTCTGGCAGTGCCAGTTTACATTTGATTTTCAGAATATCACTAAAATAAAAAAGGTTCATCTTTGATCTAGTACTTATCCTCGTTTCGATGGAGAGCACGGCTCACTTGTGGCTCTGCCTTCAGCACAGTATCCTTTGCTCCCTTAATTACAAGAATTTTTAATGGACTGCAATACACTTCTCTGATGTGAATGAGGATATAATGTCATATAGATAATTTTCATACACATATATAGATATAAATACATATAAATAAAGTTAACACCAAAACAATCTCATACACATTTATTGACAAGGTGTTCTTACTAATTTTTACTACGTTCTGTTTCGTACTCTAGAGAAGAAATTCTGACCCCACTGAAAGTACCTGCTGCCCTTTCTTTCTTTAGTTATATCCTCCTGCTGTGGGGAAAGTTTGCCCTGTGCTTCCAGACCCGCTCTCTTATAGGACAAGTAATTCTGCAAAAGAAACTGGTGCTTGAAGAACCAATACGTATTCAAAAAAAGTAATAATTTGGCTGATGAAAGCTGAGGAAAAGCAAGATCACCTTAAGATTACTTCAGAAATCAAGGATAGTTTATATTTTTTATATAAAATATTCACAAATTATAAACTCACCTTTCTACTGCCATCGTTTTCCAGCTTTCCAAGAATCATATCAAACTATATGTGCAGACGTAAAATAGGAAAAAAAAAGGGAAGGAAGGGAGAGAGGATGAATTTTACATATTGTACAACATACTTAGTAACTACAGAGATGCAGCCATAGGTTTTTTACAAACAGGGATCTATATCAAAATTATTACTGCATATAGATAACACTTCTGAAAAGTCCAGTTAAATATCCTAAACACATGGCTGATGTGAGAACTGGAACGTTCCTCCTTCAGGAAGGATGCAGCAAGATTTAGGTGCGTGATTGAAGTCTGATGCCGAGTGAGAGCATATAAATGCTTAAGGTTGCGTGGCCTGAGCACCATTTCAATGAAGAAATAGATTTCCTTCTAGGTAAGGAAGGCAGAAAATGGCCATACCTACCTCTCTGCTTTCAATGACTAGTTCACTAACACAGCGCAAGAACATATTTTCTCCTTGGCTGTCCTTCTCATTCCTATAAAAGAAAAAAGGAGGAGGAAGTCCTGTTTCTCAAACAGGAGACTTTCAAGATAAGGATAAAAATAAACAGTTTGTCTAAATTTCCTTCCAGCTACATCTTGGCTCTTACCTGAGAAAGTAAAAATACTGCAGAGCTTCTCTTGGATCCGTTGATTCAAATTTCCGGGTGTAAAGCATCAAAAGCCGTGCAAAATTCAGACGCCTGATACCAGCAGGGTCTCCAGCCTCATGGCTCACTGCAACGTCACAAACAACACTATCAGAGTATGTAATGCCAGAGCACACTGCTTGCATCTTCATCTCAAACTAACCACAGCAATGATCCAGAACTCTAGTGCAACTAAAGCAACTAACCTTTAGCAAACTGGACTGATAAATGTCGCTTGATTATCAGTTACACAGGTCTGATGTGTCTACAGGGTATTAAAAGGCCTCAGAAAACATTATTTTACTGTGAAGTGAATGTGCAGGACTTACACAGCTGTGCACTCTGCCCAGAAGATTTCAGGAGTAATTTTAACTCGAACATGACCAGAGCCACATGAACAGCGTGACAACGCAAGTGCTCCATCCGAAAGAGAAAAGCGATGGCAGCTTCAAACTGCGCTGTCAAGAACAACACTTGGAAGTAGAGGAAAGGCTGTTGATTCACTGCAAAATGTGATTCACCTGAAAAACACACACACACACACGGTAAGTGAGAGGGTTTTGCCATCACTGACTGTGGACAATTCTTGTCACAATCCGTCATTATTGTTTATTCAGTGTTAACAGAAATAAGCACCCTAGACAGAACTGAGTACCTAGGCACACAGCAGTGGCTGATCTATAATTGTTTCATTGCAAATATATCCTGAAAAGCCACAGCACAAAGATGTACTCTGGAAGCATCAGTGAATACAGTTACTCGAAGGAGTTCCGTTTTTCCAGACCATGAATCACCAACCCTGAGAGACTTCAACAGATTCTCTGGGGACCACAGCTTTATGTCTTCATTTACACTTACCAACTGATCCAAAAATGTTATTAATATTAAAAGGACTTCCTAATACAGTGACACAAATAGGAGCTTTCTATGTCCCTTTTTCTTCTTTTTTTTTTTTTAATCTGCATGGGAGGGATGCTGCATGCTAGAAGACAGCAGAGAAACAATTTCTGTATGTTTTGGACATTCAAAGTGACCTAATCAATTTTGGCTCATCAAAAGATGAGTTTTCTGATGCCTGCCTTAGGGAACGACTGCTTTTCTGGTCTGTACTCCAACTCTGGAGTTTTGCTAGAAGAGCTTAGCCTATCTATAGGGAGAGAAAGCCATCCATATTTTAGAATGGATGGAGTACAAATAATAGTGTTGTTCACATACAGATGTTGGGTCTCCAGACTGCTGAGTGCACAGACAGGATTTGTTCACCTTACCTTACTAAAGTCAGTCATTACTCTAGGGAAATAGGCTGCCCAGGAATTCTCTAAAGATGCCTGTCACTAATGAAGCACTTTAGGATTTATGTGGAGTGCAGTATTTGTGGAATAACAATAGCAAAATGCCCTGAGTAGAAAAGCAGAACCCCAGTAACATCTGTCTTTGTGGTTTCTTACCATAGTCCTCCAGCAGCTGCTTCTGAAACTGTGATAACGTTAACCGGTCCTGTGGAGAACTCGTGCCATCGTCATCAAAGCACACTTGGTTCAGCTAGGATCACATCCAAGAAACAAATAAATAAAATAAAAGCACAGACATTTCATGATCACCTTGCAGGAGGGGTGCACTCAGAAGGGTACACATTCCAAGTGAAGCCCTTGCAAGGCTTTGACCAATTGATGAGACACTAATACTAGTTGCAACATCAGGTCTGCCTGTTGCTGGTCAGCAAAGATCTCTAACAGGGTAATACCTGAAATCCATGCAGATGTTACCTAAGGGTCCTTTGGCAACTGTGCACACCTACCTCAACTGTTGGGACACAGAATACCATGTACATAATAATCACAATTAAGTGTTTTTTTTTGCACAATCTTATCAACTCTATGGCTAATCACCAGTATCTATCATTATGCCTGTACCAAAGCTATGAGAACTTTATGTCCTGGAGACACTGACACTGTCTTTCTCACATCTGTCAACTTTCACATCAACATTTTAATCACAATCCAACTCAGAACGGAAAACTGACAAAGGATCCTCACTTCAGCTTCAGATGGCCAAGACTGAGGCTGAACGAGGACACAACGCTTTGTCACTGAAGAGAAGACCACGTTGTCCCCAAACTGACACCTGGCAGTACAGAGAGTGACAGACTAGTCCTAGGATCCAGATTCTCAAGCTCCCCGCTATTTGAAAGGCCTCAGATCACACACATTATATTGATGGAAGGCATCTTGGATTAGGGGTGCTAGAGCTATGTGCATAACTACCGCTTATTCCTACCTTAAAATACACAAATAAACTAATAAAGACACTTACTTTTAGCCAAAGATAATCCTCTGTTTTATCAGCAACTTCACTCTGGTTATCTGTAATGTCACAACGTCCGATAATACAATAAACTGCCCTTTTGTATGGGTCAGTGTTATTCCTCAAAGCTCTTCTATAATGGAGACGTAGTTTATTTTCTGTGGCAGGGGATAATCTAAGGAAAATAAATTTTTTTTTTTAAAAAAAATCAAAGTTATGAGCTAAGGAATTCATTGAAAAAGGTGAACTCAAACTTTGTCCTTATGAAGAAACCTGGATATAAACCCATGTACATAGGTTCATATTCACCATAAAGGCATCATTCATGAAATCATCATCATGAAATTAAATACTGAAAGATATTTCTTGCACTTGCAGAATTAAAGATATTTATACTACCTGAGGAGACTCATTTCATGCGCATTTGGTTTTGCACAACTTAAGGTTAGAATTACGGGGAAACATCTTCAAATGACACCATTATGGGAACAATCCGAAGACAGTCATTTTAAGAGTGCATTAATATTGCAGGAGGTCAGCTATTTGTGTGATTCTCTGCAATTTCATCATTGCAGAAAAACACAGCTCAAAGTATTTGGAACAAGTTGGGCCAGTAAATACTACTCAAGCGAGCAGGTCATTGTACCATAAAGTCCTTTATGAGAGACATATTTTCCTCTTTATCATTAAATACTGTCATTATGTTCCTTAGCATTCTATTTCTTCTATCTGCTTGCAGAGAATTTTACAGAAGTGAATCAATATAGCTTTCTCCTAAACTAATATGTTCTTTGTTAACTCTGTAGCCAGATTTTATTTTTATAGTTGCAATAAAAGCAAAATAAATCAATTATAGTGTATAGCATTTAAGCATTTATAATGGAAACAACGACAGTGTCTTCACTGAGGCTTCTGGAACAATTATAATATAATAAACACTGCTAGGTGCCAGGTTAATCTTTAGAAAGAGGATGTGATCTGCACCACTTGGTCCTTTTTTTGAAATTGAGGTGCTAACTCAATCGCTTGTAAGCACATAGACAGTATTTTGGCCAGTGACTTCTGTCAAAAGGATGGGCAGCAAATGCTGGAGCATGAGAAGAACACAAGAGGGACCTGAGATCACCTAATGCCTCTGTAGGCTACAGCCACCACCTGCTTCTGCTGTGGGGCACTTATGAAAATAGGCAGACTATTTTTTATACTATATGTACACACACACAGACTATATAAACAAAATCATTTCCTCAAAGGACATCCAACTAAAATAGGAAACAAGTGGGAAATAAAAAGGCACAGGATTTATGCCAGCATGCTAAATCTCATCTGTCATATGCAATATCGTACTGATGCACATACAGAAGCTCCACTGGGGAAAAAAGCAAAGTTATGCCACTGTATTATTTTTGAAATGTGAAACTGCGCACATTTTCAAACAGCTTGTCCTCTGTCAAGATTTTTAGACTTCAAAGCCATAAATTAAAATATGAAAACTTCTTATATGTATTTTAAGTAACACAAACCCCAGGCCATCTTTACCATCAAAAGAATATCAAGGTCTTTATATTTATATCAAGCCACTGCCTACCTCACTACTCCTCAGCAGCTTCTGTCCCTCAAAGACCTTTCTGCACTCCCAATTACCTTCTGTCCTTACTGTGCATGTATTCCTGGAACCAGGTCTTAAACTCGCCCAGCTGGTGCTGCGCTCGCTTCACCACGTGCATGGCTGCAGTCAAATCTCCGCAGCGCATGCAGTAGTAAATCAGTGCCCAGACAGGGTGGCCTTCCACCTCACCGTCCTGAAAGATGAACAGCAAGAAAATACTTAGTTATTTTCTTTTTAAGCAGCACATTTGACTTTTTTTTGTACACATCAATTGTCTGGTTTGTTTTTTCCACCCTTACCCATACACTGAGTTTGAAAGTTACGTTTGCGTTACAGAATTCAGAGTCCTGGCTGTGCTGGAGCAGAGAGACTTGTGTTATTATTTTAGCTCGGTCATAGAAGGAGATAGACATACCTGGAGATCAGGGACAGAAGCCTGAAGTTTTGAGTCCTGTGAAAGCTCCCGGATAGGGAGCTAACCACCCAGCTACCTGTGTCTCCTACTGATGCATTAAGGTCACTTTTCTCTTTGGGAGGGGTAAAAGGTCCACAGTAAGTTAGTCCAAACACAGAGAAAGGCCCAGTAAAAGCCCTCAAATCAAGTATTAACAGCAAAACAGCAAAAACAGAGCAGCCAGGCTTGGTTTGTATGAATGAAGCCAAACCTTTCAGCAACCCCCTGGCTGAAATGGAGTCACTGCCTCTACTCATCTCCCAGATTTTGCAAAAGATGCAGGCAAACTTGCCTCAGCATCAGGGGAAAACTCTGCTGTGGCCTTTTAGACTGTGGTACCTGGCCGATGGAACGAGGCTGCAGGGCCTCCTCCTTTCTGCCTATGTGTGGCAATCGAGGGGGAAAAGTTTCAGGCTGGTGACCTCCAAAAAAGGGAACTCGGTACAGGAAGCCTTCCAGTTATTGCCAGCCATTCAAGAAGCCATTTGAAAGGAGCTCAACCTCAGGAGCTTTCCAGCAACAAGGGACAATTCCATTTGCAGCAAGTGAGCTGGGAGATGTAACATGGACTTCAATGGCCTTTGGCTGTGATCACAGAGGTATTAAAAAGGTCTGTACTGAAACAGAAAGACAGCAAACTAATCATGGACCTCAGCAGGTAAGCAAGGCTGTTATTTCCCGTATTCTCTATTTACTACTGTTTCATTTAATTTTTTTTCTCTCAACTCTAGTAATTGCAGGTGCACAGCAAGGACCTGCTACCATAGACAAATGGACAGGATTGTATTCAGACTCTGAAATAAAAAAAGACTTTGGCTATAATTCTGATCAATTTGTTAGCTATTTAACCATTATCTAATGGTGTCAGCATCTTATAAGGGTTGCTAAAAAAAAAGAAAGAAAAAACAGTGATAACATAGGACCATTAAATCTCAGAGCGTTTTCCCTGGTTTGAAATATCTTCACATATTTTAATACTTTACAATTTTTTTAAAAATGAACCAAAGCGATATAATTTCTACAGCTTAGAACTTGCTAGAGCTATGGACCACCACCATCCTTCCAGCATTAGCTCTGAATTCAAAGTGATTTTTGCCCACTACTTTTCATTTCACAAATTAAAAAAAAATAAATAAAGGAGAGGAATTAAGAGCCCACTACCTAAACCATGTCTACTGTTTTTCCTGGCTGCACTGACACAAACAGATTTGTGTTGTTATTTTTGCTCAGTCACTGAAGGAGACAAACATACCTGGAGACCAGGGACAGGCGCAGGAAGTTTGATGTTCAGGAAACTGCGGACCAGTTGGTAGGTCCCAGGAACGCCACCCAGCTGGGCCTGGTGCAAGTTTCCAAACACCGTCACAAAGGTGTAATTCTTGTAACTGAAAGAAACCCCACAAACAGGCTAAAATACACTCGCTGATAACACCTTCTGAAAGCACCCGTGAAAGCGATTAACCAAGGCAGGTCAATAAAACTACTATTGCAGTAGGAGATGGAAGTCTCAGGACACCAGCACGAATAAATTAGTTGAGGTCCTGTTTTTTTTTCCCACCAGCACAACACGGACTAGTGCATATACATTAATTACTTCCTATTTTCATTCCTAGTTTCAGGCCAGTGATTTTCATTCCTAGTTTCAGGCCAGTTTCTTTCACAGGCAAGACTGGGAAAAGGTACACCAAACTTAGGAAAGTATCAGTGTACCTTGATAACATCTCTGGTTTTGCTGCCCTGTTAAGCACAAGCTCCTGAGGGCTTAAAATCACTAATACCTGCTCCAAAGCAACGGATGCCGGAGCAGCCGTGGACAGGGCTAGATGCCTCAGCAGGCATGTGAAGGGCTGGTGAGGCAGGCAAACATGCCAGGACCAGGGGCTGCCCTGCCAGAGAGCCAGTTCCTGCTGGGGGTGAAGGGGAGCTATAAAGCAAGACATGTGAGTTTAAAAAAAACATGGAAAGTTAAGCCCGAGGGGCCCAATTTCCAGAAACTACTGAGCAGGGAGAACAACAGGGATTGGAACTGCATTCCTCACTTCAGCGAGTGGTTAATGGGATTGTGACAGTGCAACTAATGGCATATTTGGAGACTGAGTTACAAGAGTCTGACTGGCTTGTTGTGCATTGATGTGATTGAAGAACTGGAAACAAGATTCTTCAGATGTGTCTCTGCAGCTACGGAAAGGCTGGCGGATTTCTACCAGCCCTGGTGGGTAAGAGGCCTCCTGAGATGTGGTGACAACCCTTGGGGACAAAGAGGAAGCAGTGCCAGGAGCCCAAACATCTCCTCCAGGTGTATTGTTCTCAAGTGCAGCACCTCCAGTGCTCAAATGACAGATCAGTATCTGTGACAATTACCTACCCGCTGCGCCTCTTGTTTCCTTCCCACTGCTGAGCTACCTGCTAGCACTGAGTTGTGTTGGCAGCCCTTAGACAAGGGACACTGTGATAGCCAGGTGTGTGAGCACACGTGCAGTGAGTAGCTGACACCACCATCCAGAGGATTCAGCTCTGGGTTTTCTCCCCATAGCCGTTCTGTAAGCAAAACGGCCTGCAACTGTGCAAAGCTCTCCTGTCAAGGAGCTTCGGCCCCTGCGATATTTGCTGAGACAGAAAGTAGGCTGCTCCTTCCAGAGTATGGAAATGATTTGTAGATGTTTCGATTCCGACTCCCTGAAATTTTACAGGCCCCTTTCAGTGTTGAAATTGCACAATCAAACTGCGTCATTGCACCACATTTCTGCAGTGCTATCCTCACTTCCACCCTGCACCAGCTCCAGACAATCAGCAGGAGAAAGGAAGCACAGAATAATGAGATTTTTGGTCTTTTTTTTTGTGGAGGGGATATAAATGTGTTTCCAAAAGCAAAATATTTGCTTATCACCATGACAGATACAAAATCACTAAGGGCATCATGGAATGAAGCCCAAAAGGTCTTTGCGTCTTCTAAAGACTCCCCAGTGGATTCAAGGTCTTTAGCACAGTTTAGAGCAGTTCTGTACTCCAAGGGACTGCTCTAAGTTCCACGGAACAGCCAAATCAAGCCTGAAAGCAGCACTATGTAGCTTAGCGACATGTTTGTCTGTATTACATCCAAGTCATTCTGGCTTGTTAACAGGGAACCATCAAACCATCTGCAGTATTCTCCTTACCTTTGCTCCAGGTAGTGCAGGGCCTGCCTCACGAACTCCATACGCACCTCCATGTTGGTCCGGACTTTCAGAACATCACTAGCAGGAACCAGGGTAACATCAGTCATCTGCTTCACCATGGCCCACATCTCAGAGATGTTCTATAAATGAATCATTGCATGCAGCAACAATTAGTACAGAGATGAGCAAGGAACTGTCTTCAACTACGCAGTGTTTAGATGCTTGAAAAACAAAAAGCACAGAAGCCCAGGAACAATTTTGCTCCGTTTAGATTTGCAGTGGAGACGTGGAAAGCAACCAGAAAGGCTAGATTCAGAGTGTCCAGGATTTTCTGCATTCTTGTATAAGGAGAAGGTGGCTAAGAAGATTTTACACCTGCAACTGTCATGCAGTATTGGCAGTACTTTCCAAAACTAGGCTGGGTATTGGATGCTACACATCCTTCCCCATTGCCAGCCTGCATATTCCACTGAGTAAATGCTGTCATTTGCTTCGCTTGGACAAAGACTCAGTGAAAGAAGAAGTTTAAAACACATGCAGCTCTGCACATTCATAAAGAAGAAGCTATAGCAGTGTGTAAAGACCAACAGTATCTTTGCTAAAACGACAAAAACCAAGGAGAAAGAACTGGAAAGTTAGCTTAAGCAAGGGCAGGTGTTGTATCAAGTGCTCCCAAGTAGCAGAAAATATTGAAACTGGCCACAGAAAACAGCATACAAGCATATTAGGAGATAAATTTTGAAAACATAAAACACAACAAAAATTTGTTTCAAGGGAAAAGCCGTGCCTTCCCCTGTTTGTGACGTGTCACTGCTATGAAACTGAGTTTTCTTCTTCATTTTGGCAAAAAAATTTCACCAAAATGTGCCCATCACAGTGGTCACACACTGTATTCAACAAGATTGCAGTACTGTTGGCTCTGTGTTTTGTGTGCAGCTATACAATATTTTTATTTTTGGCAATATTAGTATTTTTCCACCAATGTCAGCAAACTTAATCACAGCTGAAAACAGATTAAATACATTTCCTTAGGATAACTTATTGGCAGTACCTTATCATCCAGTTCTGCAACAGCAGCGCAAAGGTCCACCAGGTTAGGCTGCAGATGTCCGTTCACTATTTTCTCATTATAAATATAAATCTGAAATGCATCAAAAGCAAGTTTAGAGAAATATATTTCTCCCCAGCCATGGCTTCAAAAATGGACTATCCCCAACAAATCCCTTCTGCTTCCCTCCCACAGCAGCTGCTCGTGATCTGGATGCAAGAGAGGAATGGACAACAGCACCAACGGTAGGTCCATGGCACCCCAAAGCCCCAAGCCTGCCTGAAGGAGGACAGAAATACACCCAAGTGCTGGAGGAAAAAGAACCAGATGAGACCAGACAACTGAATGGTAGCTGAACGAGTGAAACTCGTGCTGTTTTGTAAGCCTAACACAGGAGAAGAGAACATGAGCACTTGGCCCTCCGAAGCCCCCTCTAAAAGTATGACTCCATCTTGGTTCTGTTTGAAAACTTGGTCTTACTTGACTACTAATTCTATTATTGTTTATTCTACTCCCAGCCAGAAGACCTTCCAGCTTCCTCCAAAAATAATCATTCGTGGTGCTGGAGAGGAGGTGCCGGAGCACCCTAAGTCCTTCCTTCTCACACAAACTGCTTCACTTTAATCCCAGTCGGGGAATCCAGCAGGAATCCAGCATTAGTGAAATCCCATCCATGGACTTAGAGTCTTCTGGGAAAGCGTCTGCCCGACGCATGAAGAGCAAGTCATTATTTCAGAATAACTACAGCCGATGATGAACTGGAGCAGCGTGGCTCAGCTCATCTTCAGCGCTGCCCTAACTACTATGATGCCCTGACTAGCTGCCTCATTCACTTCCCACATGGCTGCACTGCTCATCATGGGCACAGCGATGCACACGTACAAGCCGCTATCTGGTTGAGCGAAGGCTGAGCCAAGGCACAAAATAAGCCTAATTGTGGGAGAATTGGGCAACGCTTTGTCTGCACTGTTTTAAATAGTCCATTTTGAAAAACTCAAGTTCTTATCGCTCATTCTGCTTACAACAGCGCTGGTAAACAGAACTTCTCCAATAACAAAAGCAACAAATTGGTTATGTAAAGATTTATTGGTTTTCCCTGCAAAATTTCAGGGACTTTCTAATGCTGCCAGACATACTAATGCAGAGCTGATGTGCTAGAGCTCCACGTAAGTGATCCCACTAAAATGGCATATAGTTTGACAAACATCAGGATTAAGACTTCAGTATCTCTTTTTGTAAGAACAAATGGAATTTAAAGTCTTCATTTACATAATTTCACACTTTGACAGAAGTCCTATATTTTTAAAGCATAAAAAAAATTACTGAAGTTTACTAAAAAAGCACAAATTATTTCCATAATCACACGTAGTGTTCAGAATCTCCTCCGATGCAAATTGTGCGGCAGATAGACAAACAAATTTCCTAGAAAGTCATATATTTTTCAGTTGCAGTTTAATCCCAGACAGACGCTTTCATGCCTAACCTGCCATGGTGCTCTGTGCATTTACCTGTCTCTGCAGAAAATGTTATTACCTGTGTTTTTGCATCTCTTTCCAGCATACCCACCTGCCGAGCATATGCCATCTCCACGTTGTCCAGAGAGCTGCGACCTGGAGGGCCCACCTCCCCAGCATAGCTAGGCTGTTTAAGGAGAAACACAAGGATTACTGAAGGTTCAGGTGCGTTTTTTGTTGTTATTTTTGGTTTCTTTTCCCCTCCCCTCTTCACTCTTCACATTCAGGTTTAATTTTCTGACTGATTGCTATACAAAAGCTATCAAACTATTGCAACGCTTTTTGTTAGGGCATCTATTCCCTGAGCTCAAATGTCTGATGGAGTTTACCAGGTTCCTGAGCTCTTCATGGAGGGAAATGTGCAGTTTCATTGCAATATCCTATAAGCCTCCTAAGACAACTTAAACCCAACATCAAGTTTATGTATAAAAAGACAGAAATTCTCCCTGCTCAGCACACAAACCAACCACCAACTCTCTATACTGAGGACACCAGCTGCTCTAAAAAGCATCTTAGAGCAGGAGTTTGCTTTTCCTTCCTGAAAGGTGCCTGTTCTTCTGCTCTGATCCTCCAGTGCAGCAAGGACAGCTCAGTGGGCACAGCTGATTTACGACGTCGGTTCCGGTGACGGGTGTTCAGACCCTCAAAAAGGACCTGTAACATTTGATTATTCCTTGCCAGAAATGCCCCTTGGCCCGTCTGCTGCAGGGGGAGGAAGGAAGCTGGCAATGGATAAATCACCTCGCCACCCACATTGCCTAGGCAAAGCTTGAGGCATTTTTATTGCTTGTAGAGTCATTGTGGGGAAAGTCTGCACTCTTTAGGGAAAATTGAAATAAACTGAAATAAAAATATCATCATAATTCTCTAAGGTTGTGTATAAGGTCATTCTTGTAAATGCCCATAATCACAGGTGTGTCTGCAGCAGAGCCTCCACTCTGCATGGATGTCCACCACGCTGCAGAAAAAATCACCCCCAACTAAGTATATGCAGGACTCACCCATTTTTTTCCAGCTTCCAAAATGTAACTCGTTGTTTTAGCAATAGCATTACAAGGCTCAGCTTTGATTTTGCTGTTGGTGTGTTTTGTTTTTTTAAAAAAAGGACACTATTTTAAAGACTGATCCCTTTGAGGTAAGGAGTCCTTTAATATCACCTGCTTCCCTAGCTGTGCTATAGCCAGGACAGTGAGAAGATAAAAGCAAGACAAGCATAGCACAGGAGCATAATATCTGCTATTAAGCATCCTGACAGTGCTGGGACAGGGGAGGAGGAACAGCCAAGCTTTTAGGAAAGCAAGAGGAGAAACCTCTTGAGAAGGAGAGGAGAAGACAAGGAGAAATAGAGAAGAAACCCTGGAGAAAAGATGTAAAGCATATAAGCTTAATACTGGAAAACCAGCTGTAATGAAACACTGAGAACAGGCCTTGATTTACCACCATATAACTCAGGTCCATCTATATTCCCTTAATTGGGAACCAATAACTTATTCTGAGAAGAGGCAGGTACATTTGCCAAGTTTTAAAATCAAGCTTTTTGGCCACTAGGGCCAAAAAATGGCTAGCTGCACATCCTCATTAGCTATTACACTGCACCCCAGCAATCCTGCCAAATAGTTTTACTTTCCCTCCCTCCATTTATCCAGAGCTCTAGTAGTTTAACACAAAACCAGATCAACTTCAAGCACCGCTTAAGGACCTGTTATACCCTCCTTTGCTGGAAGAGCTCAACCAAATGTGACTGACTTGCTGCCTTCCAAACACCCAACCCAAATGGAAAACTGTAATTTCTCCTTTTGCTTAATCCACTTCAAAATTCATCTTTGCCAACGTTGCAGGACCCACGTTCCTAAACGTGCCTGCTTGCACCCATCTGGAGAGAAGACATAAGAAAGGGATGGGTGTCCTGCCTAGAGCTGCACTGTTGGAGATGCCTCTGCTAAACAGGCTGCATCCCACCCAGCCTGGAACTAAAATATTACAAACCAAGGAAGCTGCAGGCACGATGCTCCTCTGTCTGTGCCCTGAAGCATTCGGGAAGGCCTGACAATCTGCTTCAATTTTCATTTCTATCTTCTGCTGTGCAGTAGCTCCGTTGCATCCCTGAACACACAGAGGCCGTATTTGCCCAAGCCCAGGTGTTTTGAATTGGAAAATTTTAAGCAATGTTTAAATTTAAAGACATATGCAACTGGAGAGAATTCATGCTTTCTGCATAGCATACAGCTGGCTACAGAAAAAAAAGAA
The DNA here is from genome assembly GCA_013398315.1 of Nothoprocta pentlandii. Classification (NCBI taxonomy): domain Eukaryota; kingdom Metazoa; phylum Chordata; class Aves; order Tinamiformes; family Tinamidae; genus Nothoprocta; species Nothoprocta pentlandii. The sequence goes on from VZSG01000964.1 coordinate 95,273, forward strand.
TATTCAGTTATGTCCCTGATAAAATGAGAGATAAATGAAGTTACCAAAGATGAACTTGGACCATCTTTTCCAGCTGAATCAGTAAAGAAACTTCTGGAATATATCAAGGCATTCATTTCTCAGTAATAGTGCAATCCAAATGATGCCAACCCAACAATAAAATTAGACAGATGCATTTAAAACTTAGGTAGTATAAAGAAAATACCTTACAAAAAACTATTTTTTTTTTTGCAGATAAGATTTATAAATTTATGCTGAACGTATCCCTCCCTGTCACGCTCCTAATGGACACCGATAGCTGAAACCACTTGATTTTCCTTTCGGGGCCAAATCATCTGACACAAATTCCTTAAAACCCACCTAAAAACCCCGACAAACTCTTTGTTCCGAAGAACAAAGGAGCTGTTAAAGCAGGTTTCCCAGGAAACAGCTGCCGTGGCAGAAATAGCACTTTGCAGCCTTCCCCTTACGCTGCACTAGATGAATTGTGGAGCTATTTAAAGCAATGCTATGTTATGGACAGGGTCATTAATTACTGATAAGGTTTCATCTTCTAGAGCAAGAGAAGGGGACATTGTGGCTCAGCGTCACTTTTCAAACAGTGCCCAAACAGCAGCACTGTAAGGACTGGGCTTTATTCCAGTCTTCTTGCTTCTTCTGCAGGGCCAAAGAACATGCACGTGGCTGCTGGTCCAGGAAAGGCAGAGGGAGCAATGGGTTAGAAGCTGCAGATCATGTATCCTCAACAATGCAAGCCTACTACTAACAGGCACCTGCTCTGGGCTTCTGGAGTTTTTCTCCCTTCTCCAGTTTTAATTCTACCCTAAGCACGATGCTTTGAGGATTGCTTTTATTAATCTGGTGCAGCTGAGAACTGCTATGTAGAAAGCAAATGATTCAGTGCTGCCGACCACTGTAGTGCTCCAAGAGGGGAGACTGAAAAAAAAAATCACCACAAACTCCAGAAATATTTTTCTTGTTTTTCCTCTGCTCTTATTTCCTACCTCAAGATCCATGGGAGCAATTTTATTTCCTATTTTTCCCCATCTCATGCTTGCATTCTGGCTTTTGAATTTTTCAAGACCCAAACGCACTGAACCGTCTCAGGACGGAGCTAAAAGCAGATGTCAGAACAAAACCAGTGAGTCAGCAGGGAAAGGGCCTCTCCCCTTCTCACCTCGAGTTGCAAGAAGGGCTGCTTGGGCAGGCAGTGTTTGCGTAGAATGAAGCTTTAAAAGGGTTTTTAAACCATTTAAAACCTTTTTTTAATCTTTTAAAGCAGCGCCTTTGCGGTTATAGGGTGGGGGAAGGGAGAGGACATCCCTTGGCAGCAAATCAGAACTTAAAGCAGGGAAGAAGTAATTGTGAAAAGTGTGATGAAAACAGCAGCCTGATGCATCTTGGACAAGTCACACAGGTGTCAGGTCACACACCTGAGCAACTGAAGCAGCAAAAGCAAAAAAAGGGAAAGCAGGTAGAGCACAAAGCACTAACATTTACATGCACACAGAGTATCCTTCTGTGGACAGCCTGCCGTTGCTTAAATGGTTTGTGCTGCTTTTCATGAACCACCATTTATCTATTTGAATAGATAAATTCAATCTATTCCTAACAACTCACCAGAGCTGCAATATTTACTCTGAACACCACCCAAAAGCGGTTTGTATCTTCAAATTGGTTTTGCCCAAAGCTGCTGCTTTTCAGAGGAGCCGTTAGGGGCACTCAGCCGAGAGCGCAGAGCTGCAGGCGCAGCAGCAGGATGCATCACCCACGGCTGCAAGCGCCCGGGCGCCTCCTGGCATCTCGTCAGCACTGCCAACGCTGCGGCCAGCGCAGAGCCCGCGCTGGAAGGGCAGCGTGGCAGAGCGTGCCAGGGCGGCAGGAGAAGCACCTTGCAGCACGTGGGGCTTCAGGGCATGCACAGGACGGGTAAAACTGTGAGCGACTGCGGCTGCCACACCAAGTAGGTTGCACGAGAGCAGGAATAGAAAAGCGGAAGCAGAGAGAGAGAAAAACATGAAAGAAACAGCCAAAAGACCTGCCCAAGACCCATGGGGAACATGCCACAGAACTAACACCTCAAGAAGGAGGTATTTATTATCTCTAAGACAAAACCCAGGTTTCCTCTGTTTCCCCAAGAAGCATCTTTCTATTCATTCTGTTTTTTTTCCTTAGGGGAGGAGGGCCAGGCTGGCAGGGTAAGTCCTGCACTAATTTCAAGCTTTGCGGGTTAATTGGGCTCCTCTCCCTGAAGGATGTGCTGGGGTGTCGTGCTGCCCAAACGAGCTTCGTCCAAGGGCTGAGAATTGGCTCGCAGGCAGCGCGGCCCCCACCGCCCTTGGACCGGTGCCTTTGCACTTGATCCCCCCATGGGGATGATCCCCCCATCCTCAGTTAAACCTCTAGGATATGCTACAAGCTGTGTCTGTTTGTGGCACACACAAAAAAAACCTTATTTGACTAAAACAAGGCTTTAAAAGACCAACCTGCTGCAGGGAGGTTGGATAACAGGCTTTTAACAGGGGAGATGCACTTCAAACCCCTCAGACCTTTGGCTGCTGGAGGCTGGGATGTATCAAGGACTTTAAATGCTCTTGAAATGACACATGGTAGGAGAGGCGCTTTGAAAGGGAGAGTGGACTATTGCCAAGTGATATGTATAACCAGTCGTTAAACTCATTCATGAAAACTAGTCAATGGATTTTCTTTTTCCCCCTTGCACTGATTTGATGCTTGGCATCTCAAGTGCTTTGCACTGGGGCCAGCGACTGTTTTGATCCTGCAACATCAGAAAAAAAGGTTTTGCTGTTTCAGAGCAGATCATTATTCTGCTTCTCCTAGCAGCCCATATCTGTGCTTTAAAAGGAAAGCCCCAAACCAGTAACTCTCAAATTGAAGATGTTAAAAGCTATCAGTGCAGCTGTCTTCAGACTCATATCCCAAGATAATGGGATTGCTGCTTTTAGTTTTAAATGAATTCACCCTGCCTTATTTAGCATTTCTAATATTGGAAAGCTGGACAGCCTGCTGAGAAGTCAAAGCATCAGTAAAATACTTTCTGAAGATGATAGAGTCTATAAAAAGATGCGTGCTGAGATTAACCTATATTTAAAAGAACAGCAATCAGAAAGGGCCATTTCATTAATAACTTTAATTATTTCCAAATCCCTATACAGACCATAGCCCAATAACACCAAGGGCTTCTTCTTAAATGCAGTTTGCAGCTCTGTACGCTGCTCCAGTGAACAGGATCTTAAATATATATATATTAAGAAAAAAGGAAAAGGGTCTGTGTTCAGGCCACGCTTGTCCAGTCTCCTACTCCGTCCTCTCAAGGTTATGGATTTGCCTGGAACATTGGGGTGACTGGCTGGGATACAACTTTGTGCTCAGGGAAATCCAGCTGATATCCAAGGCCCCTAGGTTAGGGGGGTGATACTCCCACAATTAATGGCAACATTTTCTTTAAGAGAGTAAGCTGTAACACTAAGTTAAAATATTCCTTTTGCTTTTTACAGGTTACTAGTCAATGTCTTTTCACCATCTTTGGTCACTGCTGGTTGTTTTAACTTTCAATTGCTCAACACAAGAGGTCTTAGAGGCACAAAACTTGAACCTGCATGAAAAGGTACCCTCAGTGAGAATCAAGGTAACAAAAACATACTCCTTAATGTTCATTTGGCTTTGCCAAGAACCCTGAGAAGGCTGAAGGTCTGAAGTTTTGCTGAAGGTCTGAAGTTTTGCCAGAAAGCTCCAGAGTTACCTCATTTTCCTGGGTAAAATCGAGGGCATCTTCCCCTGACGCGAGCAGTGTGTGAAGAATCCGCTGTTTCACCTGCTCCCATTCAACCAGCATCGACTCCCGGTGATATTCCTCAGCCATAGCGAACGTCTGTGGGGGAGCAACAAGGAGTTGAGGAACGTTCAGATACAACCCACCATCAGCTTGACAGCGCCTGAATACAGACCTAAAGGTACCAGCTGCTCTGGTTCTCCTGTATGACAACAAAGAGAGACTCCGTTGCAGAAAGCACAGGGCTAGGATAGCAATTTAGGAGAATAACAGCTCTTTGTCTTCTGCCCACCTCTCAGCTGTCCTCCTTTAATTTCACCACCGGCCACCAAAGAGCACATAATGTCTTATCTTCACTATATTCATTTCAATACACTTCTTCAATAATTGTAATGAATTATACAGAACTAAAATCATTTAATAATGGTTAAGATCCATTTCTGATCACTCGAAAGCAGCACAGACTCAGTTTTAACCCTGAGGTGATGTCCAAAGTACATGTACAGAACGTTTATCATAACATAAGCAGCAGAAAACATACGGTAACATCTGCAGACAGTGGGTCGAAGGCAAACAGCCTTGGGAAGCACTTTGCATAATTTCAGTTGCTGGGCTCACTGGCCCCAGAACATGATAGCTACAAAAAATTAACCTGATCCTGTTCCCAAATGTCTTTATGCTTTTGGTGACAACTTCTAGCTCAAGAAATGTTCAAAATTACGACTTGCTGTGGGGTGGAGGATAAAGAAACAAGAGCGCCACTAAGGAAGCCTCATGCTATACCTGCTTTCTTCTCCCTCATCAACTCCACAGGCATCAGTCTCCCTTGAGGACTGAAATCTGAGCTCAACAACCCTTCTCTACTGACCCTAAGTGAAAACTCTTGCATTCTTACTTACTCTTACATTCTTTTGCACTGCTTTCAAGAGTGGTTTGCCTATATAAGACATTTTGCCTTGGACAGGGAGATGCAATATGATTTTCCCAGCTCTTCTACAGACAAAAGAGTTAAATATCACAACACTGCTGTTGCAAGGACCTGAATGTTGTCCTATGCAGGACAAAGCAAAACACTGCAGTCCCTGTGGCCTGCAGATACAGCTACAATTCACCGAGCATCATCACCAAACACAAAGTCATTAGACAAGGGAGTGTAAGTGGGATTAAATGGGAGTAAAATAAGAAATACACTCCATACACGACCATTTCTAGAAAAAGCACCCATGCTGGGGGGTTGGAGAGAGCACGCTGTGCCTAAGAGACAACAGCTGCTCTGCACAAACTCAGACCTAACATTATGAGCCTCCTGAGCATTGCTGCTGAAATACATTTGACCAAATCATCCCTTCTGCAAGATAATAAGCACTTATTTCATAACTTCTAAATATCCTTCATTTTGTGAAAGATACAGTCCTTTTAAATCCCATCAGTTTAATAAACATCTGATTTACAAAAATACGCCTCCAGATTTTTTTCTCCCCATGCCCTTGTTTTCCAGGGGTTTGCCTCCCACTTACCCGCTTCCTGGACTCTTCAATGGCTGACAGCAATGCATTATCTTTTTCATTCTTCAGGAATCCCTGCAAAACAGGAAAAACATCAGCCAAAAAACATCAGCCATGCTGCAACATGCACCTGAAACATCAGACACACATCATCCTACTTGGCTCTTTCAGCTGCTAGCAGCTCTCCCCAGTCCAGTCTTGCAAGGTTTAGAGGTCACTTTACTCCTCCAGAGGTACAGTAGGATGCTCATGAAGCACAACGTGGAAACAAAAGTACGTTAATCCTGTTTTAACATGCCTTAAAGCCTAGCAAAACGTCCTGCTTCTATTCCCTTTTATCTCCACATATCTCAGCTGGAAATAGTAACGTGACCCCCTTCTGTACAGCGGAGACAGTGGCGCCGTCCTCCGAGACCGGCACGCGACGCCGTCCCTCTCCGAAACAGTCCTAGAAATAAATACACGTGGGAACGAAGAGTGTCTTCTGCCACCCAGCCTAGTCTTCATTGCAGCATCTGCCGCGTGTCCCACTTTCTTTTTAGGCAATGCCCATAGAGAAAAGCCCAGCCTCGAAGAGGGAAGCTAAATGAAGATCCTCGCACGCGCCTAGGGACCGGTTGCTGGAGCAGTGGTCAAAGGCAAGGGCTGTGCTGGTCACCTCAAGACAGGGACAAGTTGCACCGTAGTTCCCAACAAGAATGATGGGGATGAAGACATGCACACATGAAAATCCTGCTATAAACTGGGTGAAACTTTGCTATTTGCTGTAATACCCTGGGAATAGTGACCTAAAGGAAATGGAGACAGCTTGGATACCTGCCTAAAAACAAAGTACATGGCAGGGGTGGCAATCAGCAAGGTGAAGACACACTTAAACTTCACTGGAAGCCAATAAATCCAGGCTAAGTATCTGTCTTAATGAAACAGCCCAGCTCCTGGAGAGTTCAGAGGCCCACTGAAGGGATTAGATGAGGCAGCACGTTAATTAGGGGGTAATTAGGAGGTAAAATGTCCCCCCTCAAAGGGGAGGCCGAGCAGCCGCTAGGAGGGTGCTTTTCCTTGGGCTTGGGGCATTGCCACCTAGCGGTGCTCTCTGCTTCGGGCACCCAACACTTCAATACCATGCTGAGGTATAAATGCACGCAAACGTACTTTAGGGAAAAGCAGACATCTCCAAAATAAGCAGCATGGAAGATTCACACTGGAAACTAGAAAATTTTGGCAAAGAAAAAAAAAAACAATTAAAAACCAGGCCATGTCACAGCTTTAAGGGTTTGCATGATGCACTCAGTGCACACCTTAAACCACGCCAGGTTTTGCTCCTCTCCTAAACGCTGTCTCCAGTGCCCGCGGCAAGATTTGGCTCTGCACAGTAACAGGTCTGGCACGCAAGGACATGGGCGCAGGGAACCTCTGCGGGGAGAGACTACTGATGCACCCACACTCCACCCGTGGGTCTCCCCGCTCAGCTAGTCCCAGCTGTGGCCCTCACCACGTTCCTCTGAGCAGCTCCAGTTCCTCTCATGCCCTTCTCTTCCCTCCTGGAGCCTGGATCATCTCTTTTGTACAGGAGACTAAAAGCCACCTCCACTTACTGCAACAAATGAGGTTAGTAAACTCTCCCAGCCAACAGAAAATTACTTCCATCATCCAGGCCATACTTTTAATACCTGATCTTAGTATTCAAGCTGCCAAGAGAAGGCAAACGTTGCCAAGCAGTTGGACGGAGGTCCTGGCTGTTGGTAGCAATGCTCACACTTTTTCATTGGCAGGAGAAAAAAGCAGAAAAGTAAATGAACATTCTGGGAGCATTTCAAGTCAATTGCTGTTTGGTTAAAATTATCTCCAAGTGCTGGATCTCCAATAGATCCAGTGAAGTCTTCAAAAAAACCAGCAGGGATCACGATGATATGGTAAATTAAAAAAGTATTCAGTAATGGCTTGGAACAGAACCCCCAAATGAAGCAGCTGGTTTATTTGAAGATTAAATGAAAAAAAAGGCACTGATAGAAATTAGGAAAAAGAAAATAATAGAAAAGATTCAGCAAAACTACTAAGAAGGCACCATCGCAGTATGAGAGCACACTGTACGTAAAAAATTACATAAAAAGCTTTCTAGCCCTATTATTGCTTTTGGTGAGACTAGCATTGGTACTTGCTTGCTAGCTCTGAACCTGACAGGTCTGTGGGCCAAGAAGAAAGTTCTCACCAGGAATTAGAGCCCCCTGCACACACACTGGGAGCTGCAAAGCGGCAGCCCCCTGCCCTGAAACAAGTTGTCAGGTTGGGAACGGGACCTCCCTGCTCTGTCACTGATGCAGTTTAAACACAGCTTTGAATGCAAAGGAAATCCAGAGCAAATTGTGCTCTGCCACGGGTTTGTGCTGGCCCTGGAAAGCCCCGCGCTCGTTCCACATTGCTGTTTTGTATTGTCTGCGCTGTGACACTCGTGCAGCTTTCACGGCAATCTTCACACTTCATCCAGGAACACCGGATTTTGTTGTGTTGCATAAATATCATTATTCCTTCTAGCCACAACAGAAAAAGCTCTCAAAGTGAGGAAAAAGACGTTCCTTGTGAAGTCAGAGTTCAGCTTGCAGCTGAGGCAAGGGCGGACGCTCTTCAGCTCTTGCTGGAATCATGTGAACCTGGCAAACGACGATGGGAAACGTGCTCCTTAGATAGGCACACGCTCTTCAAGGGACGAATTACAGGTTCACATTAACCTTGAAGGAAGAGGTAATTCACTCTGCTATACATAAGGTCAGTGCTTGCACTAAGTGTGACTCTGCCTGATTTTTTATTTATTTATTTTTCTCTCCAATTCAACGTGTGTTCAGCAAGTTCAGGCTTACAAATGGTTTAACTCCTACCTTAACAGAGAAATTCACTGCAGTGTTCCAATACATGTTGCATTTTTCAAAAACTGTTTTACAAAATATATCAGACAAATCTGCACTGGTAACTATGTAGATTCCAAAGAGCACCTGACATATCCATCATCATAATGTGTGCTATATTACTTTTAAAATGCATTTAGTTATAATAATTTTGTAATTTTGTTGACTTTTTTCAATTTCACCACAGGGAAAAATAGCAAACAATAAAATAATTTCCGTCACACCTATTAGTCTAATTCATTTTCCTCTCTGTGCTACCTGTGCCTGAACTGCACTTTGCGTATGCAAATGCTTTGTTAGCAATGACTTTGATGGGAATCTTTCACAGTGCCAGATACTTAAAAGCATTTTAAAAAAAGCTTTAAAAAAAAAAAAAAAAGAATGAAAGCTGTAACATTTCACAACCGAGTTCTCCTCCATGGAGAATTCCCGAGCTCCCAAACACAGGCCGTTTTGCGCAGCAGTTGCTGATGTGATGCTCAAACAAGGGCTGCCAGAAGGAGACAGAGCTCCTGGATAACACTGTGGGCACCTATATCCCCGTCTGCTTTAATAAAAGCAAAGAAACCAAACCTTTACAGCGGCCAAGAAACGCACCGGCAGCCTCGCTCCATCCAACCTGTTGCACGGAGGTTGGGTGGACTGGAGGGGCCACAGTCTCTCCTTCCTGCTATAAACATGACTGCGTTTGCATCCCGGTTAGAGAATAAAATAAGTTACAAGCACAGAAATAGCGACGCTTTGCTGCAACCGTACAAAGCGCAGAAATCTGCAATCCCGGCAAAACTCCGAACTTAAGCTCCTCTCTGAATATTATTTGCAATACCCTGGATTACGAGGTAATTCCTAAGGGGTTGAACACACAAGGCAATCTTAGATTTAAAAAAAAAAAAAAAAAAAAAAAAAAGGCATCCGCAGTATGGAAAGAGAAAGACAACGCCGCATCACCCGCTGAAGGAGCTATTACTGCCACCTGCCCGCTGCCTTGCTCGGTATTTCCAAGGCAATACTGAGAAGATAAAGGCAGATTCCTATCATTTAAAAGCTTCCTCACACAGCGAGGACGGAGCCGTCAGGAGAATCCCGCTGCCTGGGAGCCTCTCCTGCTGCCGGCGCACTGAGGAGCCCCTCGAGCCGAGCCGCCACCCCCGTGTCACCCATGCCGCCATTTTCTCTTTTCTTCCGCTGCCATCTTAGCTCTGCCCTCACACCGCCCGCACACGCCATCGACAGCGGAACCGTCGCCCCGCGGTGATAAAAATCAAACGCAGCCCTCTCCCAAGCACCACAAAAACCCTTTACTAAGAAAGGAATGGTTTTGCAAGACGAGGTATGAAGCAGATGTACCGACCCGCTTGCAACATCCGTGCCTGGACCAAGCGTCCAGCACACGGCCAAGGTAGTGCAGATGCAGAAACCCACTCAAGCTAGCGGTAAAAAAAACCCACTTCTTACTGTAAGTGCTGACGTTTGAAAGGCAGACTGCCTTCCATCAATGAGGTACTTCCCAGCTGTACACCAGGGCACGTTTCTCCAGGTCTTCCATCAAGAAGGAGGGATTCAACAGACCCAGTCAGAAATCAACTCTAGCCCACTCTTCCCCAAGCCCCTTCCCCAGATTTTAGCCCCGCTCCCAGGATGTGTGCTCCTCTGGTGCGGATCTGCCCAGTGGGGCACATGCCACCTTGTCTCTTCCCTGGCTAACAGTGGTTTTCATGCTCTTTAGAAGTCAAATGCAATATTGATTGGTATTCGTATCTCTCCTTGTTCACAGTTTCTGATAGGGGGAAAAAAAAGTTCAATACCTTCGAGTTAATCTAAATATGAGGTAAATATATATAGAGAGAGAGGATTGAAAATATTGTTTCTCTCTTTGCCCTTCTGGATGGGGGTGGATTACTGCTGCCTGCCCCTTGGCCACGTTTCCGAGACAGTCGAGTTGGGTGATGCCGCGGCCGTGCTCCCATCTGCCACTTCCACAAAAAAAGGACAAGCAAACAAACCCACCAGGATCCCTGGCATCCACAGGGATTCCTGAGCGACACCAGGGCATCTCTGAGGCACGGGGCTCCCGCCCGCACGGGGAAGACAGCGGCCGCATTATGGGAGACACCAGCAGCCCGGCAGAGCACGGGCAGCCTCCGCTAGCGTGGTGCTTCCGACCGGGGGGTCTCCCAAAATGTTCTATGGCAACTGGAAATCCATCGGGAACCTCCCCTCTTGGAGGGGAGGGAAATACAGTGAATTAAAGGAAATACAGCTACCTTACTCACCTAATAGATATTTTCAGCACAGCAGCACGTCCCTTGGAAAAAATATTTTACTGACAGTGAAAATGAGCAATCTGGAGAAGTTCACATATATCACAATACCTTATAATCCTCAACTTAAACACATCGTGATCTTTCAAATGGTGCTTTCTTACTACGTCCCTGATCACAGAATTAATCGTAATTTAAGTTAGTTAAAAATTACCAATTCCTGACCATTAAAATTTTAAAAATAAGGCAGTCTGGAATGTGCCTGCTGCAATCAGAGTTTTCAAGGGAAATGCTTAACTACCACAAAGCTTGGTGAGAAAAGCGCTATTAAAATCCCCTGCTGTAAATGCCTCATGACAGCCAGTGTTTCATCCCTTTGCCCTCATTGCATTACAAAAGCCACAGCTTAAACTTTCAGGGAGCATCCCGCTGGCACGCGTGGGATGCGGTGGAGACAAAAGGTTTCCATTTTTCCCCGGCACCGCTGCTCCACGCCGGCTAAGGGAGTCTCCAGGAACGCCCATCCGACGGGGCGCCTGGCTCGCAAGGCTCCCGTGCAAACCCTGCTCCATGAGACCACCAGCGGCTCAGATAAAGCCCAGGCGCCTCGGATGCCTTCCCTGCCTTAATCCCTACCTTAATCTTTGGTGCTCCGTTGAACTCTGTCTCCCGCCCGCTTCAGACAAAGGGAAATAATCTGCACGGCGGCGGCGGCAACCGCACAGCTAATCGAGGGGTGGCCCTCGCTGCCTTCCACCCATGCTGAGCACGCGTGTCCTCACCTTTGATTTCCCCAGCCAATTCCTCCTTGTCTTGATTCTGAAGCAAGACCCCCTTTCCGAGTCCGCTTAAAATGGGAAACTTCTTCAGCCGACTGCTGCCCCCTTTCCCATACATAAATACATACATTAAAAAAATATATAGACATATAGTGAGTGCTAAATATAGAAATATTAATTCCCTGGCTGCTTTCCTCAGCTAAGATTTGACTGCCTTAACCCTTTGCACAGCACAGCCTGCTCAGTTGAAAAAGAGCTGAGGTGTAGGCTGGAGAATCAAGTTGACTAAGAAGATGGATTTCACCTTCAGAAGATAGTTAAAGAATTTTTTTAAAAAATTCTAAGCAATTTTCCAAATTTTCTAAGCATCTTAGTTTTAATTTGGAAAAGTGGAAATATCCTCCGAGACGAGTGCCTTCTTTTCATTTTCATCCCACACCCAACATCCTCACTTGAGGAGGAAATTAAAGAAAGTTCTACGTGTCTTTAAATAAATCACCAGTGCATCTGCAGGGACAGAGGCAGCACTGATCATTACCAAACTATGAAAATCGGATCATAAAAACAGCACCCTGATTTCGTTCCCTTTTAGCCCAAACCAGTCCCGCAGTCTCGCGGGTGCGGGGATGATAAAGCAGGAATAAAAACCTGCACAAAGTTCAGCTGCTGCAGTGAGAAGCCAAGCGGGCAGCGTCGTGGGCTCTTTGGGCAGGCAGGGGAAGGGAGGCGAAGCCCCCCTGCCCCTCGGCTCTCTGCCTTTGCCAGGCGAGGATGGGTGCTCCGAGCCTGCCCCTCTGTCCTCCGCCAGCCCTCGCCCTCCCGGCGGGGAGCAGCCACACAAAGGAGTCGCCCACGAGGCACCTGGAAGCTCTCGCCAACATCCTGAGCGAGCGCCTCGCTCCTTGGCACCGGGAGGGATCGACGTTCCTACCTGTGGATCCCAGCAGCGAGGGGTCACAAACCTGCCACCACTGCCCGCTGAGGCCAGGCACCTGGAGTGACACGGCCGCGTCTTTCTGAGGCAATGCTCACCGTTTTCTCATCTTAAAAGACAAACAAAACCAACAACAAGAAAAAAAGACCCCGCAAGTCCCCAAAGGGCTGAGGCAGCAAGGAGCCCAGCGAGACATTAAGCAAGCAGCCGCTTTCCATATGGAGCACCACTGCCTGCCGAAGCAGCTCTCTCCACAGATACTCTTCTCCAGCGCTGCTTGATCCAAACGCTAGGGAAAGCGGCAGCCTGCGAGCAGCGCAGGATGGGAGTAACAGTTTATGGGTTACAGAAGGATATTTTATTGTTAACGGGCTGTACCATGTAACGCTGGCGAGGGGGCGCGGGCAGCGTGGCGGGGAGGGGGGCGCTGCTAGCGGCCCTTTCCCCGCCCCCTCCCCATTCCCCAAGCCACCGCAATTACTCCGATGTGAATTTTTGATGACTTCCGACATATTGCACGGTTAATAACGGCTGGAGCTGTCACGTCTGGGTAAGGGGCAGGGCGCTGGCGCTGCAGCGCGATGCGGCGCCGCCGGCCTTGCCCCAGCCCCGCCGCGGCAATCAGCGCGTACCGGGAGGCTCCAAGAAACGGCAGTTCTGATTTCAGACGGCAGCCGTCGGCCTCTGCCGTTTTCAGAGCCGCGGAGCTGCCGCGAGGAGTTCTATAGTTGCAGCATTTCCCTGCAAAGCAGTCGGGGGCGGCACTCCTTACGCAGAGGTTGCATTAGTGTTTTATTAGAGTTGGTTATTTAGTGGTTAAAAGATTCAGATACTACTTGCATTAACCCTAGGTCCTCTCGACAGCTTTGAGCAGTTTAATGGATGGCGTGTAGCTGAATGAAGCCATCAGCACTACAGAAACGCACACTTTTATTAATAAATGCTGAGTATTAATGCCCCTTGTCCCCCACGATACTTAAACAACGCTATAAACAAAAGAGGGGCTCATTGCAAATGGTTGCATTTAAGGGATAAAAATCCGCTGCTTAAAGACAGGATCTTGGCTGAGTGCTGCCCCCTTTCCCATACATAAAAATATGTATATTTAGATACAAATCTTATTTGCAAAGTGCCACCTTTCCACGTACGCTTTGAGCGTCCGATGGAGAGGATCTGGTTGCACAAAACGCTCGCATGTGCCTGTCGCTGTCGCCAATAGCAAAACAACTCTGCAAGCAGTCGTGCAATTACAGGCAGGGATGTAAAACAGCCGAGATGAAGCCACGCTAAGAGCCAGTCACCCGATGATTAAAGTCAGGCCAGTGTATTCCAGCAGTCAGGTGATGGTGCCATCGTTACAGTGCAGAAAGCTAGAGAAACATCGAGAAACGGACCACCCCCACCTCAAAGCAAAAAAAAAATTAGAAGCAAAGACATAAGCAATGCGTTTGCTAATACGGCAAATGCAGAGCCACGCACGAGCCTTTCAGAGGACACGAGCCTAACACTCCATCCATCGCTCCACATCACACATTTAACCCGCTGCACCAACGCGGCTCCCTCCATTCTCAAAATGCAGGAGACGTCCCCAAAATTAAAGGTGTTTCCTACTCAAAGCAGGCACGACAGCCCAGCTGTAGGAGCCCTGCGTGCCACGATGCAGGGATTTGGTTTCTCAAATGGAGGGGCACCAGTACCCACACAACTCATTATCCCTTTTGCTTTTATTACAGCACCACCGCAGGAGCATCAGCTGGAATGAGGCACCAGTAAAACAGTGCAGGATCTTTTACATAAAGGAAAAAAAACAATGGTGTCTGAACTCCCATTGTGCTTTCTGGTTTCAGAGCCACTCCTTCTATCAGGATTGCATCTGCAGGCTGCAGTGTCTGACTTGGGCTTAGCTATTTTAAAGGCACCATTGGCACCTTTCACAGTTCAAGTTTCATGAGGCCGGGGATCTTTTGGGCTTTGAAAATAACCAACTTGAGCTTTGCCTCAGATTGCTGGGACTAGGAATGATCCTCGGGGAGATTTTTGTCAACTTTTCACTGCAAGGAGCAAAGCCTCATCGTTTCTAACCAACTAACCTGTACCAAAAATCTTAATTGTGTACCAGGAGTCTCTTGTCACTGAAGGAAAACATTGCAGTTGGTTTCATTTCACAGTAAAACTCCAGATTTCCACCATCTATACCCAAAAATGCAAATGGGCCCATTATGGGAATGGAAGGGTATATTTTTGAAGGAATAATGCAACCTGGGCATCGCTGCTATGCTGCATACTGATGCTCGCCGGTCCTTGCAGCCACATTCACCTTCATAACCTGCCCATCCTTTCCTTAGATTGCAGTCAAAGCTTTGCCACTCCTGCCTTGCACAAATGCTCGGATTTGGGGTTTTGGGACGGCTTTTTTTTTAAATTATTTCTTTTTAATTATGGTAAACACCTGAGCAGTTTGGATAATCTGTCTCTCTCTAGCTAGGCTTTAACTTACAATCGCTAACCATGAGCTTTAGTCCTTCAGCCATGAGAGGCGTTGGGTTTAACGTGGGGTTTTTTTGTTCTTACCCAAGGCCATTTTAATCTGAGGCCAGAAATCCCATGGAAGATGAGGAGACTTTTCATTTCCTGACTGCATTTGTCCCCCTTCTACCTCATGCCAGCATCACTCCCTACCTCCATTTCTGGGTATCCGTTCTCTCCTCACCAAAACCTTCTCCTCTCAAGTCCCTGGTTACATCTATGGGATGAAGAAGGTTTTCCTTCACTACAAGCACATAATAAAAGACATTATCCATCTCTCCCCTAAAATTCAAGGGAATCCCTTAAGTCCCTACCAACACAGCCACCCTGCAAGCCTGGAGGCCACGAGTCCTGGGCAGGCTGGAGACCCAGGCGCAGCTGGTCCCTGCCACGTACACCCAGCCTTAATTAACAGTGTCATTTGTCAGGCTGAACAGGGAACTTGCACTCAAGCCAGCAATTTGACAGGAATGTCACCCAACTACCTCAAGGTCCCTATTTATCCACAAGGGGAGAGCAGGAACCGCTTTAATTAGAGCCCCCGAAACAATGGCTGTGGGTATCACCCTGGCCGGCGCTAATTGAGATGTAATCGTTTAAACGAAGCGCAACAAGTGTCCATTTACCCAAAACGATTGCTAAATACCTGCTAGGAGATTTGCAAAATTATAACATGGTCATGAATATTCAAACCACTTGCTGCCTTTGGCATTAAAAAGAATAATCACTTTGGGGAGGAAAACAAGAGAAAAAGAAAAAGCAGAAAAAAAAAGAAAAAACAACGCAAGCAGCTCTTTTACAGCAGAATCAAGCAGTGTTTTGAGCATGTCAATGCTAATGCAAAGGGTGGGGGGAAGCAGCAATGGCTCCATTAAGCTCTGCCTGGAAAGCCCTTTTTTGTAAAGCATTAGCACATGCTGGAAGTCTGTAATTAGGCAGGGGATGTGTTAATTTTTAATTCAGAAAGCTAACCCCTCGTTTCTGTGCAAGCCCCGCATGTCAATCCCCCTCACAAGGGGATTCGAGCCGCTCAGAGCACCCTCCCCAGGAGGTTAGGGAAGCCACTGAAATCATAGTAAAAGAGCTCTTTTATGGGAAACCATGAGCTTTTCTTTTCACCTCAGCACCACGCCAGGCAAAATCATCTCACCTCTGCAAGCCACGAAACCCCAGGCACAGTTCACCGACACCCGCACCTTCACCTCGGTGCATTTCCTTCAGCTATGGAATTTGTTATGCCATTTCCCACAAAGCTCTTGGCATTATAATGTCCACGTAAGCGCAGGGACAGGCAAATTAACCGAATATCTTCCAGAAGCCTCAACAAGTTAATGACCGGCAAACAGCAGGTCCATCTTCCACTCTGTCCATCTCCTATGGATGGGCTCACAGAGATGCCACCTCCATGGAAAGACCTGCTTGAAGAGCATCCTTTGACACAGACCAGCACTGAATTACTAACTCCAGAGGAAGCTGCAGAGCCCCAGCCCCTGGCAATCACGATCCTCCCCTGGTGATTAACCAGAAGGCAATTATTAATGCTCCTGCTTCTCACAAAACGCTGCTGAATTTTTCCATCACGCAAAGCCTAACCAGTGCCACATGGATTCACACACTTCCATGGAGGAGAACGGAAACAAATCTGTGCTTTTGCCCTTATTTCTTCAGAAATGGTACTGTCAGCTGTGAAAGCTCTGGAAAGCTCCTCTTCCCTCATTCGTTGTGGCCATTATACTCTGGACTTTTATGCAGAATGAAGCCCAGACTCTGCATTTCCACAGCAATTCCATGCACACGGCCACAGGATCCCAACAGCAGTTGTAGAGCCCTATTTTCCCCAGGTAGATGCTCCAGCAGAAGCTCTTCCCAGCCTTGAGTCTGTCCAAGCACACATATTCAAAAACGTGTTTGCACATATAATTAAGAACGCCTTTCCCTTCCATAGTCCCCATCACCAGCAATAAGCAGATGAAGAAAGATGCAACTGTTTCCGCAGACAACATGTGCTGCCCAAAAGGGTGTCCCCAACATCCCCATGAAAAAGGCAGGGACAGGGGCCCAGGGGACACCCTACAAGTGGTATTTAACCTGTGGGCCTCCAGTAACATCACCATACATGAACAACTTCCACAACTTCTGCCAAAGGTTAATCCCCAAGCAGTTCCTAGCATGCAAGCAAACGACACTAAAGTGGTGATGGGATTCAGCAGCTCCAGGGTGTGCAGATGTTCATGTTCAGGATGGAGACAATCCACCCTACAGTTTCTGAACTAACAAGCAAAAAGCAGGGTGAGAGTTTTCAGTTTTCCCTCAGCAAGGAAGTGAAATCTGTACTTATCCTCTAATTACCGTTGTCAGCTCTAAAAAAAGTAGCATCAGAAGTACCGGCCTGCATGAGAAATGCAGCACCTACCAGCGTGATGCTAAAATCAACTACAGCAGTTGCATGCCTGATTCATCAAGCCATCCTTATAATTCGCTTAGTGAAAGCACAACTGAAATCAATATTAGCATCTCAGAGCTTAACTAGAAGGCAGGTCTATTCCATTCAGGTCCTTATATTGTGTTTATTACATTAATATCCATGTGCCTTCCAGCATCAAGTGACATGAGTAGCATCTGTCACATGGAGTTTGTTCTCTGTTTTCTTTCCTGAGGGAATCAAAACAGCATCCATCAGGATCACGGAATAAAAGCAGCCACCAAGAAGGGAGTTTCCTTTAGCTCTGGTGAAACCTTCTCACCTGGAATGCACTATGGCCATGCCTGCCTGGTTAATGTTTTAAGACTACTATCACCATAGTGAGCAAGAAACTGCACATATTAAAAAAAATGTTTAGCACCAGTTCTCCTCCTAATAACATTTCTACACAGAACTAACAGAATTGGAAGATATTTGTCCTTTCCAGATCAAATCAAGTCACTTGGAGGTTTCACTGTTCAGAAAAAGCCTCTGTCACTTGCCTGGTCTCCTTAGCTTGGCATCCTAGATCAGAGAACTTTGAAGATACAGCCTCCCAGAAGAAAGAAATGATCATCTCTCCAGTCTGACCAAAAAGACAGACAAAAGGCAGACATAGTTCACCTTGTCCTTGAATCCCTTTCAGAAAAACAAAGATACTTCATCTTGAAGATGGAGAGGGTTTCAAAACCCGCTCGTTTTTCTTGAAGTGCAAACATTGATTATGTCTTTCAGCTGTGACTCTACCTCTGTGCGCTCACCTGCTTGTTGATGAATACATGAAAGAACCAAACTACTGCACACACAAGACATGCATTTAGTATCTAGAAAAAAAAAGACAAAGCTTCAAGATCACATTGTGGGTTTGAGGTGGAATTCTCTGTTGACTTTTTTCCATGAAAAAATATTTTGCTGATTCATTTCCTTTAAGAAACCAAAGATGTTAAAGTGAAAAACAGACCCACTAAAGACCTCGGATCCCTTTCAGCAACCCTGATCAGAAGGGGCTCTACTGTTCGAGGTCCTCCTATGCTGCAGGTTCAGAGCTGCACATCAAGAGATACTTCATTGCCAAAGACCCTTGCAGAAGGAGCCCAAAGAGGGCAGGTAAGATTCAAAAACATATCTATTTCACTAATGAGAGGGAGTAAACATCTAGCCTTTTACACTCAAGAGCTACATGGAGTAGTGCAAGTACTTTAACTCTGGTCATCAAGCAGCACTTTGGTGCTGCTCTCCCATCTGTCTTCAAGGAAATTGGTAGCTCAACTACTGCACTATGCTGTGTAATTCGAAGGCAGCCGGTGAAGCTATTTCCTTCAATACTATTGGACCCAGTAATACAGACCTGTAGGTAGTGACTTGGAGTCTGCGTGAAACCACACTCCACATATGCCATTCACAAAGCCAACATCCTTGTGGACTGGCAGATTCAGCTTCACAGTAAAAGCACATCAGGCCACATTTTTTATTTTAAAAAAATGTTAGCAGCTAGTCAATTCTGATATAGTCTCCATGTACTGTCACTGCATCAGAATTGTGCTATTAATACTAACGTCTGTGTGTATTTACTCGAAGTAAGAACATACTGAATGGCAGGGTGCAAGAAAACTCAATTTCCTTAAGAAAAACTTACTAATTTTTGCTCCAAACAGGATCCTCCAGCGACTGAAAAAGTTCAGCACTCCCCAAAACGCATTTCTCTGGAGTCCTTCTCCATTATTAGCAAGGGCTTTTCTTGCAAATCCATGTGCTCTTTCACAGATTCTCTTTACTATCTAATTTGAGAGTCCAAGGGGTTAAATGTTCGAGGAATGCAATCAAATCCTGTCCCTTCCAGGTCTGCTGGGACACCTATTAGTTCATCCTCCTGTAGAGAGCGGGTTTATCATCTCTTGTAATTGTTGCTATCTAGGAAAGTGGAACAGGGCACCTTAAATTGGCATTGCAATTATTTAAAGCCTATAAATAGTTGTTGCCACTGTGTGAATTAAACTGCTGTACAGTCATGTCCTCTCTTTTCTGTTTCCTAAAGCTAAACTCTGATTAAGTCAGGTAGGCAGGGAATGGGCCATACAAGCATCTACGGAGAGAGAATAAGAGTGCTTAAAAAGTATGCTGAACTCCACACAAAGATGGGCAGAAAATCCAGAGCAATTTTTAGGTTCTCTAATGGAAAGACATAGTAGCGTAGGAAACCAGAAGGGAAACCAAACTGTTTCACCCCAGCTCAAAATGTTAAAAAGTAACCATAAGAGAGACAGCCCAACCACAGTAATTAAAAGGATATGAGAGGCTCTAGATAAGAAAATCTGAAAGATTTTCTCCAAGTATCTTTGAGTCTTTTGCAAAGGTAAAAGCTGCCTTTGCACACAACCATCAGACTGGGCAGACTCCTAAAGCAGAGAGATGGGGGTCAGATGGCAGGGAAGACAACGCCAGACCCCAAACATACAGGAAGGAGGCAGCTTCAGCACAGATGCCAGCACAAGTTTAATGCACACAGCAGCAGACACCGGTATTTACTTCAGAGATGCAGCGATGCCACTAGCGCCTGCTGAGACCAGCACACACTTTTGGGAAGAGCGTCATACTCATTTGCTTGTGAAGGCAGTTTAGTCCTTTTTGGGTTAGGAGGGTCTATGTGCTGCAGAGCAAGGGCAGATGGAGAAACATAATTGAAATTTCTACCACCATCTAGCTCACCAGTACAAAATAGTATCACTGCAACTGCAAGAACTGCATTGCACAGAGACTGTTCCCGTGCGAGATCTGCAGCACGGGGCCTTTTCACAATATTCTTTAAAACCCAATCCAAGCTCTGCAGGACAAGATATTTTAGAGGCACAAACTCCAAAATTTTCACTGTCTCCTACTTTAGAAATTCACTTTAGTACATAAAGGTTAAACACCAAAACCAAGGAAACTCAAGACTTGCGTCCCCCCCCCCTTTTTTTAATCCAAACCACATTAGTACTTTCGGATAGACAAATTATATTATAAAAAGCAGGATTTCACCAGGCTGGCACCAAGCCAGAATTTTAATGTACATTCAAACACTAACTAAGGAAATGATGGTGCATTAAGGCTACCAATAAGCCAACAATCAATACTTCAGTATTACAGTAAGAATACAATGCACCCCTTGTAACGGCTTCTGGCTTCATCCTTGTCAAACTCGGCTGTAAACAGGTCTTGAAACATTAACTGATGGACAAATTGTCTTCACAAACATTTTAAATTCCAAACCCAAATGTTACTCTGGACTGCATTTTTAATTGTGTACCAATAAGACAGAAAACACAGAGGAGGGTAAAGGATAGAAATTTAGACACAAAATTAATTAGCCAGGACAACAGGCAAGAGCAGTGAAGCAAAGAAACCTCAAACCACCACCAAGCCCCAAGCAGCTGCAGATCAGGAGCTTAGCTCTAACTTCACCTACAAAAAAACACCACAAGAGCAAAAAATCCAAAAGATCTTTTTTGCAAAAGAGCAAAAAAAAAAAAAAAAAACCCCACCCTGCATCAAAACATACTAACTGTTGGGCCTTAATCCAATTCACCTATTTTAGCTGCCTGCACAGCTTCATTCCTGCATGTCCCCTCTCAACATATTCTATCAGTCTGATCAAGTGAAGCTCATGACAAGCTCTTCAAAAAGACTTGGTCGTCCTCTGGAAAATGCAAATGCTGCTTTGCAACAGAACAAATGCTTTAAATCTGGTTAACTCTGGCCTCCTGTTTGGAGGCACAGGGACAGTGCCAAGTCACTGCTGTATTTCTGCACAGTGGAAAAACCCCACAGTTCATGGAAGCTTGGAGCAGCTGCCCCGTCCAGAGACGCGAGCAGGGTGCGTGCCTGTTTTTCCCAGAAGAAGGGGTGGCAGCTGTTGATCCAATGCTGTGAAAACCTGAATGAAAATAAATAAGACCAGGACATAAATAATCAAATGGATCATTTTTATCTCCAGAGCCTAGTAAAGCTCAGGGCTGAAATGGGACTTCATCACAGAACAGTTAAGCCAGCATAATAGCTTGGGTAAGCAACGAGCTAAGGTCTCTGTTCTCTTCCCTGCATCTACAAACACACAGAGGGAAATCAGGAACGATCGTTTCAGAAATTCTTCCCCACATCCCATACGTTTATTTGCTTAAACTATCCCGTGTCCCTGGGGTTTTAGCTATAACCAAGAACACAGCAAAGCAAGACATTTGGAAAGACTTTCTGCTGGGCACTTGGAGCTTGGGCTGGGTTCTTGAAGGTTGGGCACTTACACTCGAGGTTGACTTCTGAAAAGGGACCCAACACAACAAGCCCAGCAGCTGCAGAGCAGCAATACCAAAATCTTTGTAGCCCGCAGGGCAGTTCAGGGCTACAGGAGCCAAGCTCAGCATCCACAAGCCAGCACATTGCTCCCATCATGAGGCTTCCCTGCTTTACCTCACTCTGTCTCTACAGTCAGCTACGTTCAAAAGAATCCATCTCAAGTGAGGGCCATGATGCTACAAAATGCTACTGCAAAAAGTGATTATTTTGGCTGGTGGACAGTAGCTGGATTGAGTCAAGCTCTAGCCTACAGCTCTAAGCAGCTGTCAATCTAAGCAGAGGGTTTCTGCACAGCCACAAGAATATATTATATATATAAAAAGGTCTGCGTCATGAGTGGTCTCAATTCCCCAGGGTCTGCTCCAAGAGAGGGAGGTCAGTGCCAGGGAAATGGTGTTGAAGGCCAAGCAGGATCACGAACAATAAACAAGGCTGAGCAAATAGTCAAAGGGCAACATCAAGATGGTCTTCCATTACAGACTCTTACCACTCAGAGAACCCGCAATAAAGAGAGCTTCGCTTGATCAGCTGATGCACAGGAAGACGTTGCTCAAACTCAAAGTCAATCAGAGGATGATCAAGTCTTTTGTTCTGAACAAAAACTGGATCAAAATCCAGATTTCCCAATCTCCTATGCTGAAAAACAGCTGCTACAGAAGGCTAATTTCTAAGTAAATATACCCATCGTGGGGTGCCAGGCAGGCAAGGAGCCAACTCTTCAAGGGTCAAGCACTATTCAATATTTGAATCAGTGCAATAAAACTGCACTATATTTATATATTTATGCACAGTGCATAAATATTTAAGCTAGCATCCCTGCTCCAAAATAGTCTTGGAGCGTATTTCAGCTGCTTGCTTACCAAGTTTGTAACTGATACTCCCTTCTTTCTTCTACCTTTTGGAGCCTCTGAAAGAGTCCCAGAAGTTTAATGCCTCCTATCTGTCCAGGAGGCATCAGACCCGCCTTTGCCTGTTTGTTTTGCACGCACTGCCTGCAGTCAGCACGTACAAATGGATAAATCTGAAGTGCTGGAACCCTGTATCTTGGCCAGGCATTTTGGCCTTGCTGTAATTTCCTCACACAACAAGTTACCTCCAGCACACTCTCCTTTCTATGGCCGATTTACAATCCAAGGCTGCAGAAGGAAAATGCTTGGGCTCCATTTCAGCTGTTCTCACAACACACTAGGTGCTATAAAACAAACTATGTCTCATTAGTGCTGTCCAAAGCCTGGAGAACCCATAATACTGGGTTCAATCTAAATACAGCTCTCAAGGAGTCAAAACATAGCAAAATTTTGATTATTGTCCCTGTGCAATTGATCCTCAATTATTTCAGCCTGATACAGAGATAACAAAAAATTCAACTGTTGCTAGATATTTTCAGCACAATTTCCTTGTTTTAGTGGCTACCGAGGCCTCCCTGCCCTGTTCCTTTAAACTCTGCAATATTTAATGAAAGGGAAGTGGCTGTATGTGGAGGTAGAAGCTCAACCCAAGCCCTTCCACTGCCAATATCCATCTCCACACTCACTCCAACAATTCAATCTACTGAATTGCAGCTCGGCTGGATATTCCCGTCAACACAATTGCCTTCAGCACAGACTTGCAGAACCTGCTCCTAGTCCAGCCTTTGTCCAGCCTGCACCTCTACTTCCCAGGCTGGACACTGCCCTTGTATCAATACAGCTGAAATGCTCTTGGCAAGAAAGCCAAAAATCTGTATGAAAAGGTAATTCAGTGAAGTTTACATCATAAGGATCACTCTGCATTTACTGCAAATAATCACATCTAACTACTGGTCCCAGAAACTTGAAACAGCACCTGACACCTATAGCTTTGCTTGTCCTACCAACAACAGTAGTTGCCTACAACAACAGTAACAGTAAATGCCTCCAATATCACCCAAATAAATCTTCCAAGAGATTAATGGTATTTTGCTGAACTACAGAAGCAATAATCAATAAAACCTAAGTTACTAAAACGAAAGGAAAATCTGACACATGGCAGCCTCTCAATCAGAGAGAGAGATTGTCACTACTGATGGCAATAGTGTCACACCTGACTTGTTCTGCAAACTGTAAGCTCTTTTAAGCAAATTAGTTGATGCTGCAAAGCAAGGCCAAAGATCTGGGGCTGCAGTTATGGCAAGTAGTTGTTTTAAGACAAAAACAGAGTTAAGTAATCAATAATCCAGAGTTTTGCTGCAGTTCTGAGGTCCTACCTCTCCTGCCCAAGCGCAAAAGGGCTTCAAGAATACACTTTTAATAAAGCTCCTCAAAGAAGTGCATTAACTACATATGCAGTAGCATACGGCATAATAAGTAGCAATACTTGCTGAAGAATAAATAGTGAAAGAAACAAAAAGCCCCTTTTCTTTAGTCACACGTGACCGATTCAATTTCACTGTCTACTGCATGCATTTTATATAAGGGAGATAGGTACAGGATACCAGCCGTGGTAGTTTTCCATTTATCATTTTGAAATTTTGGTCAGAAAAGGATGAAATTAAGCAAGGAATTGCCTTTGATACCTCTCAAAGCAGCGTCCCTGCAAGGCAGGCACAACAACCCACCCATCTTCACTCTTCAGGGCCGCATACAACTAGATGATAACTCTTGCACCAGATACATCACAAAAATGATCTCCTGTCTGTTTAACTTGGTTAAAGTCAGTTAATCAGAATAGAAAATAGCCCATTCTCTTATAAGTGGTGCCTGCTCTTCTGCTTCAGCATTGACACTAATGTCAGCGTTTCAGAGGTAAGTTTATATACAGCATCACAGAAACTTCTGTTTCAAGAAACCATTGAAGGACTCTGTCCTATAAGTGGGGATACACCCGTCCCAAGAGCAGACAAATAGCATCTTCCACATGGTATGTGAAAGTAAAGGACACGGAAAAGCTGCTCAGAGCTACCTCCTTATCGTGAGATGGCAACTACGAGCTAGAACGAAAGGCGCCTGAAACCCAAAGCATCTGCCTCAGAGGTCTGGAAAAAAATGAACCAATTTAGAAACTCCTTTGGGATAGCAAAATGAACCTTCTCTAGGCCCACAGAGACAATTCAATGTGCAACATTTTCTGCTGATCCGTGTCTCTACAACAACATCAGCCTTTGAATTCAGCTTCCCACCTTCCCCTTCAAAGGGGTGGTTTCCTTTTTGCTGCCAGGATGTATAGCTAATGCATAATATATTGGCTGGGAATTGATACCATGACTCAGGAATAGAAAGTGTTACAGACTCCTCTTGAGAGGCCATGCAGAAGAGTGAGGAAGAAATAAAAATCCTGCGAGACAAATAGAGCAAATCTACATCCAATGGAAGATATTGATCTATTGAGATAAAGAACTAAATCCTGCCCTTTTAGACAGACTGAAGATGGTTTAACTGCTGGAAAGAGAGCTGCTTTGCTGTTCTGCTGCAAAATGACACTCTTCACTACAAATGTTAGCTTCAGGTATTTATGGCAGGGATAATTTCTGACTGAAAAATAATACTCATGTTTCTCCCATCTGTGGGGATGGATGGAGCTGCACACGCTCCTTTCCCACACCCTGAGCCCCCACCTGGAATCAGGGGCTATCCAACCTTGACAGCAAGTCCCTGATTCTCTTCTCACCTACCTTACTGACTTGCTGGATCTGCCATAAATGAATGGGCAAGAGCAGACCTAGACATTCCCAGTCTTCTCCTAATAGCTTTCAAGTGACACAGCATGAAAATCCTCACATGCTTGACACATGCCTCCAAAACTTAAGAAATGAAATGTGTAAGGTTCAAATAATACAAGGAAAAACAAATATCTGCAGTAACCTAGACGAAAGAGAGAAAGGAAATGATGGTTCTGCTATTGTGACTGCCCTTAAGAGGAAGGCAACTGAGTAGGAGAGTTAGGAAATCAATCCTTATTCACAGAATTCACCCAAATAAGTGACCGTACATCAGCTAACTCCCAGTCCAGCAACTGGGAGCCAGAAGCAGCATGCATTTTGAGTGCTTGTTTCCATACTTCACTAAAGCACAAGGTTATTAAAAAACTAAAGCCACTGAGAAGACAACATTATTCTTCAGAAGGGGGGAGAAAAAAAGACAGCATTAGAAAAGACAGAGAAGGAGGCGTCCTCAAAGTGTGCAAAACCAGAGAATCAACTAAATATTTAGCATAGGCATTTACTAATTATATACAGTGTCATCACACACTTCATCCTCCCAGCAAATATGAGGCTGAACATCAACCTCAAGTCCAAAAGCAAAACATAAATAAGAGCACAGCAATACTGATGCACAGTATCTGGGGAGCAATCAAGCTTTTTGCCATTAAAAAGGCCCTGCCAATTTTCTGCACGTCACCTTTAACTTTGGCTAAATTTTGGATAAAATCAAGCTAGATATAGACTCTTAAGAGAAATATAACAGAGCTAGCTCTACAAAAAGCATCACCGTGATGTCCAGGCGTGTGGTTCCTGGGAGGGTGTCCTGCAATCAGCTTCCACAAGTACCTCAGAATGGTTGATGGCTGGATTTAAGCGAAGGGAATGCTGCGTCTTCTTAATGCTGAATTAGTGATTTCAGATTCATTACAGTCTTTAGTTTTTTCACCTACTTAACACAACGAAAGGATTCAAACATGCCGTTTTCTATTACAAGCCTTGAGGCAGAAGAGGAAAGAAATCATGAATGTTTCATCATAGTTACTATATGGTAACCATAGCAGGGAAAACACAATTACTGTCAAGAGGATCTGGAGGTAACACGTAGATTCCCACTCACCTCTTTGCAAATTTTACTTCCTCCATATCCCCCACTTCCCTTCAGGAAATTGTCCTTTGGATGCTTTTCCCACATATCAGAATGTGGCCGGAAGAATCCTACTGGAGGTGTGGATTTGTCAGGAAACTGTTTGATATTCCTACCTGTACGTTCCCACGTAGGCACAATTAGAATCAAATCCTCCCCATTTTGCTGCTTCTGCCTTTCATATCAAGCACTAATCTACACCAACCTTTACCATCAGTGAAAGCCAACAGGGATGCAGCCTCACCAACACACGAGACCTCCTGTCCTAAAAGGGAGAGCTGCAGAACCTATACAGCTTTGAGCAATTAGCAACAGCATGGATATTCCCTTATATATGGCATAAGACTGGGTCAGTTTGGGGACGGATAGCATTAGAAGGGAACCAAATGAGAGCAGATGCATTAAAAGTCTGAAATAAATGATCTAGAAAGAACAAACCCAGACACTCCATTCACACAGCTCGGAACAAGGAGGAGAGGATGTCTGTTTAAACTTAGATGGTGCCAAGCTGCAAACCAATCAAAGGAAATACATTTTAACACAATCTGTAATTGAATTGGGGGACTTGCAACCACAGGAAGATGGCAAGGCCAAAGACATAATGGGATTAAAAAACTGACTCAATCCATATGTGGATATTGACAACATCTAGAGCTGTGTTTAACAATGAAGTTGAGGAACGAGCATCACCCCTCACGCTCCACGAAGCGTAACAGAGCAAGCAGATATTCCTGCACACATCTTCGTCAGCATTTCTCCTGGGAATTCTCCAGCACTGAGCGCCATAACCACACGGAGGCAGCAGGATAGGTGCAGCCCTGCAGCAAAGGCTCTGCAGGTCCGGCACGGCCAACTGAACCATTCACAGTCTTCAACAGAGCTACTGAAAAAAATGGAATTCAACACCTTTAATTTAACACTTTTGTTACCTCCTTCTTGCTCCTTCAAAAGAACCCAGGTCAGAAGTCCTTTCCTCTGCCCTTCCCACCTGCACCCTGCAAGGAACATCCAACATCTCACACCACAACTCGCTTCCAGAAATCACTGCTGTCAAAGGACACTGCAGACCTGCACTGAAGTCACAGGAGCCGACAACACGCCGATTTATTCTCCGTAAAGTTATTTTAAAATCTTAAGCCCCTCCAAGCTTCCTGGGCCATTCCTGCAGAGCAACAATTAAACATATTGGTCCAATTAAGTTAAAAAGAAGCATTAGCTCTGGCTCAAAATGCCACCTAAGCAGATCCTTTTTAGTTCACGTAAAACATGCATGCTTCCCCAGATACAAAGAAATAACAGAATTTCCAGGTTGCCTCCTGTATTTCTTATGCCATTTGCACATGTGTGGAAGACCCACACAAGTGACATCTCACAACACCTACCTTTTGTGTAAACTGGATTTAAATGATTTAGCTCAATATAAGCAAATAACTCTAAATGATTTAGCTCAACATAAGCAAATAACTCTCTCGCAACCAAAATTTGTCAAGAAATTGAGTAAAGAATGGACAGGAAGTAAAAAATGAAGCCAGTGAAGGAAATCAAAAGAAATAGCTACAGATACAGTAGAATAAAGGCAATGGAAGAAGAAATAAAAGACAGAAAGAAAATAGAAAGGAGGGAGTGAGAACAGAACTAGTGCCAAAAATCGGAATGAGTGAACCAACTGCATGTGTCCTTACATCCCCCTCCAAAAGCTGCAACTTTCCCTCCAAAGCCTGTCTTGGCAAGCGCGAGAATTCATTTGGAATTCAAAAAGAAAAGTTAGAAAACATCCACACACACAACCCAAACATCTCAATGCAAGCTGCCCTATCTCCAGGCTGCTGTTCTGCAGGGGCAGGCTCAAAGGCGCCACCAGTTTCTGAGCCAGGCAGGGGCGGACAGTTCACACTCCTCCCAGTTAAAAAGACTTCTCTAAATCAAGGGTTGATAACGCCTAAGATTAAGATTCTAGATGCAGATTCAGACCAATGCTTTAGTCTCCAGTGGAGACGACATTTCTGTGGCCTTTTCCAGATTCTTAAGTCACACAAGGGCTTTAGTAATCAAGCGTCACTGCATTCATCAGTGGGGTAACACTTCTGAGAGGCTGAGCAAGTCAGGGAGGCTGAAGCAAGGGGATCCTGCAGCAGCCACTGTTATTTTCCCTAATAAATCGGATGAACAGCCCTGCTGGAAAGAAAGTGTCCCAAATTTTAAAAGTGGTTGTGACCACAGGAGTCCAGCGAGGTCGTGTGGCCTGATGCATTACAGGCTTTCCCCTGAAAAAATTCTATTTGTTTTGTACTGCTTGCAACACCATGAGGCATTAGCTGGGAAAGAAGCTTAAGGCAACTCTCTAGAAACAAAGATGCTGTCTAAAAAGCAACTCTGTTCAGGAGAAAGGTGACCAAACCACCATTTTCTTACAGGTCATCTGAAAACTGTGTTGAGCTTCAGAAAAGTCTGCATCTAGCCCAGACCCCTTTCCTTTCCATAGCCATTGGGAAGCTTTCTTCCAATGTCCTTTCCAGAAGGACTAAGGAGCTGTACCTGACCTAGGTAAACAATCAGTTTTCAATTCAACACTTCTGAAACTACAGTTTAAATCCATTAACCCTTTACACATTTCAGCTATCCTAAACGCAATAAGGGAACTAAAAGCTTCAGCTGCTTTTGAGACATTCCAGGGCTGAAACCTACTACGCAGGGCTATGAACAAGTCCAAAGTCTGTTTCCATTTTGCAGAGCACAGGGATGTCAGACAAGGGAGCATTCAGGAGAAGACTGCTCAGAACACTCTCCAACGTGTTGGTACTATTTTAGAAGTCTAATTTACTTGCATGTTAATTTATCTTCATTTTTTCTCTTCAGTGTCATGGGGATGAATTTGCTTCACTTCTGTTTATAATTGGCGCCACTGTCAAATTCCAGCCCAGCGCGGCAGATCCGTTATTTCAGAACTATGATCAAGGTGCTGGAAATGCCCGAATGCTCTCCCGTAAAGCTTGCTCTGTAATGGTTTCAGGATTGATGGGAATATCAATATTTTACAAAGCAAAATGGAGTGGTGCTCTGCAAAAGCTACACTTGAGTCTCAAGTAAATAAAGCCATCTCTTTAGCCCAAGTAATTGCTCTACCACATGATACACGGAGGCAGCAAATTGCCAGGCTGCAAGAATTTGTAGCTCATCCTTGTTTCTTCTCAGCAGTATTCAAGCTGCATGACCATGGTACTGAACAGCACCACTGAATTTCTGCAGTCCCACATAAACACTCCTTGCAAGGGTTCATCTGCACATGATGAGCACAGGTTGGCCAAGGCTGTAGTTGATAGAAGACCTTGGTGAACTCTAAACCACTGAGATGACATTAAGGGGTACTGTGTTACCCTCCTGGTAAGATGCAATGGGGATCCTGAAATCACAAGTGATCCCACCATACTTTTTGCAATAGGAATTTTTCTCTATGTAGGGTCTCAATGAAGTTAATACTCACACTTTATTGGCCTAGATTTGCTCTAGAGATCCAGCTACACGTGGCATTGTAGTGGTCCCGCAGTGCTAGTGGGGAGTAGAAAGGTTCTCACCTTGACACAGGAAAGGCAAAGGTAGGAGATGTGACCCCCAAATTGCTTTTTATACCAAAAGGGATCTTTGCCCCTCCATGGAAGCATGACACAAGAACAATATTCCTAGAGAAGAACAAAGCTGTGCAACAAATTCAGCATAAAAAGACAAAAAAAAAAAAAAAAAAAAAGTGGTGGGGGTAAAGCCAAGTGTTATGACTCAAAAATCTGGTCTTAGTTTTCAGATGTTTCCAAGTTGTTTAAGCAGCTTTACAGTCATGCCTATTTGAGATGCGAGGAGCAGATCTGGATCAAGCAGACAGGCAATACAGAATGTGCCAGGCGAGTGCAGAATTCAGACAGATCAATAAACATATCCACCAGGACAACCGTTCTTGATTTTTCCATCTCATGACCTTGCATTAGTATAATGTTTTGAGACTCTGCATCCGGCCTCTCGCGCTCTCCTGGCAAAGGAGAAGGGGAAGCAGATCACGTCCCTCTGCTCCCTGCTTCTACCCCTCGACATTTAGGAGCCCACAATCCAGAACCAGGAGAACACCAGCAATTACTACAGTTAGCTTGCAAGCAAACAAAAGAAAAAATCAAAAATAATTTGATTGTACTTGCCTGCAAATGTGTGATATGCGAACAACTGATGAAACGTTATAGAATATTCTACACTGAATATGCTATGGTCTTTATTCAGGAAGTATAGGTTATAAATTCAGCAACAGTATAAGCAAATAAGGCTAGGTTAATTTTAAACTGGACTGCTAATTCAAGCAATTAAATCAGTGATGACAGAGGAAATAGCTGCTTACATGTAACATTTAAGGGGGTGAGATCGCAAGTGACCAAGCAGGCCAACACATTCTGAATATCAGTCTTTTCCTTTTTCTAGAAGGATATTGCATCAACTAATATAAAGAGAGGCTCATATTTCTCCCTTCTTTTAGGCAATTTATATTTTTAAGGCCCAGACCCATTAACCCAGCACTGCATTCGCTGCGTGCTGAAAAAACAGGCTCATTCCACATCTCCACATTTTAATTTGTGTTAAAGCCACCTCTGACATTTAGTTGCCAGGATATCTATATCCTATCTATATTCTTCTTGATATACATGCATAAGCAAATACATTAGGAGTCAAGTCCTGAGCAAAGCCAAGAGACCCCTAAGCAAAGATGCCAGCACGATGCAGTTGGAGCCTGGGATTCTAATGGAAGAGAGGAGAAGAAAAAAAATTCACTTCTGAAAATCTTCAGACTAACAAATAATTTTAGAACACGAGATTTCTACAGCTTTTGTGCAGTTCCCCAAATTTGAAGTAAATTTTCAGACTGCAGCAATGCAATGAAACAGCTGTCAAGCTAACCCTAAAGGAAAAATAGAGAACGATGCCCACTTGTGCTCGCTGTGCTGGCTCTGCAATGGTTAAAAGGTCCCCACAGCTGTGCTGGCATCATCGATTAGGGGGAACAAGGAAGCAACAGAAAAATAAAGCCACCTTAATTTCAAGCTCCATTAGAATTGAAGGACTTGGAGTGGGAGAAATCAATGCTTGGCAAATGGGAAAGGACAAAAATCCGCAAAAGGAAAAATGTGTTTTCAGGCTCCGCTAATGCAAACAACGCATGTGAACAGCACTCAAGGTTGCTCCTTTAAGGCTGTGTGTCAGCATTTCCATTTATAATCTCTGATTTTAGTTGCACTCTACTGCATTCCCACAAGCTTTGTTATTATTCTAGTATATACCACAAAGTATATCACAAATAAATTTATATATACACACACACACTTTTTTTATATATAATATATATTATATATAAAAGCTCCCACTGGTTGAATAATGTACCTTTTTGGTACCTAGAATCAGGAAAAATATTTCTATATAGTCACACCCAAACACACACCAAAGACATAGACCTGGGACAGAAATCTGGGGAGGAAATTGTGCCTACAAACTATAACACTGAAGTAAAAGCCAGAGCCACCTTAGGCAGAGTCTGCCTAAGATACTCCGAAAAAAAAACTGAAAATACCCCAGATATTTAATTTCAATACGACTCCATCACCACTTAGACAAATTTAAGTCTAACCTCTTGCCCTCATTTAGCTAAAAGCTCTTATTTCTCTATTTGGACCTTTGAAGGGCTCTTCAGTCAATACTCTGAGCAGGCATGCCCAGAAATGGGAAACAAAATAAACCCCAGTACGCAACCTTAAATTTCAGCCTCGCCTCGACCAGTAGCACAAGATGAAATTGTCAGAGAAATGAAGAAATTTAATTCTGCTGAAGGCAAATAAAATTCTCATTTGGCGCAGCGCAAGCAGACTCCACCTCAGATTTTCTAAGCAGATAAAAACGCAGGCCAGGAGAGCTCACATTGATTTCTAGGAGGCTTTTCAAAGATCTCCTGGGAGTTGGAGCAAGGCTGAACAGTTTGAACACTGCCATGCCTTGAAATCGGCACTTTGATCTTGGGACATTTTAAAACAAGCAGACGAGGGCTAGATCTAGTATCAAACTAGCACCATGAGCTGAAACAAGAGAGAGGTCGATGCATTCTAGAATCAAAATCTCTTAGCAGGTAGGAATTCAGTTGATCCTTGATCCTGCAGGTCACTCCTAGCAGCTCCTGCAACCACATTCCCTAGAGCAGCAGGGAATCCCTCTATGAAATGTGTGCATCAAAAAGGCATCAGGGCAAGACGCAGGTCCCAGTTTATGTATCACAACCGGGCAGCCTTTTCTGATATTTGTAAATAAGCGCCTCTCCTTTCACTACTGTGACCCAAGAGAGGGCTGCTGCAATGAGTGCCCTTTAACAGAACATCACTTTGCCTCTCTCAAGTACTGAAAAAATCCCATTTCTCAATACAACCTCAGTGTATGTTACACACAACCCGCCCGACTGTGCAGAGCTTGCTCTGTGCAGTTGACATTATTAAAAACTAGGAAGAAAGGTTAAAGAAAAAAACCACAAAGCATGCATTCAAGTGCAAAATCCAGGCTCACATACCATATTCAATTTTGAAAAGTCTTCGTCAAAATGTGGCTCACTGACAATTTAAAAAACTCATTCTTTATGCTGAAATTGTCATGAACTGAATCTGTTATGAGAAATGCTTGTCGCATCATGTGCAATTTAAGAACATAATCTCTGAAATGAGAGGGGGGAAAATACAAATTCCTATAATTTA
This sequence comes from Nothoprocta pentlandii, assembly GCA_013398315.1. Classification (NCBI taxonomy): domain Eukaryota; kingdom Metazoa; phylum Chordata; class Aves; order Tinamiformes; family Tinamidae; genus Nothoprocta; species Nothoprocta pentlandii. The sequence continues at coordinate 128,321 of VZSG01000964.1, forward strand.
GTGGCATGCCGAAAAATCTCTCTCATAGTCTTCCCGGCCTACTGCTCTAGTGGGAGATATTTCCTGGACTCACCCCTTTTATCTACAAGCAATCTACAACTGATAAATAATTCAGGTAATTAATTGAGCTGCAATCTGGTGCACTTTTTAGTCAGTACTATGTAGCTCCATACAGAAAGTCTTTACTGCGTGTTAACACAAGGTGAGCCTTCCATTAAGGTGAATTCCTGGATTCTCTTACATTGCTTGCCTGTCTTGGAGCGGTGTCTGGGGATCTCATGCCCTAGGATGATCCCTGCTTTGACTTTTCTTGTCGTGTTTTACTCCATCTTCAAGGTACAGGATTTCTCAGCACTCTCCCTCTGCAGTGCTCAGTGCCCTTGCAGAGAGATTTGCCAGGATCGAATCTCTCAAGCACTGCCCACATACAGGCTGCTAGAAGAGCCTGCAACATAAGCAGCAAAGACAATAAGTAAATAATTTAGGCAACAGAGCCCAAGCAGCTCAAGCAAACTGTCAGAGAAATCACAGCTGATTTCTTCTTTCCTGGCAGTAGTCATGAATGCAAAGGAGTGAGGTGGGAACACGCAGCAGGAAGTCCATGGAGTATTTTCATGCTCTATGAGCTTCGATAGTTTTAAAATTCAGGAGAAACCTAAAATTTATGCTATGAACATTTAACTGTGTTTGTGACCCTCACAAAAGCACGACAGGCAAAGCCTAAGCACCAGATTTGCACCCTCTCCTGCAGAGTGGTTGCACCAATGCAGCATCCTGCTTCAGCTCTGAAGGAGGAAGAGGGTGCACCAGATGCTTGCCTGAAAAAGGTTTCAGCTTCTTAATTAAATGAAGCCGTGAAACATAAAAGATTTAGGAGTTGATAATACTGACCAGACAGCCTGAAGCTCGAGGAACATCACACCTGCAGGAACGACAAAACTGCTACCAAAAGTTACATGAACAAGGTTTAGGCAGGATTTAAGGCTAAACAAGCGCATTGCAAAACAAAGACTTCTGAATGCAAGAGCTGGGAATCAATAAAGGACAAAGTAAAAGAGGAGTGGGGAAGGAGTCTCAGTTGAGACTCAAATTGTTGAGTTGACTGCAAATTATGAATCAAGTCCCATTACTTATTTGGGGAAAAGTTTTTGTCAATTTAAAAAAAAAAAGAGTAAAAGTAGTGTCAAAGCATGGGCCGATGTGGTGCAGAAGAGCTCTTCTCCCTCCACAAAATTACAGCCTCCCAGTGTAACCAGTATTCCCTGCCTATACCACCCTGCACGTTGCCCTCCAGGACACAGGGTGAAGGAAAGGCTGAACCTGACCAAGACAAATGGTGAAACAGAAGGAGCTTTAGGAAACCAATTCACAAATGGCCAAAGAAAAATTCCAACATAATCACCAGACCAAAAGGTGTAAGAAAAAAACGCATAGGAAGCTATTGTGGCATCTTTTCTCCAATGCATCACCCGAATTCAGACCTACTCAGTTAACAGAGCAAATTGAAGGGCAGGCAGTATTGTACCACACAAAGGTGCTCTCGTATAACTATCACCAAAACTGCAATAAAAACTCCTTTAAAAGGACCAGACCCCGTTGCTGCTGATGTTGTACCACAACCTCTACACGAACACAGAGTCAGCCATACTCTAAACAAGGATTTTCAGGAAATAGCCTGTTGCCCACATCTGCTCATCCGCTTGAGATTTGACTGCAAATGTCCTCAAAGTAGCTGATGATGTTCTGCAAAACAGCACAAAAGCATTTGCACCTGTTAACCTGCAGCTAAACGAGGACAAACTATTGAGGTCAGTGTTTTACTCACAAACCTGAAAAAAATCACCTAAAATTAAGTGTCACACTACCCACTGCAGAGCACTTTTAGATAATTTACTGTGCACACTTATTGCACATGTCCTGCAAAGAAAAAAAGAAATTAAGATTCAAAACACACATATATTAGGCCTCAGACATGAGTAGTCTGATTTAAGTCAAAGCGATCACTGATTAAATCACCAATGTTATTCACGATTCAAAAGAGCAAATGGGGAGCCTTGATTTAAGTTATTGATTTTAAACCTGTTTTACATTTGCTGTTTTTAGCTGTTTTGCTAGAGGAAGGGCTGAATCTCACTGGCTGATATGGCTATTCAAACGGGTTGATCTGCAATTAATGCTACACTAATCCTGAAACTTACTTCTTTTAACAGCATAAATAACGTGATTGTAGATACAATTGCAACTTATTTAATAAACACAATATATATACACAATAACCAGAATTATTTTTAAGTTAAAAAACAATGAATGAGAAATTTAATAGATTACATCTACAGGCTCTATGTCAGACTCCACTAGGATGGAAATTAAAATTCAATTAGACCATTTTTAATCGTTTAATCAAACTGTCTTCTATAGAGAAAAAAGCATCCAGCTTGAAATGCAAAAAGTTTGAAATACAAACTGTCTTATCCTCCAAAGTAGCAACTAACTTTAGCAGTGAAAAGACAGATTGAAAATGACAGCTAAAAACAGAGGCATTTTGGCACCCGCAGATGCTTGTGGGCCAATTCTAAAGGAATATTCAAGAATGCCGGTGTAGTTAGGTACCCAAATCCCACACAGGCCACCTGGCATGGAAATCAATGGGATTCGGGTATCCAAAGTGTTTAATTATTCCTCAAGTTCTCTTATAGTTTCAGGTGGTCAAATACTCTGAAATATTTTGTCCCATATCCTGCAACTTTTGTAATTAAGCTCAACACTTGTCTTTTTTTTTAATTCAAGAGATGAAAGCAGTAAAAATGTATTCTAATGCCAGTTTCTTAACGTGGGTTGAACAAGGTAACATCGAGGGAACTGTCTCTACATCTGCTACCTCAACCGAAACAAAGATGAAGCGACACAGAAAATGAATGGGCTGACATTTAGGGAAAAATGTAAACAGCATTCTTTACATTGAAAATGATGAAATAAATACTCATGGTAATTTCATACAACATGTAACACTGACAATTTTAAGGCTTATGCCAATCTCAAAGACAAAAATACTTTGATTCCATATAGTTTTTAAAGTAGCATTTGATGCATTAAAATTTGAGAATGCTTCAAGACCAAAAAAAACCATTTTTTTTTATCATTTAAATCATTATCATACATTATAAAAAGTTTGGTCCATAAGCATGTCATAATTTCAAACCTAAAGCTTTACTTTTAAATAAGTGCATTTTACAGAAAAACATTAAAATACTGACATTGGTCAAAAATATAATGAAGATGAGAAGAAACAAAAGATTAACAGTGTCAAATGCCCATACAATACTCAGGCCTCAAGATGTGGTACAAAGAGGACAGGGAAACTCACGTTTTGATCAAGTAATAAAAAAAAAGTCAAGAAAGATTGGATATTCCACATGCCTATCAAGAAATGTGGCTGTTTGCCCATGTCTACATAACTTAAAAGCTCCACCACTTTGGGGCCTAAGAAACTACTGTAAAGAACAAAGAACGATCAAGGAAGAAGCAAAAATCCTGAACAGAAAATTAGACAGAATGGGATCAAGGAAGGTATGTATTACGTTGAACATCGCTAATGAGATACAGCAACAGACACAACAATATCAGAAATTGGAACAAAGAAACAAAATGAGAAAAGGCAGAACCTGAATAGTGTCCATTTTTAAGTTCTCACCTTGGATCACACAACAGAAAGTCTCCAGTGTGTAATATTTTTGGTGAAAAGGTGTGTAAAATCACGTAGGGACAGTGAAAGAAGACTAAAATAACGCTAGAATTGCTAGAGGAGCAGAGTCACAACGAGAAATCCCATCTTAAACAAATATGTGAAATCCTCCGAGCTATTCAGTTCTCCTGTACACACACCCCTTGCTTTCTGAGGGCAACAGAAGACACTGAGTAGTCATCGCTTACACAGCAAGGTAACATCTCCCTGCCACGAGAGCCAGAGTGCACGACAGCACTCTAGAAACAGCTGTAGTCCACAGGGTACAGAGAGCTAAGTCAACTTAAGTTTTTTCTTAAGGTACTTAAGACAAAAGGCTTGTAACACTACAAGACTGAACTAAGGGTCTATCTATCCAAAACGGGCAGTAGAAGTTGCCTGGATAAAACACACAGTAGGCAAAACGGCTCTTCCATTTTCTCCAAAAAAAGGCTCTTCCCAAGCCTTCCTCTCAGTCAAGGGAATTCCCTTCCCAAGTTAAGCAGTTTAGGACATATTTAGGCTGTAAGAATTAAGAGCTTAAAATCATTTCGAGCATCCTCATTTAGCCATCTATCGTGACAAGGTTATGCAACTTGTAACAGAGTGAAGGAAGCTTTACCCACCTGCTTTATTCTACACTGTACACATTGACTTAAATGTTCCTTATTCCAAAAGCTCAAAAATACCCAAGTAATTCATCATATGTTCTTCCAATGCTACAAAAAGAGGCCTTGAAACTATGGGAGGTATCAGAGTGAAATTTAATATTGTAAAGCAGACAGAGGGCTCAACATAGGTGGCAAGTACCTAGTTCCTCATGACACCAGCACGAGTTAAGAACTGGAATACTGCCGAAGCTCTTCTAACAACCAACTCAAACATCTGTCACCATCGAATGAAACATCTCCCCTCTCTACTTGCTCTAGACAGGGGATTAAGCACAGAACAAGACTGTTTTTTTTTCCCCACAACGGCCTTAAGAGAGTTTAAACCACAGCACAGAGATGGTGGTTAAGACGGTGTAGTTAATTCACGTGTCCGAATTACCCCTACCTGGATGTCAGTGTCCTTCACAGGCTCAAGAGGCTCAAAAGTGGTGGCTGCACTAAGACTCTCTAGTCGCTGAGAGATGTGGGATATATCAAGCCCTCTGGATCCAAGAAGAACAGATCTGTAAGGAAGAAAATGTACACGTATGAAATCAGTAGTGAACAGACAAGGTTGCTGCTAAGAACTTCAAACCCAAACCCACTGCCTGTATTTAGTTCAGCTGCCAGCCCTGTACAGACAGTATTTCCAGCTGTGCTACAGAAACTGCATAAAAAGCAAACTTGAATGGCTGGGTATCTAACAGCCTCAGCCCTGCTGAGGTCTTTCTGCTGTTCCACTGCAGTACTGCACACCTGCCAAGTCCTTCTCGACAGAAATATATATATACACACATACAGAATATTGCTATATGTCTTCAGCAGTGTCCAGAATAAGGAACTGCACCTTTTAGCTTTATTACCCGAGACCAGCAATAGCAGCTCCTCAGATGAACCTGTCAGCAGCTACTTTTCTTGGGTTTTATCTTTTTGGAAGCAACATAAAGGTTTATGGGGGGGTGGAAACAGCTCTGCAGTCATGCTTCTTCTCTCAGGCATTTCCTCCCAGCAAGGAGGTTTGGTTTCTATAAAAAGACCAACCTGCAAACATCTCCCGGGTGTTTGGTTCCCAGGGCAGGTGCTCAGCCTCGCTAGTACTTACGCCTTCACATCCGCGGTCTCCTGGGAGGTGCGGGTCAGCGTGCGGGACCGCAGGCGCTCCCCAGCCTGCTGAATCTCCTGCAGGTTGCGTTCTACATGAGGGAGCTCAGAAATCCCTTCTGTCTCGGCTGCAAGCTGTTCTGCCTGCTGGAGAAGCTCTCCAAAGCCTTCAGTGTCCATTTCCACTGCAGGTTCTTCTCAAGATGCACAGAAACCTTGAGGAAAAAAACAAAAAAACCCCACAACTTTGAGAAAATTCTTGCTCAACTACAAGCAAGCACTTCTTTTAAAACCTATAGGCTCACAAAGAGACTAGCAATAGCTACTAATCTGGAACCTGATCATACTCTCTTCCCCCATCCTTATCAAGCCAGCACTTCCACGTGGTTGCAGAGAGATTTACCTTACAGGGCTAAGTTCCCAAGGCAGAGCTACAGTCATGCTGAAAGTGGGGTGCAGATGCTATAGGACAGTTCATATAGTGCCTTGATATCAAGACGAGTGAACAGAAAGCCAAGAAATCCATATGAAGGATTTGATGTTAATTCACAGACTGAAACTCCTTGTGTGTAAACAGTAATTAATAGAACAGGTAGGGAAGGCGTGTGTGTATATGTATATACACACATATAATTATATAAAGGCTGAAACATATAGCTTGAATGTGAGGCTAAATTAACAGCAGAAGAGATGAGCATGTACACAGACACAATTCACCGTATTGGAAAATGTGTTAATCCACGCTAACTCCAAATTCCAGAAGAAACACACTCACAATCCAATGAAAAAGATGCACATCACCCCCAATGCACGCAGGAAGCCACAGTGGTGCTGGCAAGAACTGCCTGCATGTGGCAAATGAAAGAATATCTAACTCAAAGAAACTGCACAGCAGAAAGTAAAGGCTGTAAATTACAGATGTCGTAATTCTGAGAGGGACAACACTGGACACCTGTAGGGTCACGTTGTTGCAATGATGTCCAAGGTAATGGAAAATAAGAACCAAAAGCTCATCTTCAGGTGCTTGGCCACCAAACCCATCAGATTTGCTGCCAAATCAGTGAAGTGCTACAAACACCTGGCACCTCTAAAGCCAAGTCTCATTGTCTGCTTAAAGTACTCAAACTTGAAAGCACTGACCTCTACTCTGCTTTGGGACTGGAAAAAAGTTGGATAGGTTAATGAAAAGTAAGCCACAGGCCACAGCAAGCTCAGAGAGTTCTCTTTTTCGCAGAAGTATCAATGACTATCCATGAGCAAATGGAAATGAAAGGCTCTTAAAGCTTTCAGAACAGCTGCTGCAGGTTTCTGAATCCCAGAGTGCTTGACACGAACCACAGGTCAGAACAGCTGCTTTCAAGGAATTGATTGTGGAGAGCACAGCTAAGGTTTGCCCTGATTTAGCTCTGCAGATAGCTGATAAAATGGGACTGGGTTCCCTTCTAACACAACAGGACTCACATAGCAAAGGACCACATCTACTCAAATTTTCCATGAAACCAGTAAAAACAACAGTAAAATCCTGTAGGTAAGAATTGATTTTCCCCTAGCAGCGAACAGTTTGGAGACCAACCTCATGAGGCTGCCTTGTCATGAGAGGAAGGGCAAGCTTAAATCTTTCTCTAACTTCTTCAACCATGTTCCTAGGGCACAGTGGACCCATGGGAATACAAGGGAAAACAACTATGCACAAAAGTGACCACTACAGGACAATATAATTTTAAAAGACCTTTTTAGGTTGTGGGCGTTCTTTCCCTATGCACCTCAGCCTAGGTAGCATGCACACACAGAACTGTCCCACAGATGGAGCTTGAGCATCAAAACAGCATTGTTGGAACTTACTAATTAACTTTTATCTTCTTTCTAAAACAGCCTCACTGCCGAGAAAAACTGGAGCACTCAAACCCCTTCACCCTTTCAGGCTGAAATGAATAATGATAGCAATTTCTTTCATTTATTGCCTTCTCAAAGGCATCTAAGCAGCATCCATCCTTGAAAATTATTTGGGGGCATTCAGAGCACAGCAGAGAAATTAGCAAACTGAAATACTGTCCAAGCTCTTCCAACAATCACCTCAAACACCTGGAGTAACCAAACACTGCCCTTAGGAAAGCTGCATTCTCCAAAGCCAAGAGGAGGTGATCACACTAAGCCAGCTTAAGTCAGGCTAAGCCAGCCTCAGTGCACAGCACTACCAACACAGGGCCTTGAGTGCAACCTCACTCACATACATCTGTTTCACCCTCCCCCTGAAGCACTTGGGATTAAATAAGACCACTCAGATCCTGGGCATTAACCCAAGCCCTTTATCATTTATTCAACAATACAATCAATAGAAAACAGCCTGATTATTTGAACAAAGCAAGAGAGCATATCAAGCCTGCAAACTAAAAATATGCTGCAATTTCAGCATTTCTTGGTATCCCTCAACCATACTAAAGCAACCTAATGTTTTACGTGCCTCATGCTCCAGCACACTGCTAAGTGCAGCTACCAGTGGCGAGGGCACCCTTGGCTTATCTGTGTAAGAACCGAGACAAAAGCACTGACTCACGAGCACAACTTGTTTGGACACAATCAGGTAGAGGAAACCAACTCAAGCGCAGGGCTGCCCTGCCAGGGTGCCAGAACAAACCTCTCCAGACACAGAGAACTTCCCAAGTTCCCTCCACCAGCTTCTGGAACCCCAGGAGCTTTAGAGAGAGGCAATAATCACAGTTTCAGTGACTCGTTAATCAGGTGCAATAGTTTGAGACTGGGTTTGAGGAAATCAGCACCCAGTAAGATAGAAGAGGGTGGGAACAGGCAGCCTCACGCCCTGCAATGCAGCACAATGTCTTTCCAGTGTTTACTCATGGTAAGTCAGGTGCATCCCTGGCAAAAGCAGTCTCTGCTGGCAGATGCTGGCCAGAAAAGCCACCCTTCTCTGCAGCTGTGACTGCAACTGCTGGATCCTCAGGGAGCTGCATATGGAGCATGGGATGATGACTACGGCCTTCAGTTGGATCCAATTCGATCCAGTTCGCTTCCTCTTTTCATTAAGGAGGAGATTAAAAAGTCTGGAGCATTACAAGGCACTATCTTTGCAGCGAGCACTGAAACCAAAAGCATGAAGAAACAGCACTCTACAAAACAGCTCCCAAACCTGCACTTTTTAGCCATAAACTTAGTGTTGACTCTATATAAGGTCTACCCCACAAATCTGCTGATGCAGAACAGCTGCAAGACCTCTGGAAAACAGAATGAACCCAACAAATATGGAATAAACTAGCTTGTTTGGGTTTTTTTTTGACCAATAACCTGTGATTATTCTCAAGCACTGAGAGAGACAGCTCAGCACTGATCTAGAGAGCAAACACTATGTTTCTTTTTCTGAATGACAAGACTCAAATATTTAGGTTAACACCCCAAGTGACTTGGTCTGTGCATGAGAGTTCGCTGCATTCAAGAGACTGCAGCCTAACTCCTAATGCTGCTCTTCAAGATGGAAACTGCTTTCACGGTAGCAAGCAGAACGATGCCAGTTTTCATGGGTGGCTGGGGAAAGAGCAACAACTGACACCTCAGGAAAAACAGAAATAATGCAGAAGAAATTAAACTAACTTGAACAACAGATCTAGCCTGGGCTGAAAGCCAGGACTAGAAAGGTTCTTCTGTGAAACAACTTGGATGACTTATCAACAGGAGCTGCTGCATTACACTGCCACTCCATGTCCAATTAAGCACCAGGTCAGTGTTTATCCAACATTCAAAACCAAGAAGTGCTACATATTGTACAAATTGACCATACTTAAGCCAAAAAAGAATCATAGAAGATGGTGTCAGGTTTTTAAATTCCATTCAGGCTAACTGTAAATGATGGGGGGGGAGTCTTGAAGTAGAACATTACAATGCTGTTTAATGACAAACATTGCAATTATTGTACTCCAACCATGGCCACATTGAGCACTTGACAAGAGAAGTACCTCAAACACTGCAGGCCATTACTAGCAACGTTATAAACATAAGCTTGGGGTGTTCTGGTCTGTTCTTATACTTTGCATGTTCTGCTTCTGTAAGGATTACTATATAAGCTATATTTTTCTTTCCGTCTGTTTCAACTTTTTCCTTTGTTTTTAGTCCCTGGACTAGATGATCTCTAGAGGTGCCTTCCAACCTCACCCATTGTGCGATTCCGTAAGGATACAAGCCACAGACCCTGTGTCACTGGGACTATGTCAGAACAGGACAAGAGTCCAATGGAAACAGTGCAGGCCCCAGTGACCCCTTTCAAACCCTGGGGTCCCTTCCAGCCTCATTTTCAAATATCTCTGGTGCATCTTCGACAAATCACACATCCCACCGTGAAACAAACGCACATCTATCAAGGAAATGAGGATAGGACAGCATGGAAACGTACCCAAAGTTTTAAAGGCAGTGACATTCACAGCCAGTTGGCCTTGTCCCTCTTCTCCGTCCTGTAAGTTATGGGGTGTGGAACCAGGCAACGAGCACTTCGAATGATTTATTCCCATTTCCATGCATTTATCAATACTCGCTTGCACCTGCCACAGGCCTTTGAAGTTCCCCCTTGATTTGAGATTGGAGGACTCAAGTCAACACTATCCTAAATATCCGACACCTGGCAGTTTTCCTGTCTCCTCATCCAGCCTCTCTTCCAAGCCTTAGGCACTCAGCCTAGCAAACACCTCAGCAGGCCGCTTGCTCGTGCTGCATGGCAAAGGGACCACTCTTTACATCAAACACTGTTTTATCTCCAAAATTCCTTAGATGAAACCCCAAGTGCTCCCCTTCCCCCCGAGTTTCCCGCAGTATCGCCCTGCGGGAGCACCAGGGACCAGACCACAGAGCCGTGTTCCCTTGCAGTCATTCTGGGGAATCTCCCGCGCGCAGCCCCTTCCAAAGGGGCCCTCCAAAACCCTCCCGACGGAGGCGCAGCCCCCGCGGGCCGCCCCAGGGCGCGCGTGCGGCGGCCCTGGCTCCGCACCCCCGGCACACGGA
>VZSG01000964.1:169839-188643 GCA_013398315.1 Nothoprocta pentlandii
GCATTTCCTCAAGACTGAGGTACTGCAACTAAGAGACTGCAAATATTGTGTTAAGGTTTAGTCCTGCCATTGGCACTTTTTTGTGAACATAAGAGAAATTTCTTTTAGTCTGTCTAGATCTTGTTTCTTAGATAGTATTCCTCCGCGACTGCCTTGTTGTGTGATCTGCAAAGCTGCAAATTCATCTGCGGTTCCATGAGTCAAGCTAGCTTTCAGTTAAGAGCCCAGAGTCCTGCGTAGGTTAAATTTATGGAATTAGCTTTTCTGTTCCCATTGGGCTTTTTGTTTCAGGTTGATGCACGCAGTGACCGAACCGGAGAGGTCATCTTTAAGGACAACTTTGCTTCCTCAATTGCAGGCCTGGTGGAGGGGGATTACAGAATGGATGGAAACACCCAGTTAATTTGTTGCTCAGTCGATGGTGAAGGTAAAAGTACTGATCAGTGCTTCCATATGTATGCTTCCATACGTGCTCTGCTATGGACTGAGAGTATCACTCTGTGTTACAGTGTTCTTTTTGTTGTTTTTGTATTTTTTTTCCTTGCTCTTATCTAAAACAAGTGGTTCACTGTAATAGAGATAAAGCGTGTAGCTCATCACAGAATCAGTTTTGGAGGAGAAGTTTTGAGGAGACATTGCAAGGCCCTGCTGCAGATGGCTCTACTTTCTTGTTACAGTCCGGGGGTATCTGCCAGGAGGCCAGGAAATGAAAGGAAACTTGATGGATTCAAGTGTTGAGCAAGACCTGATCCGAGAACTTAGTCAAAAGAAACAAAATCTGCTGCTGGAATTACGAAACTATGAGGAAAATGCAAAGGTACTGTTTAAACCATATGTAGAGCCAGTGTGTGGCTTCCTGTTGCTGTAAATCTATAGTGACCTGGGAGGAGGTCACAGTGCAGCCAAGTCAGAGGGGTAAACTATTGGGGTTGGTTATCAGTACTCGTGGGGATGTGCACTGGATTGCACACTTGGGCATCTGGCTTGCTCCTTGTGAAAGTTCTCAACTCACTTTTCTCACTAAAATAAGAAACATTTTCCTTGCTCCTTTGACTGAATTTGTGTAAGGATTTGGGTATGGAGCTGAGCTCCAGCTGTGTAAAAAGCACTTCATGGAATGAGCCATAGTGCAGATGTCCACAGTTCCACACTGCACCAAAACATTCCTCACTGATATTTGAAGTGTGTAGAAACAACTCTAATAGAGCCTTCTCCTGCACCAAGAGAGAACTGACTTAGATATGTGTCCTAGGTTGCTTGAATGAAAATCTTGAAATTCTGATAATGAAGCGTGTGTGTGTTTTAGCAGGCTGAGCTGAACACTCAGCTGAAGGAAGCTGATGGGCAGAGAGGTGTGATTCCAGCAAATACCCAGCTCCAGACTGCCCTGTCAGTTAATCTGGGCTCAGACAGCCAGTCTGCTCATGTGGAGTTGTGCATTTCCACAACAAATGGTGAGTGGTGACCTGCAAACCTTGACGTTTGTTCCATGAAACTTCATGTTCACCTTGGGTTATATTTACCTGATGATTCACCTGTTTTCCCCATTGCTGTGTTTCTCATTCTCCTATGTGGCTGCCTTTCTCTGAGCTTGGAATCTAGCTGTGTTCTTTTCATGGGTCTCAGGAGAGATGAGTGCAGTGGAATTTGTTTCTTGTTGTGTTTTACTTACCAAGGTGCTCAGATTGCAGTAAGTCTTTGCTGTGGTGCTCTTGTGTTGACTCTGAACATTAGAAAGAGCAGTGCGTTGTCCCCAGTGAAGGACTAAGTGCCCAGCCACTGGGTATGGTGACCAGTACAGAGGGATTCACTTCCTTAACAGCTGTTTTTGTAAGAACAACTGTTTCAAAAAACTCAACCAAGCTTTGCTTTTCCATGGGTGGATTTACCTGATATTTAAATGAACCATGAAAGGAATGCAGAGATGGCCACAGTGACTTCAGATGGGGCTCAGGTCATGTCCAAAAACCCTTATCAGCCTTATTAGTGTTGCATGAGTGTGGCTGGACTGCAGCTGGCTCCAAATGCAAAACTGGAAATACCCCAAGTTAGCAAGTTCTCCTGGAGCCCATGTGCTGCAGTGAGGTCTGGCCTTGCTATTGCTGGTAACCTGGAACATTTCTGCCCTTCAGAAGAGTGTAAAGGAATCGATTGTGCTTAATTCTGAAAGCAATGGCAGTTTGTTGGTAGAAGAAAGTTGTTAATGAGGGAACGCTGTTTCTTCCTGTTGCTAAGACACAATCATCCGCGCCGTGCTGATCTTTGCTGAAGGCATATTTGAAGGAGAGAGCCACGTGGTGCATCCCAGTCTCCAGAACCTCTCCAGCTGCATTCGTGTCCCCCTCACGCCACCCAAAGATGTCCCCGTGGATTTGCACATCAAAGCCATTGTGGGTTACAGGAACAGGTGAGGTTTGGGCCGTGAACTCTGCTCGTCCCCAGAGCTAACACGGTGTGACAGGAAACGCCAATGATGTGGCTTCCTAGTTGTCTCATGGGAAGTGTCCCATTAGTTCCCTGGTGCCTCACTTCTAGGTGATACTGGAATGAGCCCTGGAATGCCAAATTGGAAAGCATTATTGTATCTGTGATGTTGAACTCTTGTCTGAACAAAGTCTGAATGCTGTGAAGTCACTGGCACCTGCTTTGTGTCTCTGCCTTCAGAAGAGCAGTAAACCCTCCTTGTTCTGGCCCGGCCTTACCGTGGGTCTTCGGAGTGCGTGAAGAGAGGCAAGGGCTGTATCCCAACGGCCTGGTCTAAACATCTGCCTCTCCAGGGGCCTGAGTGGTGGCTGCTTTGAACATGGCCCTTGAACAAGCCTGCGGTCTAGGAGGACACAATAATGTTCTTGGGATAGCGCTCAGGAGCCGTGACCCCTTTTGATTTCAGGGCAAGTCATATATCCCTGACTGGAAGGCGGTAGTTTTTTCCAGTTCTCCACAGGAATAATATCTCTTAATATATGTTTGAAAATGACTTCTTCCTGCTTACATCTGCCAGGATTGGTGATGTCCCAGGAAGCAGTGTCCCTTCCCTACACAGGGAGGTGTATTTTGAGCTGTTAAAATATCTCCTCACATAGTAAAATCTCGAATGTCTTGGCCTAGCAAGTGCATTTTTTTTGAGAAGTGTGAAAAACATGAGCAACAGAGGAATTATTTGGCCATCATAAAGAGATGTGATGAGCCTGGGAATTCTAAGTACAGATTCACCCATTAGCAGTGAGCATGTAGCTGGGAGCTGACATGATCCAGCTTAAAAAAAAAAACAGCAACAAGTAACTTGCTGATATATTAGTAACTCTTTATTTTTCCCTTGGATTTCAGCACCCAGTTCCACGTGTTTGAGTTGACAAGGCAGCTCCCCCGCTTTTCTATGTATGCCCTGAGCAGCCCGGACTTGGCCACAGAGCCACTGAGCTACGTTAACTGTACAATGAACGAGAGGGCTCAGAGGGTGAGTTAATCCCTGCTCTGTCTCTTATTTTGGAGTCCTGTGCGCAGGTGGTGCTTTTGGTAACATGTAGAGGGTGTTTAGATCGCATGAGAATCCCACAAGTGAAGAATAGCTGTGCAGTGGTAAGTGAGCCATGTTGCTGGCCTGGTATATGACAATTTGACTCTGCTTCCCCCTCTACAGCTCTCTCTTTCTCTGTGTTTTGTTTTCCTTTGTGTAAATAGAACTAAGGCCTTCCCTGTTTCAGAAATTCCTGTAACTGTAGGAACTAACGGCCTGATGTTATCAGGCATTTCAGTATTACCTTGTTTGCTCTGTGACATCTGTAAGAAGGGCAATAGTGGGAGCCCAAGAGTGGGATGAATTATAGAAACCAGAAGACAACAGGGGTTGCAAAAGATGATGCAGCACCCAGCTAAGGGCTCCAATTTGTGCTGTACTTTAGCTTCTAAAAGGCTTGAATTGTGGAATGGTGGTGGTTAGAGCTAATCATATCTGTAAGTCTGCCGTATTTGCTATATTTTACTGCATTAAATGCCCGAGACCAAAATCAAACAAACAAAAGTGAAGAATCACAAACATTTTCTTAGAATTCTGCACGAGAGGTGGCTGATATTTTTCATGTGATTTTTTGCAAGATTGTTATGTGGCTGAATCAGAGCTTCCTGCTGCCAGAGGATGCCGAGCTGCAGAGTGCTCCCTTTCAGGTTTGCTTCACTTCCCTTCGTAATGCAGGTCAGCTCTGCATCAAAATCAAGCCTGGCGGAGAGGTGAGTATGTTCGTAGGCGAAGGGCAGGCTTGTTCATTAAATACCAGTGAAAATTAAGGGTAGTGCCAACCCAAGGCAGTAAGAAGGTGGACAGAACAGGCAGAGGAAGTACTCAAGTTTTAGGGGTATTTTCTGCAACTTTTGGATATATTAGGGGTATTTTCTGCAACTGCAGATCGGGTCAGTGAAGCAGGCAGGTCCAGCCTGCGAGTCTGTAAAAAGGAATTTTTTTTTTCCCATCACAAAGTAGTTTCAGGGAGCCATAATTGAGGCATGGAGGCTGCTTAAAACCCCTGCACTGGCCCTGTTTGTGCTGATACCACTTTCCCTCGGGCCTACCTAAAGTCCCTTTGAGAACAGTGTCTCCTCATTAAGCCCTGGAGCGTGCACATGGTGCATGTCAGGCTCCCCAGCAATAATTCTGCCCCTTGATAGTACGAGCAGCTTTGAGCCCATGTAGCTCTTGTAGGAGCGATGCTGCTGAGCAGATCTGGGAGATATTTTGGTGTGGAGGGGGCCTGAAGGGCTTTCTTGTCCTTTTGGATAGATTGCTATCAGCACCGATGATATTGACCTCGCTGGCGACATTATCCAGTCGATGGCCTCCTTTCTGGCCATTGAAGATTTGCAGGTGGAAGCAGATTTCCCCGCGTACTTCGAGGAGCTGCGGAAAGTCTTGGTTAAGGTGAGGAGGCACTGGGTGTTTTAAAAACGGCAGCTTCAACAGACACGGAGAACATTTATATGAGAGAGAATGCAGAGAGCTCTGGCTCCCTCACGTAAGTCAACAAGCCACCATTTGCCTTTTGTGTAAAAAAAGAGGGGCGCCAGCAACTTTTTGTTTTTTCCTCATAATCTTGAATCCCTCAAACCTCATAATCTTGGTCCCCAGCAGTTGCTGATGGTTTAGAATAATGTAAAGAGCAAGATATTTGCATACATAGGCGCAAGGTAAGGAGGAAGGTCTTAAGGATCCTGGGAGGTGAAGTTGGGATGTCGGTCTCCACAGAGGGGGGTATAGCTCAGCCAGCTGTTGCAGTTCCCAGGAGCCTGGGGCTCTTCCCTCAGGAGCGTTTGCCCTGCGCAGGTGGACGAGCGGCATGCAGTGAATCAGAGGCTCACCGCCGACATGGCCGAGCACTCCAACGTCATCCGCAGCGTGCTGGTGCAGGCCGAAGACGCCCGCCTCCTGGGAGACATGTGAGTGGCTGCTGTTCCCTCCCGGGCTTCGGGTTTGCAGCAGCCAGGCTTGGCTTCTGGCGCGGCACAAAAAGCCACCTAGCTCACGGGGATGTTCGGTGCAGGCGGGGCTTAGTTACAACTCAGGGTGTTTTCTTTGGAGATCGTTTCTCAGCTGGTCCCACCGTTTTGAGCCTTGTCCTTTCTGGAAAACCACCACGGAGAAGGCAAAGAGGTGTATTTTTCTATGGAAAGTGGCATCTCTTTAAGTTATTGGATAACTAACTGCAAAAGTAGACTGAGTTTCAGCAAATGAGTGTGATCAAAATGTCTAGACAGGTCTGTTGTCTTGTAACTCCAAACAAGTGGGTAGTCCTGGTAGCCATTGCAACCGCGTGTTGTTACATCGTTATACTAACAGGCTAGGAATTAGTTCCTTGTCTCAGAGTTTCAAATAACCAGAGCAATTGTTTCCCTAGGAAAAACATGAAGAAACGATACATCGAGCTGTACGATCTGAACAGAGATTTAATTAATCAGTACAAAATCCGTTGCAACAATCACACGGAGCTGTTGAATAATCTGAAAGCTGTGAATCAGGCAATCCAGAGAGCGGGGCGGCTCCGTGGTAAGTGGGTGTGTTCAGGAAAAGTGGGAGTCTGGGACCACATTTCTGTCGCTTTCAAGTTTAGCCAAGTCTTGGCCTGGAGCTAAATCGGTGGAGTTAATCTTTCCTTTCTCAGTCATAGCCAATTGGCTGTGACAGAGAGCTGTGAGTGCCCAATATAACCTGGGATCCTGATGTTAGGGGAAAAAAACACTTTGAAACAGTAATTCCAGGTGGTATAAAAATTGCCTACTTTGAGCACAGTTTTAAAATCACTTTTCAAGTAATGTTTTGGTTAATTTCTAACTTCAAAAAAATGTTACCAGCTTAAGTGAGGCCATTTATTTTATTGGTAGTACAGTAGATGATTAACTTTACAGAGAATCAGCTGTTGTTTTGTTGCCTCCTTTGGAGTGGTGCTAGCTAATTTTCTGTCACCTGTTTTTGCTTATTTTTTTTTTATTTTGAAGATATTTAGGGAAGGAGGCATCTTTTGTGGCTTTACAGCATTGCAGCTGTAATACATACAAATGTTTGTACATTTACAGCATTACTCTTCTAAAAGGTTCTTTACACTCTTCTAATGACAGCTATAGAAAATTCTTAAAATAAAAGGATAATGTAGTAGGCAAATGGCAAGGTAGTACTTCACATATTTTAAAATAATCTTTGAAAGAAAACTCTAAATTTAGAGATGCAATCTAATATTTTAGCAGATTTTAATTCCTCAACTTAAAGTGCTTTTCTTTGTTTTCCTCTCTTTGCAGTTGGCAAACCTAAAACCCAAGTCATCAGTGCTTGTCGGGATGCAATAAGAAGCAACAACTTTAACATGCTGTTCAGGATCATGCGTGTGGGGACAGCCTCTTCCTAAAGTGATCAGAAGAATTAGCAGTTGCACTAACAGTGCTTGCACATAGCAGGGAGATGACAGCAACAGCCATAACTAAGGCATTGCAGTACTTTTCCAGCATCTAATCTCTGGGTGGTGGAGAAAACCAAAGGAACAGGATGTGTAGCAACATGTAGTGGACCAATAATGCCAAGCAGTTAATTCAGTCTGCAACTCTGTTTTAGGGCAAAGTAATTGGCAAGGTACCATTTTAGTAAAGCCATCAGGCAAGAAATACCACGGTGCAGGCCAAGGGACAGGAAGCTTCTTGAAGGGGGAAAAAATGAGAGTTTAAGTGTAGATATTATATTTATGCGAGACTGAACATCTAGCCTTGGAAGAGTTATTTTTCGTACAGTAACTTACGTGATGTAATGCATTTTGTAGTTACAGCATCAATATTTTCCATTAAAACATAGAATGGCCAATTTACTTTTGTTTTCAGCTGGGGAGATGCCTATGGTTAAATGAATCTGTTGAAAAGCGGGACACTTCCAGTTTGCTGTGTAGCCTACTTGATCCCTGCACACGCGAGGGGGGCCAGCGTGTCTTACTGTGTTTACTTGGTGGCTTATGAACTTGGAGGGGAATGTGAAACCTTAAATAGAAACACTGGACCCTGGGCCTGCTAGCCTTGGTATTGATTTTTTTTTTTGAGTTGTTTTCATCTTCTCTAGTGAGCTAAAAAGTCATCTCCTTTGCCTTTTAATTCAGAAGATCTTAGAAAACTGACCAATTTCAGGATCTTTGCAGGTAGGAGGGGGGCAGTTTCATATCCGTAAAATCTCTCCTTATTGCAGGATGTTTTGCTTCCAGTTACTTGTTCTGTTACCGCTGCTGGCTTGAGCTGCAGACACCAAGGTGGGCAAGGTAAGAGTGCATTTCAGGGCTGAGAAAACAAGCTACACGCCCAAGCTTCATGCATACTCATGAAGTGCTAGCAGTGTTTAGAGGGATCAAAGGACAATGTATTGAGAAAAAAAATCTCTTGGCCCACGCACAGAAGTGTTTATTAGTTGTGGGATCTCTTAGCATTCAATTAAAATACTACAGTAAGGCTATATCTTAGATCGATAGATATTTTAGAGCCTTTGCCAAAGCAAATTTCTACTAGAAGCTAAAAATATCCGCAACGGGATGGAGGCTGGGTGCCTGTGTTCCTGCCTCCTACTCCGTGCTGCATTCATCCTTCCTCTGCTGCTCTATAAATTGGTGTTTGCAACACAGGCTGGGAGGGAACTGCTGTTCATTTGTGTGGAACTAGGTTCTTAGATGTCTCAGCACTGTCAGGTGTGTTAGCCTCCAGGAACCAGCTCCTCTCTTCATTAATACTCAATTAAATCCAGTAGCCCTTTATTCATTACAGAGAATCCAGTGAGCATGTGACCATCTCAGTGGGTAGCTTAATTCTTGCTGTGTGTTTTAATCTCCCAAACAGACCCTTGCCACTGCTCCAGCCCCTTCAATGTTGCAGGCAAATGCATGGATCGCGGTCAGTTCGGATCTGCAGTGGTACCTGATTTGAATCCTTTTAAGAACCTGGTTGTTAGTCAAATCCAGGTTCTTGTTGAAAAAGGGCGTTGAGCCACCCATGCTGTTCCAAGCAAGCAAACTTTTAAGACTTGATTATAGAACAGTCTCCTGGGAAAAGGCTTGGGCTTTCTTCCACCTCCTGTACTTGTTCCCACTGTTCCAGCCTCCTCTTGTTCCTCTACGTTCCGAATCCTAATGCTTGCATAATGTTATGGTTTATAGTCCAGTCAGTGATAAGAGTGGCTCTGATCAGAAGGCAGCGTTCCCAACATCCCGGTTTCCCGAGCTGCGTGTCAAGCACTTTACAGTCCGTGTCGGTTTGCTCTTGGCAGCCTCTGTCTCTGCAGCACTGTGACATTTTCAGTCACGGTCCAGACCTCCGGTGTGGCTGATTTTCCCCCTGGCTAAGGCCCTGACAAAAATTGTCTCTGTTTTTCCTCTGAAAACAACTCTTGTCTTTATCAAGTATAACATCCACATCCCATAGGCTGAAGTGATGCAACCGGGTTTGCATTTGCCCACAGGAAAAACAGCAGCCCTCGGCTGGCACTCGGCCATGAGGTGATGTGAGCCCTGGGCCCGGGTGAGCTGGTACCAGGAAACCAGTGGTGACTAGTGGCCACTGATAACACGTAGCCAAGTACTATCACCTAATAAGCTCATTTTTGTGTATCGGAGGGGAATTGATTACAGTCAGTTGCCTGGAAATGAGGCCTGGCCGGGAGGCAGCGGAGCTCACGCGGACTGTCCCTCTGCCAACAGAGGAAGCGGAAAGACACTGCTGGGTCTGTGTCCTCTGAAGTCAGATTTCTGCAACAGTCATATTTCCATGTCCCAATTTCAGTCTTTTTTTTTATAGAAGTGATTAGAACTGACAGCATCTTACCTGATTTTTAGTCCCCGTTTCTCTAAGTCCCACAGATTGTTGCTCATCTTAATTCATATTTAATTGGCTAAATAGCTGATGAAAAGTCAGACGTTCTTTGCTGTGCGTACGTGAGTGCAGAGCTTCCAGTCTGGTCTGCAGCTTTTATCTTGCTCTGTTTTGAACTGCTTCTGGTTTTGGTTTCCTGGCAAACTGGAACCACTAAATCCTCACAAATTTGTTGTGCTGCCAAGAACATGAGCAACTCGGCTGCTGGTCCACTGTCAAATCCTGCTTTGCTTCTGTGGAGTCATGCGGTGGGAAACGGGTATCCTCATTTAGCTGATCCGATCAACGTACGCACTTGGCAGTGCTGCCTGTTACAGAGCTTCTGTCCTCTCTTGCTCATACTCCACTCTGTATGATTCACTTGCTTTTCTTGATCCTTGTTTTATTTTTTTCATCTAAATCATCATTCTTTTGTGGGTCTGTATGCATTTGGTACTCATGATTCTTTCCCTAATGCTCACAGAGTGCTTTATGAGCAGCAAAGCCTCCTTTTAACTGTAGATTTGTATCCAAGGGTAGCATCTACATGTAGGGTTCATATTATAGGCAGTATAAATTAGACACTCCCTTTCCCCCCTCAAAACAAAGTTAATGCCAAATGTATTTCACTGAACACCCTCTTTTCTGCATACCCCCAGTGCAGTCGAATGTGTGGGGCTGCCTGGAGTTGCTTCTGTGCTTAACCTGCTTTCTGTGCCCAGCAGGAAGTGTGGGAGAGCAAGGGGGTTGATTTTTACATCTCTCCATGCTAATGCCGATTTAATTTCCAGAATTACTTCATCTGAATCCCCCGAGGCATAAGGGTGTTTCTGTGTGTGATCAGGCAGATACTGGCTTGCTGGAGCAGAAGCTGGCATGCCCTCTAGTGTGTTATTTATGGCCAGAAAAACAGCTAGTTTCAAGAAGCGCAGCTTCCTCCCAATCTTTTGGAAGGCTTTTCCAAGACCTACCAGACATGCTCTTTAGCTGCAAGTGCAGAATATGTAATTTCCTTTTGTTAATCAGTTTTACTGCCAAAATTGCCTAGTTAACTCTGCTGCCAAGAGCTGTGGTATCTCTAACCATCGTTTGAAGCTGCTCAAACAGCTTTGCCTCATTTCTTACCAAACTTGGGAAGCTACCGTTGCCTCTTTCTCCTGGAGCGGCTCAGCATAAGGTCTCTTTTCCCCAGGCACAGTGGCTGCCCGGGAAGGCAGCCGAGTGCCTTGGAAATGAGCCTAAATCAGCACCTCACAGAGAAGAGTCCTGTGCTTGCAGCAGGATTTGTTGCTGGTTCCATCTCTTCATCCTTTCAGGCAGCTTAAAAGAATAGCAGAGGGACACTAAAATGGAACAAAGAAGTCTCTGCATTACACAGAGAAGCTGGTTTAGGGGAATGTGTCAGAATAGGGAGAAAATCTCATGGATCTCACAGCTCAGACCTCTTTTCTAGCTTTCTCCCTGCCTGCTAGTGAGGGAGGCCCATGGCCTCTCCCCCATGGCCTGTTTTATGTGGCCTGGATCATCTGCAAATGCACTTGTGTCATTGTGTTCTGCCAGGTGCAAGAAAAGTTTTGGGCAGGCAATGAATGAGCTCAGAGCACCTGTGTTCTGCAGCCCAAGCAGATGCCTCCTTGAGAAGCAGTTGCCATGTGTTCTGCAACAGCACCTCTTAGCGGGCTGCTGATAGAAACCTCAGAGGTGAAAGTGTGGACAAAGTCCTGCTCGCAATGAGCGTGGGTCCACGCGGCCTGCTGGCAGTGTGAGTGTGTGGGAGCAGGAGGCTGTTGTGCCAAGGTCACCACTTCTGGTGGCATTAGCTACCAACTCCATAGTGTTTACCACAGGAGTTGGATACCTGCTCCCTGGAAAGATCTGAGCATCCCGTCTCCAATGACAGAAGCATTGGCAGTCCCTGGCAGATCCCAGGACAAGACTGGAATGCAATGATGCTGTCATTAACCTTCCTACTACATGCAGACGGCAAGTCAAGGAGGGGGCAGGCCACCTCTTAATGCCAGCCCCACCTCCTGTGTCTGGCAGCAGTCACAACCCTTTCACTTGTGTGAGGCAACAGACCCTCCAACTATCTGTGCAAGGAGAGACAGAGGCAGGTTCTTCTCTCACCTGCTATTTAGTCCGGAAATTCTTGGGAGGAAGGGCTGTATTTGAGTCTAGATGCAGAGCACTTACCATAACAAAGTCCTTCTCATTGTTACAAGGCTAAGCCCCAATGTAAGCAGCTTTATAGCCTCATTTTCTTCCTTCCCACTTCCAGTGCCTGTACAACTGGAAAAACTTTCCATTTCCCATGGCATCTCCTTTATTTTTGCCACTACAAAAGGGAATGCTGTCCCAGAAATGTCTCCAAGGCATTTTGTAACAAAACTGGCTTCAACCACCTTCTGAAGTGTTCTACTGACCTGCTGTGTTTCTTTTTCTTAAAAAGCAGTCACAACCTTGGGGCTAGGCGCAGTTATAATTTTCATCCTGACAGATGAGAGACTTGTCTGACATTTCTGTGAGAACAGCTGGGAAGCTGACAGAGCTGCCTTAGCAGGGACCTTCTCTCCAAGCTACAGCAGTCAGAAGGCAAGTGGATTTCTGTTTGTATAGCTGATTTATTCAAAAAAAAAAAAAAAAGAAGCCACTTGGACTACATTCTGTAAGATATAGCTCATATACAGTATTACTGAGTTAGCAAGTTCACCTGCTTAGATGAGCCCCAGCTGAACTTTTGGCTAGGAACCCATCGAATACTCAGTACTACCAGCACTATGACTTTCTGTGTGAAGATGGTGACGTTCTGCATCATCATTCATAATACACAAAAGCGAAGTCCCAAAATCCTGCTCTCTTTGGGTGCTTATTCAGACGTGCCAAGCTACGATGATTGATGTATTTCACAAACTTCATTGTTTCTCTGTCTCTATAAACCAAGGCCAAGCAGTTGTTCTCTGGATTCACAGTCAACAGCTAGAAGACACAGTAATGAAGGTAAGAAATTAGTTCCACAGAAAAGCCTTTGATACCTTTCCTAGGAGGAAAGGGACAGAACAGACTTTCAAAAGCTAATTGGAATAAAAGTCTTGTATCAGAAAATGTGCAGTGACACCATTTTCTTATTAATACCCCTTATCCTGCAACATTAAGCTGCAAGTTTTAAGTTTTGCAATGAACAGCTGAATCCAGAGCTACATCTACAACCTGCAGTTTGGGCAGGAAGCTCTAGATTAGGCTGAGGGCTCTGGTGCAGTAATTGGCATCTTTGAGATGGTTAACATAAAAGAAAAAAAGCATCATCCAACAACTGATTTTATATAGCTTACAACTTGGAACTCGGCTCCTTACCTCTTCATCTTCACCTTTAGCAATGTAGGATGTAAAGCCACCATATTCTGGATCCCAGTCTTAAAATGGAAGAAAAAGGTTTTTAGAAAATTCAGCACTGTCCAGACTGCCCTCCTGGAGATGCAGTATTTCTGCCCAGCTCTCTTCAAGTAGTGGCTGCAGGACTACTAGTATTTAACTCCTGCCAGGCTTCTATTTTTTTTTCTTTCCATCCAGAAGCAATTTGACCTGAATATCCAGGATTTGTCATTTACCACAAACAGGCCGTTTAGGACCACGTGGCTTCCCATTCCCCATATGCAGAGCAGCTTTGCTTTAGTGGATGTGTAACAGCTTTTGCTAACTATGATATGAGGTGTGTTCCAGGTGGTTTAAGCTATGCAGCCTGCTCTCCACTGGTCCAGCAGTGCTTTTTTGTTTTTGACTGTACAAAGCTAGCATCAACCTAAAATGCCTGGTCGTGCCTAACGTCGCTATTGAAAAGCCTGGACTTTCTGAATAGGAAGCAGTGATAATTCTGAGGAGAAAAGAAGCAAAACAGAGCATTCCTTGAGCCACTGTGTAGTGAGGAGGAGAAAGGTCTTGGAGACTGGCACCTTTCCTCTGCCCCAAGAAGACCTGCAATGTATCACGTCCTGGCTCGAGCAGGGAAAGTAATGAGGAAGCGGCATCAAAGCTGCAGGAAACTATGGACACCAGGGGCCAAATCACAAATCTTTTTCTGGAACGCGTAGTACTTATGTAGAAGAAAGGGCTTAGATAAAATCTAAAGAGCCTTTCTACAGAGCAAAAGCAGGGACACTTTGGCTATTGCAGCACTGTGGAGAACTCAAAAATTCTTCTGTAAAGCAGACCTTGTTGAGGAGTGCACAACTCCTTTCTCTTTAACCCACTTACCTTCACACCCACAGAAAAAGAGCAGGTCCAGAGCAAATTCTGTTGCTTGGGTGTCGTGGGCTAGAGTATAGTGCCCATGGGTCCAGCGTCTCAGCTCCCCTGCGCACACCGGGGCACCTGAGCCTATGAGAGAGAACAAACATCTCAACAGCCAGGGAAAACAATGAAGTTGCCCTGCAGGTGACTCCTGCCAGGCTCAGGGCAGCAGGTGTAAGTTCCTGTACTGTTCCTTCACAGAAAGATGTGTTTGCTGGAGCCAGCAACGTGTGAAGGGAAGAAGTAAAACCCCAGACAGATCCTTTGTTAGCTTTTCTAGAGGTGACTCAGCACAATGGATGTGAGGGGAGCTGAGGTCTGGTCTTTGAGAGGTCCAAGCTATAATGTGCCTTGGATTAAGCCAGTTCATCCTGTGTTCCCCCGCCAAATTGGTAGCAGATTCTCATAAGGATTTATGGCAGACCTCTGAACTTCAAAAGCCAGGAAACTTATTGGCCCTGAAAGTACACTGAAACTGCCAGAGGCTTCCAGAGAAGGGTATGGCTCTCAGCTTCTATTAGGTAAGTAATAAAAGTAATTCTTCAAATTAGGGAATTTAGAGGTACATGAGGCTTTAGGGAAACAGTTCTTTCCACATGGGTACAGCACTTCTCAGTTTAGGCAGTGCCAAATTATGGCCTCATATGCAGGTCAGTAGCAGCCCTTCAAGACAGTTAGAACATGAAAGATTTGGTGAAAATCGTACAAAGGGAAGATGGCAAATGGAAGCAGCAAAACAACTGGCAGTGCAAATCAGAAAAACAAAGCCTTTGTCACAGGCAAGAATTACAGGTGGGATTTTCAGTACTGCTCTGTTCTTAGTTATCTTTTCTTCCAGTGTCCACTGAGTGGGAGATGAGCATTTTCAAGGATTCTACCCTTAAACTTCAAAATACTGCATTAAATACCACTGCATGAATCCAAAATTAATCTATCATAGTGATATTGGACTAGATGACCTCTGAGGTCCCTTCCAACCTTAAGCATTCTATGATTCTATATGTCACTGCTGATGCCTATGTGGTTATTTAAGGTATCGGTGTTTTACAAAGGGCTAGGGTTAAACCTTAGTTTTTAGGCATCAGTTTGCTAATTCTAAAATCATTTTCTGATCTGCTAACTTTATTCTACTTGCTTTGGTCTTTCATAGGAGACTGGTCATTTATATGACACAGGAGCATGTGGACGTAGAAACCACCTAACTACTGACAAAACATTATTGGGTAACTAGATTAAGAAGAAAAAGCACCAGCTCATCTAGAAGTCCCACCTCCAATGCTGCCCTTATATGAGACTTCAGGTTGACAAGGTATGTTCCCAATGCTCCTACAACACGACATATTTGGGTTAGTTATGATTAGGCATTAGTCTAGTTAGTCACTTAGTCACTAATCACTTTTTGGGGGTGACTGCCATGCCTTGAATCTCATGTTGGTGCTGGTACCTCTACAAGATAGTTGCAGCATAAGGTAAAAAGCTAGTTCCAGGAAAAGTTGCTGTCAGTTCTACTGCTGGCCTCCTTTAAGGCCTGGATTTTGCTCACCTCCTTGCAACACAGCTGCTGCCCTACCTACCGGTCTGCGTCTCGCCCTCCTGCGTGTCAGGGATGTTGTCGGGCTGCTCTTGGTGATGGGCACTGCTGTCAGCCTGCTGTCCAGCCTCCTCCTGCTGCGGTTTGGGAGCGCTGTGTCCAGCAGTGTCTGCAGCTTGTCCTTCCCCTGCATCTTCATCCTCATCAGAGGGAGCCAGGAAGTGCAGCTTTAGGCCAGTGAAGTTAGAAAGCAGCAGAAACAAGGCCTCAGAGCGTAACAACTGCAGAAAGTTCTTCAGGGTGTCAGGCAGACTGTCTTCCTCTGCAGTCTCATACAATCTGAAAGACAGCTGAGGAATCAGCAGCAGAGGGCCAACAAGGACGTTCCCGTGGGGACAGTATCAGCCAGTGCAGCCTCGTGGCACTTCCTGCTTGGCCTGATCAACAGGAGCGAGATGCTCTCACTCAGCAGTTTCATGCATCCTTACCTCTTATTGGGGGGCCCTCGGCTAACCCACTGGATTTCATCTTTCTCCAGAGCTTCACACAATAGTTGGAATTTCTCTTTCTAGGACAGAAAAACATATAGGGCAGAAGCCTTAACAGTTAGCTCCCAGGTCCCCCCTGGTGTGTTGGAAGCAGTTGCTCCCTAGCTCAGATGAGGCACAGCAGTTCTCTCCTAGCTTGCAGGAGGCTCTTCAGGATTGCTCAATTGAAGGCCCTCGGCTGAGCATCATGTCTTTCTAATGCCTGTGACTAAAGGCACTTATCAAGTGCTACTTGATTGTCTGCTGTGTGATAATGCTCCTTGTTTCATTGAGGGATGACCCTGACAAGGGAGGATGCTCTGGTCATCTCAGTGCTAGGAAGCAGGAAGTGTTTCCATCTTTCTGTTTTGTATCTTGTAAGAAAGAAGAATGTTGAAGCAAAGTTTGCAAGATGCATATCTGCCAGGCTGCGTGACACATGGCACGTACTAGTCCTGTGACCTGTTCTGACAGGCTGCATCAGATCGAACCACTCGACTTACCTTAAGAAAATCCTTCAGGAGAATTTCTGAGCGCTCCTCAAACTCTTCCTGGATTTGAGCTTGGGAGTCCATGTCCAGATAAACCAGATTGATCCACTCATACAAGATTTCTTGCTGGAAAGGAAATAGGTCTGAATGCTACATTTGCAAATGTAAAAAGGATTCTCCACTTCCTCAACTAACTGGCCAAAGGCCTGTGTTCCTCCCCTAACCCTTCTCCCCCACCCTTTCCTTTCTTTTTTAAAATTGAGGTAGAGTCTTTGCTGCCTCTACTACTGCAGGTATAGAAGTGGACAGAGAATCACAGAATAAGTTGGAAGCTTATTCTGGAGCCAGTCCAACCTGCTGCTCAAAGCAGGCCCAACTTGATCCAGGCTTTGGGTCACTCAAGGCCTTGTCCTGTTGTTTTGAACATCTTTAAGGATGAAGATCGCACAATTTCTCTGGAATTTCCCACACTGCAATTTATCCCCACTCCTTCTTGTCCTACCACTGTACGTTTCCAGGAAGAGTTGGCCTTCAGCTTCACTATTCACTCCCATTATGTAGTTGAGACAGCAATTTTCAGCCTTCTCTTAAAGCTGAGCAAAACAACATTCTCAGAGCTAGCCTGTCTTGTGCTACAAAGTGAAAGGTAAAATCCCCAGTGGTCTCTCTTTATCAATTACTTCTTAGAGAGTCTGCTTTCAGCCAGTATCTTTTCATCCTGGGCCCCCAAATCATTTATAACATCCAGGAAGGTAACCAGCTACAAATCTGTGGACAGGAAATGGAAAAGGAACATGGAACAAGCTGAAGACTGAAGTGTCCTCAGGCATGAATGTATCCCAAGTAAGCATTCCAGGGCCATGGGAATGCAGGTAAGCAGATCTAGACTTGCTGCTCACATCGTAAGGGATGTGTGGACTCCTGGGCAAAGGCGCTTCGATGTAGCGGGGAGGTCTCTCTATGGATGGGCCGTGAAACCAGCCGCTCACGGACAAGCGGCACTTCTCCTTAGAGAGAACTTCTGACACCTGCAACAAAGCAGAAGGGCAGGCTACTGTTTGGACTACAAAACACACAAGGACCAGCTGTAACAGGCACCATGCAGATCCATAACAAGGGGCTGACCCAGTCTATGGAGCCTATTTCATCATACTGTGTGCTCTGATATAAATTGGGCTAAACTGAGCAATTCACATGTGATGAGTGAGCCACCCCCCTTATGAATGGCTGACACAATGAAGCCCCACAGAGTGAGGTTTTAAAAACAACCCAAATGCAGGTCCTTGCCTGGTGGAAGGAGACTGGAGACACTTCAAAGAAAGCCAGCGTGTTCCACGAAGGCACCAATGACTTGACAATTTCCTTTGGCTGAAAATGTTCTAAAGGGGGAAGAAAACGTGCTCTGGTTAAGACCTGACCTAGTGCTTGCCAGCAGCTGCTGTTTCACTCTGACTTTAAGACTTTTTACTGTTTAGACACTGGCTGTAAAGGATGGAGCTTAGAGCATGGGACTGATGAGGTATCAGTGGATGTCTCTTGTTGGAAAGGAAAATTATCTCCCTCACTTGAGCGTTCCCAGCACTTACTGGCATTGTTTCTACCCTGTCCCCACTTCTGTCCCCTGCAAAAAGTGGCTTATTTCCCCCCGCTCTTTATTAGCTTCTCCTTTTTCTCAGCTGTCATCCATTAGCACAGTCTGCTACAGCCCATCTCTTTCGAAGACGCAAATTCTACCAACGCATCAGCATCCCTGGACTGAGAAGATCTTCCATGGACACCTGAGGGGCGGCTTGCAAAGGGCATTTCATCTTTTCCACTCGTGGGTCTGAGCAGGGGGCTCTCACCATCTGTGCTATACAAGTCCAGGGTTCCTCCATCGCTCTTCTCCCACGGCGGCACCAGGTACAGGATGAAGGCAATTCTCCGACCTTCCAGTTCATCATCGTGGCACAGCAGGACGTCTGCAAATGCACAGATTTTACTGCATGAGGGTGTTTCCTGTTAAGGTCCATGTGCGACTCTTTTATTTCAATAGTTAGTTATTCCTGCTTTTAGCTCCCTGCAAGGACATACCAGGAAGAAACCTGCCCTCCTTAAGAACTGCATTTTTTACACGCCTGCATCGCCAACCTTGAGAGGTAACTTTATTATTTAATAATTATCATTATTGTTATGCCCCTTGTTAAAGCTCCCTCTATTGCTGTCGCTGGGGCAGGAGGGAGACATCCCCACATTGAGCAGCTGATCAGACTCCTGTTCTTAAATGCATGACTGCCCTTGGAGGAGGTTTGTTGCAGGGGCTGCACAGGGGGCAGGAACGGGAAAGCTGGACCAGGAGTAGTTGTGCAAAGAGAGTTAGGAAAAGCGGAATCAGCAGAAGTAAAAGTTAGTTTCAGGTTCGTTCCTTCTCTGGAAAGGGGGTCTCTTTCTTGCCCCCCAGGAAGCGCCGGGCCGTCCCGCGCGTCGCTCTGGCTCACCCGTGTACTCGTACCGCGCGCAGGACAGGTCGACCTCCGGCTCCAGCGGGATGCGGGTCACGGCCGAGAGCCAGGCGCGGAACTGCTGGCACAGGGCCCGCCTGGGGCCGGGGCCCGTGAGCGGCAGCGCGGGGCCGGGGCCC